>JADLZK010006062.1:0-72358 GCA_015847255.1 Hyparrhenia diplandra
GCGCGCGGCCAGATTATTTAAACAAAAACGAAGTGGTGGGTGGGGAATTGGAGCGGGGATTAGATTCTCGGTTCGTGTTCTCGCGGGTATGTGGAGTTAGTGGGATGATGCGTCGGCTTAGAATAATACTCATACTACCGTACTCTGGTGGTGGCCCTTTTGTTTATTTATTTATTTATTTTGTCACGGGAGGTCACTTTTTGATGGAATGGAATGGAATAATATAATCGCAAGGCTGCTTTTGTGTTCCTGAGGTACTAGTAGGAGGAGGTTGTGTTGTGTGTTATTTCTGGAGACATGCGTGGCGTGAGCTAGTTTGTAACGGTGCAGGGAAGTCGTGGTCTTGGGTTCGTGAAAATGATGGCAATCATGCGGGAGCGGGATCGATCGGTTGACAGCAGGGGAGAGGACGGCATGCAGAGAGAACGTCAAGTTGTTGCCCCGCGTACGCAACGGGGAGGAGGATGGACTGCGATGTACTCCCTCCGTCCCAAATAGATGTCATTCTCGCTTTCCGGAGTTTCAACGTTTTCAAATTTGCCCGGCAATTATATATTAAAATATATAAATATTTATCTTAAGTAATTAGTATCATTGAAAAAGATCTTTACGTCTAGTTTTTTAATAAATTTATCACGGAGATATAAATGTTGCACGTATTTTTACAAACCTAAGTGAAAGTTGAGAAAGTTTGGCCGCACGCACCCCAAAAACGACTTCTATTTAGGGACGGAGGGAGTATACCACATTGGAACGAAATCGCCATGGTCATGGAGTTATTTTTTTTTTTGAAAGATCAGGTTTCTCGGCTTTGGTTATATTAAGAAGAGAAGCAAATAGTTCAAATTACAGGCGCAAGATGCGCTCTCCTTCCCCCCCATACCTAAGTACGGGTAGGGCCAAGAGATCTACACTAACTACTCATAGTTTGACAAAACAACCATTGGTGGAAAACAAATACAGTGGCACCCTGCCAACATCCATAGCCTAGCTGTGTCTATGATGCTTGAAAGCAGCTCTCTTGTTGTTTTTCTTCCCTCTCTAAAAGATTGCCTCGTTTCTGAGTCCCCATAAGCTCCACAAAGTTAAAATGGCCAGGGTGTGCTCCTTCTTTCCTGCATTTCAGATTGGTCATGGAGTTATTACTAAAAGCATGTTTGGTTCCTAGTCTCATTTAGTCCCTAAATAACCAAACATGGGACTATTAACTAATTTTTAGTCAACTAATCCCGATTTCACTAATTTCTTTGGGGCTAGGGGACTAATTTTTAGTCCCTATTAGTCTCTAGTCCTAGTCCCTCCATCCAAACATGCCCTAAAACCACTGTGCTACTCGAGTTCCCAAGGCACACTATTCCTATTTCCAATTTCCAATGTATACGGAACCAGATGAACTGATAAATAGTGGTAACAGTCGTGTTCCGATGTGTACAGTGTAGTACCACCGACTCTATCCATACTCAAGCATACAATACAGGCGTACTACGACCACCAGCTAAGGCCTTGGGCTGAACGCATCCCTCTCCTACACACTGCCACTACTACAGGTGACAATGTGGCATCGTCACGACTCACGAGAGCCACGGCGCATTGCATGGGCAAGTATAAGTCGCAAAGGACAAGTGAAATTCCTTTGCTATACGGTATGGAAGGTAATCCGATCGGGGCAGATCAGATCGCATGCGCGGGGCCGTGCAAATCTGCCGCTGTATGTAATGGGCGCGGTTCGATCGGCGCGGAAATTATTGGCCGCTGCCGGTGGCCCCAAAGCACGGTGGTCGAGAGCATGCAATTCACCGACACCGGCGGGCGACGCGACCGCCGTACGCGGCACAAATGGAGCGGTTGGTGGCTGCCGCCTACCGCCTACTCCTACGCCCCCAATTCATTCATTTCATCGCAGTGGAGTGAAGTGAACTGAACTGTTGTGTGACACGCACACAGCACACTGGACTGAATACAGGGCCCGCCCATGGGCGCAGTAACAGTAGTAAAGGCTCACGTTCAGATCGCGAATTCATTCGAAGCACTGGCCGGCCGTGCTCTAGAAACAGCTCAATCATCGCGCGCGTACGGCGCACGGTGCGCCGTATAGTTCAGCCCGGCCGTGCGACGATCTTGGCGTGCATGCTCAGGCGAGCGAGATGGACAGCGAACGACGCCGACGCGAGTCTGTTGGTGCCGGACTGCCCGTAGGTAGGCCAAGTGCGGCCGTACGGACATTGAGGCGTACCAGTACCTGGCCATGCATGCTTTGCTTGGGTCGGTCGGACCTCCGGTGGTTGTGTGCGGGCGGACAGAACCGGAACAGTAGTAGGGTACCCATGATTTTCGCTTCGATTGCACACCACCATCTACCGATTCCAGGTGTGTTTCATTTCATTCGTGGGCGCCACGTACGGCCACGCGCGCCTGGTCGGCGCTTGGTTGGCCGTTAGTTGGCGCAGGTGAGCCGCCGGCCGGCCGGCCAACGGGCCGCGCGTGCACAGAACCAGTCGATCGGGTGAGGTGAGATCCAGTGCTTGTGCGCAGGCCACTACTTGTGGAACAGTAAACTAAACAAGTCTTAAGGCTCTGACAAAGAACAATTTAATCTAAACTGATCGTTCTTGTTCAGTGACCGCCTGAAACGATCTGACGATGTACCTATAGAAAATCTGGTGATGGCCAGCACGTTGGCCTTTGTGGTTTTGTCTCCACTCCCTCTCTCACATGCTGCACATACACATTGTTTTCAGATTTTACCAGCCTAGAGAAAGAGAAAGAGAGAGAGATCGATCCGGCGACCCAGCTAGGGGGACCAAAGCAAGCATTTGAAGAATTGATGAAGCCCCGGCCCACACCTCCTGCTGCCATTGTTGGTTTCTCGACCGATCGATCGCGACGACACCTCCTGCTGATGCTCCAGGTCAGGGAATGGGCTAAACACATGCGCACGGCACATACGGAGTACTACAGGAGAGTACACCTTGGTGTCAGTAAGGACAAGCTGCTGCGTTCTAACGGTAAAATATTCTGTCCGTCTCGCGCCCCTGCTCCAGGCCCGTTCCTAGCTGCTAGGAGTAGTAAACTTGTCGTCTGATCCAGCACCCATGTGCCACGCTGGCATGCATGCCCACACGCCGTCCGTCGCCGACGCATGTAGTAGGACACGAACGCACAGGCAGAGGACATACGACAAGTTAAGGTGGCAGCAGCTAGCACGAGGCCGAGCAGTGCGTCTACTACTCGTAGGAGTACTCCTATGTTCCTAGGCCGCCGTTGTTTGCTCTCGCACCGGCCGCGCAGGTATGGGGATCTGCGTGCACCGGCAGGTAGTATGCATCGTGAGCCGGCGACGGGTAGCGCGCAGGCAATGATAAGCCGACAAGCTCCTTGCAGGGTAGTACGTACGTTACCTGTCTCTCTGTGCTCGACACACTGCATGATCCTTGTCGTTGTAGCCTTAACCTTAACGTGATCAGTTGGTGATTAACGATTTCAATTACCCGGCCAACGGAATGTTGTTGGGCCAGTTCATGCATGCAATTCACTACTTGTGCACTACTCCTAGTATCTGTACATACTACACAGAGTATAGCTTGCTTATTTGCAGTTGACAACCTTTATATATCGATGGACCAGGGAGTGTTACAGCTCATCAAGCCCGGTGTTAGCGCCCGGGATTGATGGGTCAAGCGTGACAGAGAGTTGTCATCACGTACAGCCGTGGTATATGTAAATATATCCAACGTCCGATATGTAATTATATATATTTCTTTTAATCGCTGCCCACGAAAATTAATTGTCATCAGAAGACAGCAAGAGATACCATTTTGAGGTGTTAGTCAAGGTACGACTTGTAGGAACGGAGGAAGAGCTGGAAACAGATTTGAATATCCTCACAGGTAAATAAATAAAATGAATAATAATACGGTACCATGTGCTCTGTGCTACATTGGTGCCATTGTTGGGAGATCTTTGGCCCCGGAAGAACCTGCATCGTCTGGATTATATTATATTGCCGGTATTTCGCCACGTATTGTACAACGCCACATGTATAATGAAGCAGACCATTGACAATTGAAAAAAAAATAGTAAATGCATGCCATCCAAAAGTGAATTGTTCCGATCGAGTATATAGTTTATGAAAGATATATAGGCTTGGTATGTACATGCCACATTGTGCGCTCCAAAACTATTCAGAGGTGTGCTACTTGTCATCATATCCAAGGATATCATATAAATTATTTCCATCCATTATCAATTTCCAGCTATATATATACGTACGATATATAGCAAAGCAACGTGACCCGTGACCACCGGCCAGCTTAATTTGCACACCGCGATTGAAAGTCACTGCCGGTGAGCAGTCATGCTCAAGCATATACGTGTTCAGGGCCTAGCTATTATGCTCAGGTTGCTACGCATGCATGCATGCACGATAACGATGGCAATGACGAGTGACGGATGCGGCGGCGATGCGTCAACTACCTCGGAGAATTTGATCGTATCGTCCTGAAACTAAAAAAAAGTCTCTTTTAGTCCCTACCAAACCAAAACAGGGAGAGACTTTTTTGAAACTTTTCCTCTATTAGTCCTAAAAAACTCTCTTGGAGAGACTTTTTTATTAATCCTAGAAGCAAAAAAAAAAGTTTAGTCCCTAGCAACCACACAACACCGTAGCCAAAGGATTATTGTTCGTCCAAAAACGAGTGTAATTGTATATTAAACTCATATGTTGTAATTTTAAAATTCGTTAAAACATGGGAACAACAGCTTCAGTTGCAATCTCGATATCTTGTTTATTTGTAAATTGTGCTATGTATGTATGCCACATACCATATTTGAGTGATCCTTTCGACAATTAAGAGATCCATTCATGAACATGGGGTCTAATTGATCAGACTTCTTACTTCAATTCAATGAAATTATTTATTTCCTTCAACTAAATTATCTTATTCTTTTGTTAGGAAACAAATTGCACAACCGACCGTATACGAGTTATAAAAATGGGACTTTTGTGATCGAATTGTCTAGCTGATCATTCTCCATTGGCCTATACTAAGTTATTATATTAATAATTACAAGTTCTTCGTGATGAGTAATAGGTCATTCTCGGTGGGAGTTTCATCGGAGTTTTAGTTGTATTTAATAAGCATCTTTGATAGCATGGAAACATTTTAGAAGACAGAGAAGAAATGTTTTCAGCGCGGGGCAAAACTCTTCGACTTAATTACCAACTTTTTATGAGTCATGAAATTAAATGTCGTTGAAACCATATAATAAAATAAAACTTTTCATGTTCTTTTTGTCTCAAACGTGCATTGCACGGATTACTTGAACAACGGCCCTAATGGCAGCAAGCGATTGTGATTACAGGAAAACTATGTTTCTACTAGAGAAGTACAAATCTAAAATCAGCTATGCGGCAACAAAGTGATGAGGTGTCGGTACCCTGCGTGGCACCACTCTGCAGCTTCTTCTATTACTTTGTTCATGTTGCAAACAACGTCATAAAACTGCTTTACTGAGACTGACCTTATTATACCGAGGGTCTCTAGATTTTTGTTTCAGGTTAGGTCTCGAAAATCTCAGCACCGGAGCTAGGAGGAGGCACACTGTGCTGGGTGGTTCTGCTGCACGCATCACGCCCATTCTGGCTGGAGATACGAGTCTGTCAACTATAAAACACACGTACGTAGTCACATGTCTGCGTAAACACCGAACGAAATTTGTAATCTTGTAGGTGCGGTGCTAGCTAGCTCCATATCTTTCCATACAGGGATGGCAAAGTGGAGGGCCCAGCAAGACGGCGCAATTTATCTGATAATTAAGAAATACCCTAAATCAAGAGATATATAGGCTACACAAAATAAATATATATATACTCCCAACTAAACATCTGGTTGGTGACAAGCATATCCACCACCTTTTCAGCAGCATAGATGCTGTACAGCAGGTGCAAGCACTGTTGCACTCACCTACTCCACTGAAATCATGAGATGTATTAAACAGAATTAAAGAAAAAATGGACAAAAACCACACGCATTGTGCAGAGAAAGTGTGGACGCTCAATTTGAGTGAACTTGTGACATGAAACGACATAGAGTATCACTGATCAGGAACGACTCAGAAGTCAAAAGCACCTACCTAGAGTAGCGTGTGGAGTCTTCTATTTCATTGTCATGTTCTTCTGATATAGTACTGCATAACTAACTGTACCTACTCACCAAGTAGCTTCGATCAGGAAATGTTTGGCAAGCTAACTCAAGTGACATGCATTCTCCATCACACCTTCTGCAGCTAATGGATCGATTTATATATTGTATCAAAAGAATTCAAGGATTGTGAATAGCAATCATTTCATGGGCCAAACTTCTTATATACTGACTAACTACAAGATTCGATTTTTTTTCTTTTTTTGTGCAGTTGGTGGTGCAGTGTAGTAGTTGGTCTCTGAACCCAAAATATTTGAGGTCACAGACTAAGATACCCCACTGGTCTAGTTGTTAATAGATATAAGTTGGACAATGCGAATAGTTACACATGTAAGTGATCACAAAATCGATCCACACGAGTATGAATGACAGGGGACATGTCTCCACCAGAAATCAGTAATAATGTTTCTGACCATTTAACATTTTATTTATATACCCTCAGGATTCCTGTTTAGACTAGTGGTGTGTTTTGTCCTCTCATATAATTCATAAATTCACAATATAGAGGTAAAAAAAAAAAAAAGGATATGCACACAACAAGGACAATAGTTCTAAATAATGTAGTCCTGCTCCTCCTGCACCTCAAGAGCAGACAGAAGCATCATGGGAAGTTCTGCACATGCCAATCTGTTGCAATTCAGGCGTCAAACCTGAATATCATAGCCGCGGCGCTAGATGCTCCAATTCCAGAGCATTTGATTGATGTACAAGGTACTCAATCATTCTTCACTTGGGAGAGCATGTGCCCTGGTCATCTTTGCATTAGCAGCAGGAAAAGGGTAAAGAATGCCCAAAAGGATAAAAGAAAGATCAAAGGTTGTCCCAAACCAGATCAGAGTTTCAAGTAAAGCTAGGGCCTGTTTTGGATGGCCAGCCAAGGAATTGTTAGGAAAAACTAATCAGGTAATCATGCTTTTGGCTGCAGGTAACACAACGCAACACACCCTGTGTCCATTGTGTCTTCCAGCCGGCCATCATGTTACTCCAATTTGCTTTCATGTTTGCCTCCATTAAGAGAGACTGAATTTATGTATAAGCTTGCGCATACATCCAGCTGTTTCACCGATGTGCACTGCAGGCAGCAAACTGGAAAGGAAAACGAAACCTACTTAGTCTCACGTGTGTTTGCACTTTGCAGAATGTCATTGGATACCTTTATCTGGAAAATGCAGTTAGATGTTTCATTTGACATGTGGATCTCGGGTTCAAAAGTTTCAAGCGTGTACCAAATCTCACAAAACAAAACAGAGCCTAAATATATGCCGGTAATGCCAGAATTAAGTACAGTGTAAGAGCAGAAACTTGTGCTTGATGTACCTGATTCTTCCTTAGCCTCCCGTGTTTTTTTTTTTCTAGAACACGACTTCACGTGAATTTCATTAAAGAGAAGAGAGCGGTCAATGGACCTACATAAAAAGACATACACGTCCTACATCACCTCACAGCTTCCCGTGCATGCATGGCCTCTTCTTTTTTGCAAATGAAAATGCAGTTGGTGACCTGTATTTTGTCCCTTCCTTGGGCAGAGGGACCTAACCTTCTAATTCGCAATTGGAAAATTGTAGTGTAGCCTGATCTTAACTACTACCATAGGTACTACCAAAAACAAGACCACAATTTATAGAGATTATATTATGGACTGAACTAGTGGTGCTTGGGTGAGCGACAGTTGGATTGAGCAAAGGCACGACAAGCCCGGGGTTCAGCGCAGCGCCAATGGTGCTCATGCAAGGATGTGTGGGATCGGAGCGGCGGTGGCAGACCTAGGATTTAACTAAGGATATGCTGCATAAAACATATATACAATTTGGTAAAACCAGTTATCAATTCAGTAACAATTGTAAGCTTTTTTGTTGTCTTATATGTATTACACTGTTATCCTTAGATTTTTGTTGTTGTATGTGTGCTACCTTTGAAGGGTTTTGCTGTTTTGTGACTGGTGTTGTCCTGTCCGACAATGTAAAATGAATGATAATTCATTCTGTTGCTTGTTGCACAAGACCAATGGGTGTTTGGTTTCTCCTCCATACATGTGTTCTAACATCCACATCCAATGTGACAACAACTAAAATTGAGGGGGAAACCAAACGTCCCAACACGTACCCGTACTCAGGTCCAAGTTTCCAATTGGCAACCCAATATATAATGAGACAATCTTCTCCTCTCGTTCTAGATCGCGGACCCCTAGCACGGTTTGTTAGACTGGTGGTTATAGGAACTGAAGCTGATCGGCTTCATTACATATTGATACTTTTAATTTGTTCCTTTTTGTTATATAATTCAAGAATAATAATTGCATGAAGCGGCAGTTGGATTGGGTGAGAGTCTCAGAAAAACTGTAAACTTCATTATCCAGAAAACAAAGCCATAGGTATTACTAGCACACAAATTATTGTTTGTCTGCATTTGGAATTCGAAGTTTAAAAAGCATATCTGTTTACTTTTAAGATACTTGGCACTGATCAAACATCAGTGACAAAGCGGGTCCCAACTTCCTACCCAATTATACTCTTTGATCTTATCCTCATCTCTTACTATGATCACTCTAGGCAAGCACTGGTACTGTTTTGTTAGATCGGTGGTTGTATGAACGAAGCCGACTTCATTAGAGAAATGCGTGGAGCTTATTAGGGCCCACAAGTGTACCTAGCATGGTCTGATGACTGATATATATGAGAGATATAGCACTAGCATAGTCCCTATCTTTCGAAAAAAAAAAGCACTAGCATAGTCCCAAAGTCCTAATCATCTTAGTTAATAGATGGAGCTGCCGTATACGAATCATTCATGCGTCAACTTAACACAACAGCGACCCTGATGCCTAATGCTTTTTGTATATAACGTTTCTCACTTTTGAAGACTTATCTTTTTCTCATTTTGTATAGACTGATGTGGTTGCCCAATGTGAGCTTCAGATTTTCACCAAAGTAGCCACAAATAGATTTATGGGAGTGGCTACAAATGCGGTACGACCATCTCAAACTATATTAGAAGGGGTAATCAATGATATTGCATGAAATTATCCATTAACTACGAATGAAGAAATTAGATAACGTGTTCCTAAAGATTGGCTTCGAAAATGTCTATGATAAGTAAAAAGATCATTTCTCCAATAAACTCTTTGTATGAAAGAGTTTAGCCAACAGTGGTGTAGCTGGATCGAAAATAATTCACGGGAGTAAGTGTAGGCATCAAGGTTAAAAAGGAACTTAGGTAAGGAGATCTTGTGCCCCTTACATCGTTTAACATTATTGTAGTGTAGATGATATTATTTACATATTAATTAATAGGGTAAAGGAAGGTGGCTAAATTAGGGGAGTCATACTTCACCTTGTTGATGGTTTTGGTTGTCTATTTTGCAATATCTGGATGATACAATCCTCTTTCTAGATCACGATCTAAAGCAGACTAAGAATACAAAGCTCATGTTTTGTGTTTTTGAGCAACTTTATGTCTAAAATTAACTTTCACAAGGTTGGATATTTTGCTTTGGAGAAGCAAAAACACTATGAACATGAATATACTAGCATGTTCGGCTATGTTGTAGGGTCATTTCCTTTTTTAAGTGCTTAGGATTTTTCCGATTGGGGATAAACTTCCCAATGTAAAACGTTTCTATGGTTGTCAATCTGGAATAGACGATGTTGGACGGCATACAGGCTTGGCTTGCTAAGAGGGACCTCTCTCATCCGGACAAATGTCCCCTATGCGATCAAGAAGATGAGACAATACAACATCTGTTAACATCTTGGTGGTGGCCACACAATTTTGGTTCGAATTATTCTCTCCTTTGAACCTAGCAGATTGTGTCCCCTACCATATTGAGCTGAGTTTTGCTAATTGGTGGCGCAAGACTATAAACAGAGTCATCAAGGAGCACAGGGAAAGGAGTGAACTCTCTAATTATTCTAGGAGCCTGGATCATTTGCAAACATAGGAATGTTTGTGTGTTTTGAAGGGGCTTCGCCGATTAACTTGCTTTGGAGTGAACCGAAGAATGGGCAAAGCTTGTGGTGCATGGCTGGGGCAAAAAGCTAGAAGGGCTAGGTTTGTTCAGAATAGGTCCTTCTAGTTAAGTTCGTGTTATGTTTCTTTTTTCTATGTGTTTTATCCTTGAGTATGTGTAATTGCCTCACTCATATTTGGTCCCCGTATAAGTGAGGATCCTGTTGGACCCCCACCCCCCACCCACCCCCTCATTCTCATTAATACAATGAAACATAGCTATCCTGTGTTTTCCAAAAAAAAAAAAAGATTTTCGATTAATAATAGTAGAAAACTTCATAACGTGGGAGCGGTTTTATTGTTGAACTATTGAAGCCAATACTAAACCTTGGAAGGCTAAGCACCCATTCTGTGGTCATATGGTGGTAGACTGTTGTTACTCAATTTAGCCTTAAGTAGTTTAACTACAATGTCTTCTTTCAAAATCCCATAAGAAGTCATTAAAAAGACTTAATAATAAATGTAAGCCCTGAGGATAAGGGGGCTAGGAATAATTTGGTTTCTCTAAAATAAACATCTTGAGTTCAAAAAATCTTAGTTAGGGCTTCACAATTTTTGGAAAGGTTTGCTAAAGTCTAAGGAATATTTTCTAGAGTGTGGGACATTTTTAAAATAAGAGATGGCTCATGAACTAGATTTTACACGTGGATAGAATCCTCATCCGGCCCCATAAAGGCCAATTTTCCTAGTTTAGACTCAAGACCAAAATCGTGTTGATCATGGGTAAAATTATACGGCTGATCGGCAAGGGTCCTTCGGTGGCGGCGGACTCAAAAAAGCGTGTGACCATGCGTCGTTTGCGAGTCCGCCGGTGGAACGGCGAGTGTTGGCAGTGACAAGCGGGCGTGCTAGGGAAGTGAGGGTGTAAGACACATGTGACAAACTCTCTCTCTCAGCCATCCGATCTCATGTAGATGTTTCGTGAGGGTACGAAGCTTAAACCTCTCAGCGGGTGTTTTTTTTTTTTTTTTTTTTTGTAGACATGAAATAATTTGAGAATCCAATTATACAGACTATGGGCATTTACGTAAATCAAGTGCCTTTTAATGTCTCCTTTTGGCTTTTTGTAGAGCCCTAACTAGGGATAAGTTGACAGCTTAATAAACCTAATACCTAAAATACCCAACTTTCAACTTTCCAATGAGAGAGATCATTGTCGATATACATATATTCGATAACCCAAGATACCCCTCTGACCAATAAATTTATCATAAGTTGAAGCTCTCTCTTGATATTAAAGAAATGGAGGATCTGCAACGAACTGAAGGTACTATACCTATGGAGGATCTGCAAGAAACTGAAGGCACTCTTTCTGTGCAGGAAGTTACAAGTACTACTAATGATTTCACGGCTGTTTGGCTCATGGTACTCTTGCAGGGATATTGTTTTGTTCTGAGAGAGAGACACTGTACGCTAGTACCCTTAGCCACTTAGTCCACACCAGGTCAGCAAATCCGCCAATCAAGTAAACATACAAGACCACTATCAATTAAATTAATGTTCAGGTCCGAACCTGTACAATGGTATATGATACACTGAAACCCAAAAGGTGTCAGGCGGCATAATTATACATGTAAACCAAAGAAAAAAAAAAAAAACTAGGTGGTGGTTATCAACTCTATTTCACTATCGCTGTCTTCTCATTCCCCGGTTATCAACATGAAATACACCCTGCCATGCCTATGCGGTGATAGCTATGTGCAACTTGCAAGCCCACTGCAGGTTGAGATTTTGCTAATTTTGAAACGCTGCAAAATGGATGGGTGCAAGCAATCAAGTATGGGGTCAAAAAGAATACCACAAGCCTATGAACAAAAAGGTCAAAAGCCATTAGAAGCCTCCAATAAGTGGGCATCATCAAGAACAATATCAGCAGGGTCTCCAATCCAAAGTCTATCCCTCCACCGAAACTTTATCCTCAGCTTTCCATTTGCATCCACACCTACAACCTCGCCTTTGCTCGCATAGGTCTCCATCCCCCAACCCCATCTGGGGGATATAAGACCAGGTCGTATCCGTACTTTGTCACCTTGTCTGAAGGGCCTCACCTTTTCCACCTCCCATGCTTTACATAACCATAGTCTCTCACAGAAGCAGAAAGCAATCCAGAGCTCTCCATCATCAGCCCGGTGGACCACCCTATGCTGCTGTGGTTCACATCACCCCATTGATACACTGGCGTTCCAACGGAGTCCTTAACCTTCACCCAATCCCCAACACAGACTTCCTCCTCCTCCTCCACTTTTTCTACCTCTGCGGGTCTATCAACCAAGCCCTGGCACCAGCTGGTGTATGAATCCTCAGTTTACCATCTGCATCAATAGACGAGATTGTCCCTATACTTGAATGACTATGATTAGACCAACCAAATCTTGGCTGGCGGATACAGCCTCTGATTCGAACACGCTGCCCAACAACAAACTTGCTAACTCCTTCAAGCTGGCTAGAAGGCCCAATCCACCTTTCCTGCTCACCACAAAAAAGCGACATGAATGGTTCCATCCCAAGCATCACCCTGATATCCCACCCCATGCACCACACCAATGCTACCAGGCTTGAGCGATCTCCATTGATCCACATCATTCCTCAGCCTAACCCACTCTCCAACCCCAAAGATATTCTCAATTTCAAAATCTGCAGGATCGCCTCTCCACAAACCAGGCACACCGAAGAAGGCAACCCTTACTTCTCCATCAGCATGAACACCAGCGATGATGCCTCTAGAATCAGGGTTGGCATCTCTCCATCCCCATCTAGGCTCTGAAATTCCAGCACGGAACCGTACATGCTGACCAATTTTTAAGGTCTGCACTTTCTCAATGTCTGTGTTATGGGTTAACCATTTCCCATTCCTGAAACAACCAGCCAACTCTAAGTAACCAGAGTCCTGAATGCTATGGACTACTGCAATGCTTACTCTCCCAACACTATTCCAGTCATAAGTAGGCCTGCTCCCAATACTTGGTTTCGGGCGGACCCAATCTCCAACCTCAAAAGCTGAAAGCCTCTCAGCGTCACCAGGAGCAACCTTCCACAAGCTTTTTCGCCAGAAACCTTGATATTTAAAGTCCCATCCATGTCAATCCTTGATATGGCTCCAATAGTAGCTGCAGTTTCATTTAACCATCCCAGGCGTGGCTCAGATATGGAAGGTGACACATGAACCTTTTCCCCTACTTCAAATGGCTGTGCCTTCTCGATATCTGCAACTGAGCAAAGAAAAAGCTTGCTTCTGAAGCAGAAAGCAACACCAACATCCCCATCATCTTGTAGACTATGAACTATCCCAATACTATTACGAGTTACATCCTCCCATCCATATTTGGGTGAAGGAACTGTTGCTTTGACTCTAATCCAATCGCCAACCTGCAAATAGAAATGAAAGATAAGGATCCAAAGAAAATCGATAAAAGCATTAACACAAATATAAAGAAGTTTATACCTTAAAGTTCTCAATCTTTTCCATGTCTGATGGATCTGCCTGCCATGCTGCAGCCCGATTAGGAATATCAATGATGAGCATACCATCACTCTCGATGTCAATTATTTTCCCAACACTGTGATGAGTCTCACCACCCCATGCATATCTGGGCTCTGCAACAGACCTCTTTACACATACTTGGTCCCCAATCTGGAATTTTGTTTGGCAAAAACAAGAACATAATTAAGAAAAAACAAACTGGCACCAAAATGCCACAGAAGCACAATATATGATAGGTGAGTTTCCATTACTATGTAGCCCTGCCGAATCTAGTCAGAACTGATAAATAAAAGTAAACTGTAGATAGTTAGAATTGATAAATAAAATGTAAACCATAGATCCTTATGTTTATATAACCACAGCATTGTCAATAAACATCACCACAGTACCAAAGGGAGCCTTAGATGTAAGGGATTGTAAACACAAGAACAAATAGATCATATACTCCCCCCATTCCAAATTATAGTTGACTTTGGTTTTGTCCTAAGTGTTAGTGTATATGTGTAAAGGCCCATGAGGCCCATGTACAGCAACTATATTGCCCACCCTTCTAGGGTTTGGAGGAATAGACAATTATTGTCCTAACATGGTATCAAAGCCCAAGCGGGGTGGGGGTGGCCGTGGTGGTCGCCGTCGTCGCCGTGGTGGTGGCGGCGGTGGCGGTGGAGGTGCTGGCCGTGGCTGGTGGCAGCCAAGCCGGGTCCGCCGCCCAAGCGGGCCTACTCCACCTCTTGCTCCGCTTCCGTTCGGCGGTGCGCCGCCGCCGTCCTTCAACAACCCATGGTCGGCGCATCTCCATGTGGCCGTTCGAGGGGCCGAGGGCGGGGAGCACTCGACCTCCACTCGGCCGGCTGCCACGTACTCGGCGTTCCTCCCGTCGCACCGGCACAGGTTCCTCTGCTCGCCCGTCCGGTCTGGGCCGGGAAGTGGGGCTCGAGCGTCGGCCCGATCCCCGGCACCATGGGCACGACACCGGCCCGAGTGGATTGCGGCTTCGGGTGCCTCCTACCACACCACTCAGGATCTTTGGTATACTCTCCCACTCTTGACCTCCCCACCCCTCCTATCCTTCTTCTATCATGGTGGGGAATGGTTCTGTCTTCTGTCACCTCTGTTGGTTACGCACCGGTCCTTTTCGTCTTTCGAATGTTCTTGTTGCTCCTCGGATGGTTCACAATCTTCTTTCTATTCGCGATTCGCCCGATAACTCTGTTACGCCGAATTTGACTTACGGTCTTCTTGTGAAGGATTTGGCGTCCGGCGACCACTTCTCCGATGTGAGACCGCGGCCCCTTTACACTCTTAAGCCTTCCGTCTCTTCGCTACCGCTCTTGCCGTGGCGCCGTCTTCTACCACGGCACCGCCCGGCTCGGACATCCGGACGCGACGTTTTTGGCTCGGCTTCGGTCGTAGTCGCGGACATCTCTTGTACTCGTACTCATGCCGAGCATCTTTGTCATCGCGTGTCATTTCGGTCGTCATGTCGGACTTCCTTTTCTTCTTCTTCTTCGCATGCTACACATGCGTTTGATCTTGTACAGCGTGATTTGTGGACCTCTCTGTCTTAGAGCATTTACGGGCTCAAATACTATCGGTGTTAGTTGATGATTTCTCTCATTACTCTTGGACTTTTCCGTTTGCGTGCTAAGTCCGAGGCGTTTCCCACCCTCCTCCACTTCTTTGCACGGGTGTCCACTCGGTTCGGTCTCACCATCAAGGCCATCGGTGTGACAAGCGGCGTGAGTTCGATAACAACGCGCCTCGCTCTTTCTTCCTCTCGGGGTGTTCATTTGCGCATGTCTTGTCCGTACACTTCTTCCCGTAGCGGCAAAGGTCGGCGGATGATCGCACCACGAGCGACATCATGCGCACCATCCTTCTTGAGGCCTCCGCTTTGGCGGCTCGGGCCGAGAGCCTCCACACGCCACCCACCTCCTCAACCGCCTTCCTTCCACCGCTGCCTTGCTCCCCCTCCTCACCACGCTCTTTTTCGGTTCCCCTCCTACCACGATCACCTCCGTGTCTTGGTGTGCACGCATACCGAACACCGCCGCCACTCCTCACAAGTTGGCGCCCCGCTCGATACGTTGTGTGTTCCTTGGCTACTCCCTTGACCATAGGGGGTACCGATGCTACGACCTTTCCTCCCACCGAGTCCTCATCTCCCTAAGTGGTCTTCGGCGAGTCGGATTTTCCCTACTCCACTTCTTCCACACCTTCCACGAGGCCTGCGATTTGGAGTCCCTGTTCGACTCCGGTGGTTGACCACCGATTACCAACCGGCCTCTTTCTGGTACTCGGGCTCACCTGGCCGCGCCACTCGCGGTCCCGCCTACCGTCGCGCCACGCGCGCCCCGGCGTCGTCGCGCCACGCGGCCCCGGGCGCCTCAGGTGCCACGGGCGGTTCGCTCCTACCGCGCCACGCGCGCCCGGCGTCCCCCGCCGTGCCACCGCGCCGGCGAGCCGTGCCGGTGCCCCTCCCTTCGCGGCGGACCGGCGTGGCGGCCCGGCGCGGTGTACTCGCGTCCGCGGCTGCGGCGCCGCCACCTGCGGCTCCGGTTCCAGCTTCCGCCTCCTCCACCACCTCCATGCGTCGGCCGGGCTGATCCTAAGGTCTACCACCCTCCGTTATGGTGGGACCTCGTCATACTCATCCTATGGTGACTCGACGCGCGGCGGGAGTTCTTCGACTGCTGACCCTCTCGCCACCGAGCTGGTGCCGGTTTCTCGATACCCTCCTCCGTCGCGGCTGCACAGCGGATCGGCGGGCGCGCGCGATGGAAGAGGAGCATGAGGCTCTCCTTGCCAACCGGGCGTGGGACCTTGTGCGGCGTCCGTCACGGTGGCAATGTGGTCCTGAGCAAGTGGATCACGGGCGCAAAAGCGTGGCCGTGGCGATCTGGAGCCGCTACAAGGCTCATTTGGGTACTCGGAGGCTTCACCCACGCCGGGGTTGATTATGATGAGACCTTGGTCCGGTGGTCAAGCACCTTTCTGATCGCGCCTGATCCTCTCACTTGCTCTCTCTCGCTCTTGGCAAGTGCATGCGCTAGATGTCAAGAATGCATTTCTCCATGGCACCTTGTGCGAGACGGTATCACTGCGACCGGCCGGTAGGGATTTGTCGATTCGGTCGACGATCACGGTTTGCGGCTCAACAAGTCACTATATGGTGCAGGCGGGCTCCTCGTGCTTGGTACTCTCGGTTTGCCACCTATCTTCTCACCTTGGGGTTGAGAGGCCAAGTCGGACACTTCTCTGTTTGTCTATCGCCCACGGAGTGAGCGCCTACCTGCTACTCTATGTTGATGACATTGTCCTCACGACCTCCGACTGCGGCTTCTCTAGCGTGTCATATCGGCCTTGCGGCGGGGAGTTTGCCATGAAGGATCTTGGCCCACTTCACCACTTCCTAGGGGTTCTTGTGGAGACTCGCCCTTCGGGGTTGTTCACGCACCGGCGACGGTATGCTGCGGACATCCTCGGCGGGCCGAGATGGCGGCGTGTCACCCTGTGCTACTCGGTTGATACTCGGTGAAGCTTTCTGGCGATGAAGGCGACCACGTGGCGAATCTGCGCCTTCGGGAGTTTGGGCGGTGCCTTGCGGTACCTCACCTTCACGGGCGACATCGCGTCGCCGTTCGGCCAATCTGTCTTCACATGCATGATCCACGGGCACCCCATCTTGCCTGCGATAAAGCGCCTTCTCCGCTATGTTCGTAGCTTTGTTGACTCTGGCGATGCTTCGGGTCTCCCTCCAATCGGCTCGTCGTCTACACTTGTATTTCGGCGGGATTTTCACAGACACTCGCCACTCTACCGGCCGACTCGCCGTCTTCCTCGCGGCATCCGCGTCTCCGGTCGTCCAAGCGGCCGGTTGTCTCCCGTTCGGTGCGGGCGAATGCAGCTGTTGCTGCGCGGGGTGGCGGAGGCCCGTGGCTTCGGCGGCTATTGGTGAAGCTTCACTGACCCGACAAAGACCACTCTTGTCTTTTGTGACAATGTCGATGCCGTCTACCTCTCCACCAACCGGATTCAAAGATCGCCGGACGAAGCATGTGGAGAATCGACTTGCACTTTGTCCGAGATTTGGTGGCCATTCGCGGCGTATTCGGGTTCTCCATGCTGGACCACCTCGGTTCGACATCTTCACAGGTTTGCCCTCGTCGACCTTCTCGAGTTCGCTCAGCCTCCGCGTCGTCGGTGGCTAGTTGTATTTGCGGGGGCCACGTGTGTTGCTTTCTTTCATGTCGGTCTTGATCTCGCTGCGCCGGTAGTTCGAGACGGCGGGGGTGTTAGTGTATATGTGTAAAGGCCCATGAGGCTAGGCCCATGAGGCCCATGTACAAAGAACTATATTGCCCACCCTTCTAGGGTTTGGAGGAATAGACAATTATTGTCCTAACACTAAGTCAAACTTTGCTAGCTTTGACCAAGGTTTTAGAAAATAATACTAACACCTACACGGCTACAAGTTCAAATAAATACACAATCAAAATATATTTCATGGAGACTTTAATGAAACTAATTCAAGGTTGTTGGTATTGGCAAGTTTTTCCATAAACTTGGTCAAAGTTAAAGAAGTTCAAATTAAGACAAAACCAAAGTGAACTATAATTTGGATGAGTTTTTAAACAGTGGATAGTCAAAAGCTTAAAATAATTGAACAGAACTATAACTAATGAGTAGACAGTATCTTATGTGATAGGCAGTTCAAAAACTACCTTGAATGGGTCAACATGTTCAACCTCCTCTGGTTCACACAGCCATGGGTGGGACAAATAGCAAAGGCCCAATAGAAGACTGCTATCTGGTCTGATGGAGTATACAATCCCAACACTTCCAGGAGTAATAGACTCCATACCATGTACAGCAACCGTCAGTGAGGGACGAATCCGAACCCAGTTGCCAACCCTATATTCTTCAACCCTTTCGATTTCAGCAGGATCAGCTCTCCATCCCCTAGAAGCCCTGGGAAACCAACCCTCAAGATTCCATCGTCATCAACACAGAGAACTGTCCCAATGCTATCCCGCGATTGACCACGCCATCCAAATCTGACAAGAGGATATTAGCTGCTGATCTAAAATGACAATTTCACATGCCAAACAGCTAACTGGCAAGTATAGTGCAGTTTTTTTTTCCTTCCTCAAACATTTCACAAATTATTAGGTTATCACAATGATAATGGACATGGCATACAAATCAATACAGCTGAAAGATCACACCAATACCATTAGAATGTCAATGGCAAGTACTTATTCCACCATAATGTTTTGAAATTCACTGTTTGTGGTAGGAAGAAACTGCAAATTCTTATTTTTTTAACAGGCAGAAGTAAAGCACCATTTATGGGCTATCATCACTTAACCCCACATAGGATGGAACAAAGAGTACACCAGTTTAAACTTTTTCCAAGAGTTCAAGTAATCAGAAAAGAGATTGACGGGTCTTCTCTTAAGTTTTGCTTGACACTGAACTATAAGTTACTAGCATGATCAGCTTTTAGTGTAAAACCCAGAACACCAGATTGAACATGTAATAAAGCATTACGGAAAACTAAATATCTAGGGTTTCTATTTGCATCTACTGGCACAATCATCTGGGCTTTATATTTGATTATTTGCATCTACTTACAAAAGACACATGGTGGATCTCCAGTTCATTATACCCTTTTTATATATCAGGGTACACTAAACACCAGATCACTAAAGCAATTGAGTGAAGACTAATGGAATGTACTAGCAAATAAGAAAAAGAAATCCTGTGAACATATCAGGCATTGCTTTATTTATTTCACACTGAGGTGTTAGGCATTGTGGCATCAAAGGTATTTCTGACCAAACTTGATTTACCTTGGTTCCAAAACATCAGGCTTGAGTTGCACATGTTGGCCCCTATTTAATGGAATAACTTTGATAACTTCACTTGTCAAAACATGGGCTTCTCCAGTACAAAATGATACAGCAAGGTGGTCATTGTCTAACACAGACTGGACAAAACCAATGCTTCTTGGTCCTGCACCTTGCCAGCCAAAAAGCAGGTGAAGTAACAGTTCTTCTAAATTTCACCCAATCCGCAACCTCATATCTGATTACAGCATAATAAAGAAAATGAATTACTAAGATAATTTCTAAATAACATGACCGTTTATATCACTTGTTATCCTAGAATGTGCAGTCAACTTCCAAATTTCTAGAATTTCCATCAAAATATGTGACTATCATTAATTATATTTTAAAATAACTCCAAACATATAATTAGGAAAGACAACAGTCAAGATTGAGCATTGGAGACGGTTAATGTCCAATACAGCGTGTAAGAGCATGTAGTATTCAAGATGCCCAGCTAGAACTTACACATATTGATTCTAAAAAAAAAAAGAACTTTCACATATTGAAAAAAAGGTAAATACAAGCGAGAGTGCATTTCATGTAACTATTGAACTGTAACAACCCTACACTTCTACAGAAACTTTATATAAGACCCACGAATTTTTCTGAATACCTATCAAAGGGAGAAGACAATTTGAAAGTTACAGTTACAGACAACTCACTCTGACCAATTGGGCCCTGTTGGAGGTGCCCAGGATTCACAGCTCGTGCAGCAACACAAACTCTCTCGGATGAACCTTATAAGAAGCGAGCTAGCTGGTAGATACGCACACAATGCACAGAAGATTTAGGGTGGATAGAGAACACACACGCAAGAATTTTGTGACGCCAAACGCCTCCTTTTGGCTTTTAATTATATATTCAACTCACATGAAAAAACTACCAAGTACATGGCTTTAAAGCCCAGCTGGCACACCCCATATCCATGCATATTTCGCCTAACCTCTCTATCAACCGCCGCCCCCACCGCAGATGACCCAGACAGCGCCAGATTTGGTGGGGATGAGTGGGGAGGCAGCTGCATGCCTTTCTCTATCATTTCCTATGCTTTTGGCTAGGTGGCGCCTCGAGCGCCTGAACGCCTAGGTGACGCCTTATCCATTCACTGCTCCCAGCTTTGGTGGTGACACGACTTGCAAGTCACAACTGGCCATGCCGCCCACCGCCTCTGTCCCTGCCTCCTCTGCGCCGCTCGTCGCCCCTGTCCCTGACTCCTCCGCGCCACTCGACACCCCCAGTCCTTGTCTCGTCCGTGCAGCCCACTGTCCCTGCTTGTCCGTGGCCGTGCAACGTCCCCACCTCTGCCACAGCAAGAAGTCCTTGCCTCCTCCTGGCCACGCTCGCCACTTCTGCCACCACCCGCCGTCACTTCCTTAGGCAATGCCACTCTCGATATATGGGCACACAGCCTATCTGCCGCCTACCCCCTTAGGTGTGCCTAGGTGCGCCTTGTGGGACACGGCTTTGTGTTGCCTAGCCCCTTGGGTCACCCGCACCTTGTTTGTGTTTTTCTCCCAAGCATATGTTTGTGTGTGTATGTCACACTTTTTTTTTTTTTTTTTTTTTTTTTTTTTTTTTTTTTTTGGGGGTGGGGGGTGGCTTTGTGGTGTGTGTTTGCTGATGCAGTTGTTTGTTTCTTTGTTATTTGGGGTTTCTCATGCCCCTTTTCTTCTTAATATAAAAGATACACAGCTCTCCAGTGTGCTCAAGAAAAAAATAGAGACACATAGTAATACTGTCATGTGGACCAAATGTGTCAGGTGTATAGCCTGCTGGCTGATAACCTGATAAAAGACATGTGGGTGGAGCAAACAGCCTTACTCCCCCTTTAATGCCATGCAGTCAAGATGACTTGTTTGGCCCACAACATGGTAGTTTCATATTAACATCATGGCAAACACAAATCACTCAGGCCTGCCAGTTGATCAGAGTATGTTCTAAAAGAACTTGTTAAAAGTGTGGTTTAAACATGTCAAAAGTGTAATTTTGCAGAACCTGCCGAAAGTATGGTTTGTGGAAGTACCCAAAGTATGTGAAGTTTTGCAAAATTACTTGAAAAACATGAGTTCCTTACATGGTTGGTGAGAGATGAACTCCTTTATCTTCAAGTGTTTCCATCAATTCTTCATAAATCCATTCTCGTGGAAGCCTCTCAAGAAAGTCTCGTAGTGTCCAACCTCTGTAATATACAGTGATATTGTTCAAACTTGTTAATGCATTGTCACACAAGCAAACAGAGGAACTTTTTCATTCGCACAACTAAACTTGAAGGTAACATTTCCAAACAACATTGTAAAGAGAAGGTTATGAAAGAAAATATGTGAGTTATCATATTTTGTCTCATTTTGTTTATTGTTTCTGTTGGTATCACTACAAAACAATAGTTCGGTGTACCCTGCAGAAAGATCCTTCTAAATAATTATAGAGACCAATGCATCTGCAGATTCATGACACCATGAAAAGGGAAACCAGGGAATTGGATTCCTTCATTAGTTGCTTACGGTGGTTTCTCACATCAACAGCAGGTGACGGCTGTAGTAGCATTTGAGCAATCCAAGTCAGGTTTTCACGTATCATTTTTTGCGTCAGCAGCTATGTGAAAAGCATTGTCACCATCATCATCCTGATTATAACAAAATAGCACAACTTAAATCCATAAAATAATTTAGTTCTAACCATACATAGCAGTAAAACCAGGTTGAATAAAATTGTACATGTGCATGAAAAATGGTACCAAAAAACTAAGTCCTTTGTACAATAACTACAGACATAAAGAGAAGTAGATTAAAAAAATGAAAAAAAAAAAAAGGAAACCAGGCAGAAGACTGACGCCAAGGCCTTCCTACAGCACATTCCACTTGCCATGACAAAATCAACACAGCAAAAAAAAAAAACACTTTAGGGCTTGATGGGATTGGGGTGGAAAATTAACTAACTTTCTACCCAAATGGAATGGAGTGGATTGACTGCAGCCAAGCAAGCCTTCACATATAGGCATGCAAACAAAAAATTATAACACAGTGCCACAGTGTGAACTGACAATGAGAACCATAGCACTAGAGCAGATTATAATCACAGAAAACATAAATGTGATAGATACTAACGCCATTCATATTTTATACGCTTATTACAGATTTTAGATGTTCTTACATACTCCATGGAATGAAAACATAAAGTGCCAAGAACTGACGATGCAAAGAATATAAACTTCATTTGGCACAATTCAAATTATAAATAAGTGAATCAGAATGAACAATATGTATTACAAAGAGTCTCAGCGCAACTCCCACTTAGCATCACTACTTTATATTTCCTAGTACTGACTTCCACGAAAGTATTTTATTAGACTTGGCTTCCAAACTTACCCAGTGCTATCTACTTAAAAATAGCATGAAGAAAAAAAATAAGTAACACATCAAACCTGTATGCTGCAGTTTGCACCAGCTGCTAAAAAGCAAGCCAACACATGAGTTTGCACCTCTATTAAGTGCAACATGGAGTGGGGTTGTATTTTGAGCATTTCTTATATTAACATCGACTCCTGCTTCCAGTATAATCTGCCAATAAAAAAATAACGAAAGGCAAAATTAAGTCATACTACATGATATGGCGAGCAGAGACACCACAGAAATATGGGGGAAAGAATCACGCCACCAGATAGCATTCACCTTAACCAGCTCCACGTCATCGATCATTGCTGCAGTATGTAATGCAGTTCTACAGTGTGGATCATCTTGTGCTGTAGGATCAGCACCAGCAGCAAGCAATATTCTTACCAACTCGACCCTCTGCAAGTGCAAGTAATTTTACTATTAGAACAAAACAGGATCTGGAATAGATGGAAGAACAGGATTGTCCAAATATCCAGGACCTTAGAGAACTCTGAATACAGATTTGCTAAAAGTGGTATAACCAAACATACAACTATAGCTGTCTTTATATCTGCTGAATCCAATAGAAGCAAAACCAGAAATTACCTTTTCGTGCTCCTTTTTAAGAGCTGCTGCCATGCATAAAGCTGTACCAACAGGGCTGGGTACATCAATTGCTTCTGCTATATCCTCTAAAGATGCAACTTCAACCCATCTTCTTACAACAGCCGTGTTCCATGTCTCAATACATAAATGCAATGGCCTACTCACCGTGAGAGTGAAATGTAACTAGAAGGAAATAACTAGACAGATAAAACATGCAAAGGAAGAAGATTTAATGCAGCCACAGCGTAAATAAATTGGAAAAACTTTTTCAAGTGATAGACGAGCATTAATATAGAACATGATAACAGAAGCTGATGCACTGGCTTGGCTTCCACTAGGCACTAGGTGGATATTTTTTACGTTTTTATGGTGAGAATTTGAGATGCCCATCGATCTGCAGCCTCCATTTTCCAGTATAACAATAGCACAATCAGTATATCTCCTAGCCACGGCAATATGCAGGACAGATTCACCTTCCCCATCTACTGCATTAGGATCAGCTCCAGCCATCAGCAGCTCCTGCATAACACATAAAGAATCTTAAAAATAGGAACCAGCAAGCTTAAATGACATTAGATGAGCATGATGACATACTTGCATGCACTCCGGTTGACCATGATGAGCACAGACATGAGCAAGAGTAGGACCCAGGCCTTCTCTAAGCCTAGAATTGATACTGGCAGACCTGCCTACAAGTGCACGAACACATCGTGGAGATCCAGCTGCCAAAGCAAGTACTATAGGGGGGTCTTCATCCTTATCTAATATATCTACATTCTCTTGGTAAGCCACAATAGCTTCCACAAGCTCTGCTGAGCCTCGGCGGCATGCTAAATGTAAGGCAGTGAGCCCATCTGTATTTTGTGCTTCTAAGAGAGAACGAATTAAACTACCATTTCTCTCTGATGCAGCCTTTGCAAGTAGATCCCTGGTATTTGAAATGGTTTAGTGCAAAGTAGTATATAATACATGCATCTATACAAGAGTTGCCGTGAGACAAACCTAACACCGCAGCATCTCCTTCGCATACAAGATGATGTAAGGCATTTGGATTATCATGAACCATCTCTAGGATTGAGGTTGTTGGAGGTTCCATGCCATTGGGCAAGTTTTCATTTGCGAAATCACTGCATAAGCAATTAACTAAGTCAAAAATTAAGTCGGGAAACAATATGCAAGTGGATTTCAAAAATGGTTAGCTCAAAGATATCTCAACATTTGCTGCTACACCTCCAAGTAAAAGGAATCTTCACTTCAGGAATGGTTAGCTTGAAGATAATTCAATATTTGATTTTACACTTTCAGGTAAAGGTTCTCCAAAGCTTTAAGCTTCCATGTATTATGCTTTAACATAAAGTAATACAAAATCAGATGAAATTACTTTTCGGGACTAGCAGTTGGGCTCCGTGGTATGTCCAGAAGATGCCGAAGAAAAGTTTTCAGCATGTCCTGGAAGGATGGTCTTCTTGAAGCTCGGAATTGCAAACATTCACCAATCATCTTCCACAGATCCCCAGGAAGTCCTACACCTACTACTCTTGAATATTGAGGTGGTGGCTTCTTTTCTTTTACAACAGATTTACAGATTTCCTCAGCACTCAGTCCAGCCCATCTGCATTTCAATGAGCATATAACACCATTCACAAAACATTTAAAGTATAACAAATTGAACAGTCATACTACTTACGGAACAGCACCAGTGCACATTTCCACAAGAGTGCAACCAAAGCTCCATGCATCTGACTCTGGTGATATACCATTTGCACTATCCCAAAACATATTCAGTGACTTCTTCAGTGGTCCCCATGCCTCAGGAGCTGTATAATTGGGGCTAAGCAGTGTAGCATCAATGCCAGAACTGGAGTCATCAGGTACCTTCCTACTAGTAAGGTTCTTCAGAATTGCTGAAAGACCGTAATCTGAAACAACTGCATGTCCATGTGCATCCAAAAGAATGTTTGATGGCTTTATGCTCATACAAACAATACCCGCTGCATGGAGTTCTGCAACTCCACGAGCAATATCTGCTCCATACCTACAAAATCACGTGCATGAAAAAAAAAGTCAGTGGTTTTGCAGGGCATAGTTGAAAAACAAAGGGGTTATTGAACACAGCAATACTGGTTAAGAATTCCAGAAATTGTTAAAATATGATGGGTAATGACAAAGAAAATAGACTTATTTGTAAAGCAGAGAACTCAAATTCAAAGGCAAAAGAAATAAATGAATATGAATGTCGTTGCAAGATAACTAGTTATACTAATGTGTAATGAGTGGTTTCATGCACTCAGCAATCAGCATTAAAAAATGAATCCCACAGGTAGCTTCAGTGTATACTTGGGGAATCTGTTGCTTACATAGAAAGTGCTGAAATAATAGGTATTAAAATGCTACATGTCTCGGTTGTATTTATATGGTTCCATCCATCAGCTGTGAACTGTTATAGAAGCTTTCATCAAATGTACCACAGAAACACTGCATACTCACAACAAGTTCATGTGATTAGCTTGAGCTTCACAGTATAAGAATGAAGTTGAACCTAAGATAGTTTTGGTTACCATAAAACAGCATCTTAGGGATTTCCCTTTTAACCTACCATAACTTGCTTGTGTTTAAAAGGTTTTACTGATGTTTTTGTTCCACCACCATAGGTTTTTGAGACAAATTGTCAGGAAAGCTAACACAACTAGAATACGACTCATTTATGTTCTACAATGTTTGTCAGTGACTCGTGTGGATATGGTGCAATGAGTTTCAATAAATCACTACCATAATTTAATGTTGATCATGAGAGTTGGTCGATTCCACTGTTAGAAATGTACTCTAAATTGGAAAACCCGAAAATGCTCAAAGTGTTACAATGAATCCCATACCTAAGAAAGTGAAAAATTTGGAGAAGGTAATGAATGAGCATATAATGACATGCAATTAAGCATTGACCAAACTAAACTATAATGTACTGATAAACAGAACATCTTGGAATATGAACTGTTGTTGATTTGGTTCCAACTAAAACAAGCAATCTACTTGACTTGCTGATTGAATCACCACATATGAGTCTCATAGAAATATTCACACATATGCATGTCATAGGAACTTTAATGATTTCAGCACATACAAGTGTTAGTCACTCTGTGAGCGGATAATAGATTTAAAAAATGAAGCTCCACAGCTTGGTAGCTTGATGGTAATTGACTCAGCGAGCAAATTGCAAGCCAAGGTTATGCTACTCACAAAATATACAAAGAATTGCGCAGAAATGACAAGCTATATGATCAGCATTAATTGTGAGCATGTTTACCTTTCTTACAACAATATAGAAGATAAGCAAACAAAGCAGCTGGCAGCACCAACAAAATCAAACTGCATAACGCCATTAACAAAGCAACCACTTCACACCTCGCGAAGCAAGCTATCATACTACACAATTTGCCACCTTTTAGTGAAGGTTCTAGCTAGGCATGCCTCCTACTGATTACTGAGTAATAATAAAAGTGAGCTCTATGTTGCAATGTGATATGTTTGCAGCGATTATTGGCACGACAGCGGCAGAAAGAATGGCTACTCAATATTACTAAGTACTGACATTTAGATGCAATGCCACACCTGAGAATCTGCTCCAGAGTGAGGCGTCCACCATTCTGCCGCATCTCCGCCTGCACAGACCCGACATAGCGATCCATCACGAAACAGAGGTGGCCACCAACCCTCACAGCACCATGGAATGTGCACACGTTCCGACACCATGTGGAGGCGCGCCTCAGCCGCTCCACCTCCTCTTGAACAACCTCGAGCCCGTCCCCCTGCAGCCAGGGGCACCCTCTTCACTGCCACCTGGTGCTTGCACCGCTTGACCCCACCGCCACGAGACAGCGTGCCGGCCACACCTCCTGCCCGGCAGGTCCGGGCGGGCTGCCCCGATGCGACGGGCGAGTTTTTGAGGTCCGGGTGCGAGGCGAGGTCGAAGGAGCTGCACCCAGGTGGCGCGGCGGCGGGCGCGGGCGCGGGGCGGCGACTGGGGCGCGCGAAGAAGTCGTCCTCATCTTCGGAGCCGTCGGAGGATGACCCCGAGTCGGAGTGGAGGAAAGACGGGGATGATGGGGATGCGGAGAGGAGCGACAGAATGGGGAAGTTCTTCCGGAGCGCAGAGACTGAGTTGCCAACGGCGGTCGGATGGCGACATCGCGGGCACGGCAGCGTGGCTCCGGGTGCTGCCGCTAGCATGCGGGAGAGGCAGGCGCGGCAGAATCCATGGCCGCAGTGGAGGAGCAGCGGCGTCCGTTCCTCCTCGTCATATCTGACGTTGCATAACGAGCAGCATGGCACGCGCATCGCGCCGGCGCCGGCGCCGACGGGTTCGGGCGGCGCGGTGCCCTAGGGCGCGGGGCCGGAGAGGAAGCTGCTGTAAATGGGGAGGGGTAGATCTGGACGGCGGGGGTCGGGGGTTTGGGGAGGGAGACGGGAGAGCAGCGTGGGAGAATTTCGGAAAGGGAGAGGTAGAGGGGGTTGGTGGTGATGCGGTGGGGAGGCTCGGGAAGGACGACAAGCAAAGCGCGGCGCGTTGCCCCTTCCTGCTCCTCTCCCCGCCCGCCCACCTTTTTCCTGGTTCCTGCGCTCGCAAATCGCAATGAGGGTGGGCGGCAGCTGCCGCCGCGTGTGTTTGGCAGTGCGGGCGACGACGACTCTCATGAGCTCGCCTTGCAGCGTTGTCGACTGCAGCTTGGCGACGGAAAAAGGACTCCGCTCTAAAACAGACAACAATGCGCCGTTAATCAGTACGCGAGGCAAGTTGTAGCGATAAAATCAAATGAAAACTTGAGTCTAGTTTTTAGGGGTCGAACGTTCATGTTCCTCCTTTTTTAGTTGATGAAAAATAGATGAAATGATTTCTATTTTTCTACTTATATAGCTTAGATATGGCAATTGGGATAGTACATAACCCATTGTCATTCTCTTTCTTTTCTTTCTTTCTCATCTTATCAATTTGGCAGTTGGCACTCGTCTATTATGCATAATCACGTCATCTCAAAACTGCAAGGCATAGCTCTCACCGCCACTAAAGTTCCGTGACTTGCTAACCCCGTGGTTGAGGACTCAATTTGTGGGCAATGCCCTTCCCTTACGAAAACGACTCACCCCGTGGACAAGATCTTCACCTTTGACGCCACTTACTCGGTAGTGCCACGCAAGGAACGTTATCCGTCAGGACAAGAAACTCCATAAGCCCACGGAGCGAGGGCTCCAAGCCCGCTCATCAACCCCTCTAGGTAGGGTGTCGACACGGCTAGATTGGGCCGGAATTGACACGCGTGGCCGAATCGCTGGAGCTCCCGAGATGGCGTGAGGGGGCTGCGGCTTCCTGTCGTGGCGTCGGAAATGGCAAAGAGCAGCAACTAGATGGAGAGGGAGGAGCCGGGAGGGGAGGGGCGGCGACCGGCCGGCGGCGCCACAAGGCGTGGCCTTGTGGCCGGGCGGCAGCGTAGCCTTGTAGGGAGGCGAGGGGGCGGCGGCGTGAGAGTCGAAAGGCGATAGATATATTTTTATTACTTGCTTATCCCTAGAGATTACATGCCTCTTGCTTATATAGCCCGGCTAATTGGGACTTGTAATTTAAGCAATCTCTATAAAGGTTTTCCTTATATTCGAATACCTTTTACAAGCATATCCTATTTATTTATTTCCTAATAAAGGTCTCCCTTATAGATGAGATATCCCCTTGCACACAAAAATTCCCAAGATAATCCTAACTTGAAGATCTAAGTAAACCTCCGGACTCGTCGGGGAGGGAAGCGGCGGCGGCGGGCCGGCTTCTTGTATGCCGGCTACCGCCCCTCTCGCCGGCCTAGTGGCCGCTAAGAGGGGCCCAATTAGCCCGGCCCCGAAATGGGCCCACCTCGATCATGACATAGGGGTAGAATCCTTGTGTATAAGGAAAGCTTTAAGAAGGCTCACCCAAGGAGGGGCGTGTTAAAAGACAAACATCACCCGATGATCAAGTGCTAGACTACAAAAGAGAGATGTCGTGGAATGATTGTGACATTGTCGATCCCCTTTATAATGGCATAAAGGCATACTTAGCGCCACCGGAGACGAAGGAACCCAAAGCAACGGGACTAGAAGCGTTAGCATAGAATCTGAGCCCCTTTTGTAACTCATGCCCTCCTTGGTATATACAAGAAGGTCCTGGGGAACAACGAACCCAAACTAGACTTAGTCAATCGCCGATGTTTGAGATCGAGCAGCTCGCCACCCAAGTTATCCGAGACGAGGATTGGGGCTTTGGTGTATGCGTAACTTCGATGGTAAACACGGGAGAATGATTTATATCGGGGTTTGGTACGCCAATAGCGCCCTATGCCTAGTTGTGGGGGAATATGTTGTGCCCTCGCGCTTTGGAGTTCGTAACCATTGAGCTATGGATGTCCGAGGAGGTATGACGATCTAGAGAGCTTTGCCCTCTATCATATAGTCCTGGGGACAGGAGTCCTCGTCGGTTACGAAGTGAGAGTTTCTAGTAGGGTTACATACGGGGATCTTAGTCAAACTAGATCTTTTCCCTTGTGGGGTATCCAGGGTACTCTTTACCAACATCAACCAAGAACCCTAGGATAACACCGAATCCATCTTTTGCCAATCTCTCCCTTTAACTCTATTGTTGTAAGAAACACTCAAGATCTCTAGTTTGGTTTTGGCTAATTAGTGACACCTAAGGACTAATCTCTCAATGCTAAGTGTTTGACATGATTGGAGATTGGTCGTGCCGGAGTTGGTGCTTGGTGATCATGGAGAATGGATCGAGGTGATCCAAAAGGGTGATCAAGCATGCAACTCGGTGGAGTTTGGAGATCAAAGGTCCCAAGACAAAGGTATAACCATAGGGCTTTTGATTTCACACCTAAGACACCATAGAGGGTGTGGGTGATTATAGGATCGATAAGCCGCACTATAAAGAGGGGAAAACTTTCGCATATATCGATCCTCATGTGCCTTTAGGTTCAAGTCTCATATGCATGCATTCTAACCTAAAGTGCTAACTCCGCCCTTGGTGGAAATGGTTTCCAAAATGCTAACACATGGTGTCGAGGTGTTCTTCGACGGTTCCGGCAACAAGAAACAAGTGGCGAAGTCGGCTTGGAGCAAAGGTGAAGGAACGATTTAACTAAACGACGGATTTTCGCAGCTCGGGCGCGGGGGACGCGACCGACCGGATGCACGACCGACGACATAGAAAGTTGACCGGACGCCGGTGGGCGCGCCTGTCGAGAGCATGTTTTTGAGCTTTTCGGCCGAGGGTCGACCGGACGCGACCGACCGGATGCTTCCTTCGGTGTCGACCGAAGCACCGAATCTAACGCCGGACTCTCCAAGGGCGTGGTCCGTGCACCGGTTTCGGCTTGTCGGTTAGATCAGGACCCACTAACCGGACTCACCGGGTGAGTCCTGGTCAATCAAGGCCCCGGCAAAGCCGCGAAAAGTGTGTTTTCCACCCTTTCCACCACATTTCGTCGTGGTGTGGCCTATATATACCACCTTGGCTGCCACTTGCTCTCTCTTGGTCATTTTGAATCACTCCTAACATCTTTGAGCAAGCAAGCAAGCCTCCCTCCCTCTCTCATTCTTGATTTGAGCTTCATTCTTGAGAGAAGAGTTGATCCTAGTGCATTGCATCGAAGTTCTTGTATCTAGAGGCACTTGAGGATCGTTGAGAGACGGTGGATTTCCCATTTCTCTTGGAGGCACCGCTCCTAGCGCTTTGGTGAAGTGGTGGAGTTGTTGGCAAGAAGAGGTGATTGTTTCTTGGCCACCTCCTGCTAATTTGTGAGAGGATTACGCACTCCCTCGCCGGGAAGACAAAGTGCAAGGAATACATTGCTCGTGCTTTGGGTACCACACTTGTTGAGTGGTGTGTTGAGGCTAGCAAGGGCACCGCCTAGCTCAAACACCATCCTTGTGTTGGTCGGCACAACCGAGAGTAGTTGTCGGTGTACAAAGCGAACTCCGGGTGAACAAATCAACTTGTTCATTGTCTTCATGTGTGGATCATCACCATCCAGTGATTGATTGTTCATCCTCATCCCGGTGATTGGTTGACACCCTCTACAAGGCGGTATAACGAGCTTCTCACTCTTGCTTTACTTTCCTAGTTTACTTTGTGTAGAGAGCTAGCTTTGCCTTGTGTAGTTGTTCTTGCTAGCATAAGGACCATATTAGGATTGTTCATTAGTTAGAATAGTGACATAGACCTTGAGTGGACTAGAGATCATAGAATTATTTAGTCTTGTCACTAGAAGGCTTGTTTTGACCATTAGAGCTAGTGCAAACCGCTTTACGCCGTGTTTTATACTAATCGGGTTTGTTTAGTTGAGCTTGTAGAAATTTTTATAGGCTATTCACCCCCTCTAGCCATCTAGGACCTTTCACACTCAACTAGCAATTCCTACACTGTTGGACGTATGGCTTAGAGCCTAAAACCAAGATATAAATTGCATGTGTGACTGGGTATTTTTGAGTGTCCGGGGCCACGAGAAGATCCACATACCGACCCCCGATAAAAAAAAAAACTAGATGTTTATCGTAGTTCCGAACCCGCGATATAAGCAAACCCATCCACTCGGTTTGGAGGGACATGGTCACATTAAATCTAGGCGGAATATTCCACGTCGAGGACATCCTATCCTATTGATCCTTCATCCAAACAGCAGACTAGCATATTGGCCAAAACTAGAAAACTAAATTGAAACCAAAAGAGCTGGGGAATTTCATTTTCAGCTCCTACTAGAATCGAATTAACCGAATAAATCAAAAGATTATGTTTGCTTTACGTGTGGTGTCTCATGTTTGATTGCTTCTTATGTGTGTTCCTATAGCTATTGTTCCCCTATCAATTTATCATCTAAAGTAAATGTTGTGTTGCCAAATTTGCGTTAGAAGTTGTATATTTTTGTTGTCTTAACTGAAAAAGTTCAGTTAGAATCATATTAGAACCAAAATAACCCGAAAACATAAATGCTCAATTTCTTGAATTTCTCAAAACTGGTCGTCTCCCTATTTTCTAGGAACCTAATGAAACACTATGCTTGGATGAAAAAAAAAAAAGTTTATTTCCAATCATAACTATCTTCTTTTGTTTCGCATGAAATGGAAGCCTAATAGCTAAAAAATGATGGTTTTGGTTTTTGGATTTACTAGAACGATCAATATATCAGCTGGATGGAAATCTAACTCTGTTCCTCATGATCTCTCGAATGAAATAAGGGAACAGTAAGTAGATTAGATAGATATTTAAAAAAACTATCTCCTCTGTAAGGATCATCTAGAAAGGGAGTGCTTCAGTTCCATTGTCTGAAAATCTAACATAGTAGATGCTAAGTGGTGAAAATATTCATAAAGGAGCTAAATGAAATCAAAATTTTACATTCGGTTTTTAAACTAGAGACGTAAGAAATAATTGGCTTTGGTAACTGAGGGACGATTAGTGGGTTTGATGTCACACCCAAAGGTGTGATTGCCATCACTAAATGGGGTCAAAATGCAACTACACTACTAAGCCTTTTAATCTTTTCTAGCAAGCGTACAATGGTAACAACTAACGTAGAATTAATAAAATTTGCATACCACTATCCTATTTTTATGGTATACTGATCTTAAATTTATTGTTTTAGTGGTATATATATATTTAACAACAGATTCTTTTAATTGCATGGAATTTTCCTTTAGGGTTTGTTTAGATTAGAGAAATTTTATAGGGATTTCGAAGGAATCCAATTCCTATATATTTTCTTATGTCACATGGTTTTTGAAATGGAAGAATAATGTTATCCTTTTTTCTATCAAAATGTTGGCTTTCCTTTGTGAAATGGAGGAAATAAAACATTTACCCTAAACGATTAATTTGTGTACATGTAAATGCAGGAATGAACGAATACTTATTCACTATATCACTATATATAATATAATAGAGGAATAAACACATTGTTTGCCCATCCGCCCAACTTATCAGCGATGATACAATATTTTTCTTACAACAAAACAACATTAAATGACTTATTAGATATAAAACCATAGACTAAACAACATGCATTTCTATAATTTTTTTGTTTATTCTATCTTGTGCTAAATTATCAGTATTTTCATGTTCCAAACGTTGGGACTTGATTGGTTAGCTACCAATTTCCCATACCATTGGCAAACAAAAAGCTGGGCGGGACTTGATTGGTTAGCTACAATTTGCCATACCTTTGGCAAACAAAAAGTTTAGCAAAAAGACTTGTCAATCAAGTCAAATGTGAGAAGTTGGTAAATTTTGGTAGCTAATCAAATACTACATCCCTTATTCTAAATTATAAGTTTTTTTGACTTTTTTAGTACATTTATTTTGACACATATAATAATATATTTAGATGATTAGTAAAATAAATGAACCAAAAAATTAAAATGACTTATAATTTAAATGAGTTAATAAAATCATAATAACTCCTAAATTCTTAACATAACAAATTTTGGTAACCAACATATAAGACCCTGTGCCATACAGCATGGCAGGTATTCTCTGAAACTGGTATTCCCTTCAACCAAACTCAAGTGCCATAGCTTTTTGCATGGCTGGCGTGTTTTATGATGGAAAAACTTGTTTAAAGCACAAACGTTTTGAAACTGGTATTCTCCTGTGGATCTAAAGCTGACAGATACAGTCAGTGCCCGTCGATCTTGGTGAACCCTATTCGAGGGGTTTCTTCGGTTCGCTGTCGTGTTGGATCCCACCACAACCCTTTCTTCCGTTCCGGTTCCCGACCAGGCCTGAGGAAAAGAAGGTTCTCGGCCTCGCCGGCTCACCGTCCCCGCCGCGCCCGCCATGGACTTCTCGGAACAGGACGTCGACGTCTTTGGCGAAGACTACGACGTCAGGACGGCGCCGAGGCCGAGGCCGACGGCGGCGGGGACTCGTCGGGCTCCTCCTCTCCGTCCTCTTCCTCGTCGTCCTCTGCCGCCGCGTCCTCCTCATCCTCAAGTGGCGGCTCAAGCCGCAGCAGCAGCGGCGGCGCTGCTGGTGAGGGCGAGGATGGCGCCGACGGGGGACGCTGAGGAATACGATTCGTCCAACCTCATAGCCGCGAGGAGCCGGCGCCGCCGGCTACCGGGACGATGAGAGGGGGAGTATGAGGACGAGGAGGTACAGGAGGAGAGATTTGTTCGGCTCAGACAACGAAGAGTACGTCAGAACCCCGGCGCGCAGCCAGTACCTAGTACCAGGTCCGCCTCTCGTCAATACTAAAGTTGGGTACCAATGCCCTAGAGTCAGTTTCTAGATTGAACTGCTTCTGTATTGCTATTGAATTAGCTAGGAGGCTGATACTGAATCCTGCCAAGTTTATCCAATGGTTTTGTTGTGAGTAGGTTGTTTGTATTGTGCAAGATGGGGTGCACTTTGGCATTGTACAATTTTCCACTTTAAGATGTGTGGTGAATCTTTCACTGTCCGTGATTCTTTTGCTTGTTTTTTTCTCATCAACTTTCCTCAGGCGTAATGTGAGAGGTTTATTGTAGGGGCTTTTGCCTTCTGGTTATTACTAGGAGGATTCCCCGCGCCTTCCTGTTAATCACTAAGAATTAGGAGATGTATATGTATGCAGGGACATGATATTATATAATATATATATCACTAAGAATTAGTGGATTGCGTGGTATGATGATGTGTACAATAAAATGCTTATGTGTCTTGCTGATATGGACATTATAGTTGCTTGTGCTAGTGGATTTTAATTGTTTGTGATTGTGCATTGCTTAGTTGGACAACTTGTATGTTGAGATATATAGCTAGCGAGGCTTTGCTTAGTGGATGTTAATTGTATATGATAATGCATTGCCTAATTCTTGCAGTGCTTCCTGCAATACGGAACTCTAATAATCATTCTCGAGGAGGCTTCGAGGACGAGGTGGTAGAGGCCCACCACTTCTTCCAAGGCCAGGAGGCCATCCAGGGAGACATAACTTTGGTTATGGGAGATTTGGGAACGGGCGTCATGTTGAAGGTTTAGTTTCAGAGATGAAGCTTAATAAGAGCGAAGAAACATTGTCTAGAAAAGCTGTTGCTTTTCAGGAGGTGTGTAGTATTATCATGTTCATTTCATCTTCTGATTGTTACTCTTCTATGTGGAGTCATGTTCTTTGTCTCTCATGCAGCCTTGTGAGATTGCATGCTTAAGCCGCATTGAGGGTGGAGAGGTGTATTTTGATGATCGCAGCTTGGTAAGACCTTGGAGTTGTTAACTGGCATTATTTCTCTTCCTTCACAGTAAATAGCTGCTAAAAATGTCTATGTAAGCTTTTCATGTTATGTTAGATGTTGTTCTAATGTCCTTTATTTTTCTAGAGGCTCTTCAAGCGTGAAATCTGTGATTACGTCGGTGCAGATCTTAATAAAGGGTTTGAATCATTTATAGAGAAGAAAGGTACATTCTTTTTTGTAACTCATGTTCTTCTCTACATCATTGATATTTACTACTCTTATTGTATTAGTTTATGAATCTGGTGCTGTCACCTCCCATTTTTAAAATTAATATGGTATATTGCTTAAATTGGATGGACCACTTCTTATGTCATATACATAGTAGTAACATAGAGAATACAGGTAGAAATTGTTTCAAACAGGGGAAAAGGGAGGGGGAAAACTCAATTCAGTCTCCTTTTGCATTCTACATATGGATCCAGAAAAGCAGTAATTCTGCTATTTGAAGTTAGTCCTTTCTTTTTAAAAATTGTTGCCTCTGAGGGTTTTGCTTCATGATGAATGTGGTTCAATACTTCAATTTCAGATTTGGGTTCTGAAGGATTTGGTGATCTACTCGCATGCATACTGAAATTGCAACATACTTCTCCAGCATACTATACATTTTGTGGTAACATTACATTGGTGCCAATCTTGTATTTGTTACCTTACTAAATATTTCTTAGACACGGTGATAATATATTCTCTTCTTGCAGACATACCGCAACAATCTAAACAAGGTACCATTCATCTATTGTAAACTATGTAAAACTTCTTTTTCCCCTTCCTGTTATTTGCATTTTTAGTGAATTTTCAATAAAGCATTGCTATATGGTGCTTTCAGTGCAAATTGTCTGAAGAACCACATTTTTGTATCCTACTTTTTTCCTTACATTTCTAATCACTCACTAACATAACAGTTTTGCAACTTTATGTACGGTTTTATTCTGTAAGACCAATATAACAACTTATATTTTATCACCAGATATTGGCCACTGCTTACCTAAGAGAACCATGGAAGATGGGCGTTCATAAAAGAAGAGGTGTTGTATATCTTGATGTTCATAAGCTCCCTGAAAGACCAAAAAGTGAAGTGGAGCGTAGGAGGTGATTTGTCTGCCCCTCCGCATTATATTTTGTCCCCTTGCATGTACAGAGTAGATGATGATGGTATGGCATGTAGTGTGCTTGCTGACAGTAGAAGGTTCATTAACAAAGAAATTAGTCAAGGTTAGGGTGCATTTGGTGGGGATTCTCCAAACCGATTCTCTCCAAACACAGGAGAATCCCTACTAAAAAAAAAACTTGTTTTCTGAAGAGAAACAAGAGAATTCTTACAAATGATTCAAGAATTTAGAGACAATCAGAAACCTCGGTACCAAAACCAGAAAAACCTGTTTCTCGGGAAACAGAATCAGTTTCTCTCATGAGTCAGGAACCATTTTCGTGAGAGAAACCGAATCCTTGCCTATTGCATCTTTAGTGTATAACATATGTTGATAGATTGAGCTTGCGCAGGTGTCTTGTGGTGATTCAGCACATGAGTAACTATGTCAACGTACATGAAACCCGAAAAAATTTGAAAATGCAAAACTGTCGCCCTGTTCCATCATATAATTTCATGATGCTGATTTGTTTTGTTGCCATTTTTTTTCCATGTGACTTAATAACATATAGTTATTTGAAATGTTAATACTTGGCGGAAGTTTGGAAATTTGGTGAAGATGTAAATTCGAATCTCAAACATTCATATGTTGAATACTAGTACAATCAATGTTTCATGGAAACTTTAATGATATATCTAATAATATAGTTTTCATATGGCCGATGTAGATAGTTTTCGCCTTGTTCAGATTGTACTGCTTTTGAAAGCATGATGACATGGATTTTGTGGACCATTTAAAAGGATGGAGTGATTTTATAATCTGAACATTGGAGATTTGACAAGGTGGGAGATATAAAAAGATAAGGTCGTGGACTACAAAGCGGCTCATTTGCATTCTAGTTTGATAGGCCAGCTGTGTTTAAGGAACCAAATATAGACCCCTATTTATGATTTATACACACAATTGATTCCTGGTTATTTTGTCTGTTGATGTTCTGCAAAAATTAGCTTAGCAGTGGCTTAATGATAATCAAGACCACAATAATACTGATGAGCCTGTATTTTCTCCCCTCTATATTCAATTCTCAGATGTTATTGGGGCTATTCTTTTGAAAACCTTGCCACTGAGTCATTCAGTGACGATGGAAAAGGTATTGATGCAAATGTAGAGTTTTGTTCTGTAATAAAGACAAAATTGGGTGCCCATCGCATTGTCATGGGAGCTGAGATGGACTGCTGTGATTCAACTGATGATGGCAGGCGGTTCTATGTGGAGTTGAAAACAAGCAGAGAGGTTTTTCTTTTGCATGAATTGTTAAGCTCTGCTATCACTTTTTTTAAAAAAAATAATAATAATAAGGTCCTTGAACTTGATGTATAACAGCTGGAGTACCATACAGTGGAAGCATATGAGAAAAAGAAAAGCTACTTAGATTTTGGGTAATTCATACTCTCTTTCCCCCTTATAAGCTACTTAGGTTTCAGGGTTTTTACTGCTCCTACCTTTTTTCTTTGCTGTTATATTGCATAATTTGAAGTATTTCAGAACTACCTATGCATTTTATTATTCTATTCTCTTTTGCAGTGTGAAATTTTGTTAGAAGTCTGTCCACTATGTGGTTTCAGCAACTTAGGGGCTGTTTGGTTTGCATAAGTCATGGGACTTATTAGGTCAAAAAGTGAAATAAGTGACCTTATTTTGCCAAACAGTAGGGACTTATTAAGTCATGGGACTTATAAGTTATAAGTTGGTACAATACTACTTAAAACTTATAAGTCACCCATTTGTCCCCTGACTTATAAGTCACTTGCAACCAAAAAGGCATGACTTATAAGTCACTCATTTTTTAGTCAATAAGTCCCATGACTTATAGAAACCAAACAACCCCTTAGGTTTGTTTCAGATTTCAGAAGGTTTAACTTCTTATTATCCTTAAAATATTGACTTTCTTTATTACTTATCTAAATGTTGTAGATTCAATCATTCCTTGCTGGTGTTCCTTATGTTGTTGTGGGGTACAGGTATTATTCACCTTTTGATCATGTTCTCCTCTACGTTATGTACTAAACTTTGTTACTTGCAATTTTGCAAACTCATCTGACTGATGAAGTTAAATCTTGTTGATATGATTATATATGCAAAATTTTTTGCTAATTGTAACATTGGGCCTTGATACCTCTCTGTTTATGTTAGATACATTATTAATTAATGTGACATTTCATACTGATCTGTGTGGTGGTCTTATACAAGTAATTGCTATAGGGTACTATCATTATTTTTTGTTTCTGTTGCTATCAATTATACCTTTTTTTGTTGTACGTGTAACACATTGTTTCCTATAAGACCGTAAGACTGAATTCCTTGCCTACCCTGAGTTTTCAACCACATGAATTCTAATGCTACCACATGTATGTAATGCTTCCGATGAAATATTTACATTGGTTGTGGTGTTTTCATACTAGTTTAAACTATTCCAACTTCTGCTCTGCACTCTTTTGGCCTGTAGGAATGATGCTGGCATACTTGTACGAACTGAAAGACTAAGAACCAAAGATATTACACAAAAGGTGAAGGCAAAAGAACTACTGGCAGGTACTTCAAACAATTTTCCAACTATTTATCAGCAGTGCAAGAATCTAGCAAGGCTGAGCTAATTTGTGAAGCATCTCATGTATAAAAGGGAAAGTAATGTACACTTTTTTTTGGTAGATACACTACCTATTTAAACACTTTAAAATGAGGTGACATTTTTTTTTTGTGGAAAGTTGAGAATCCAAGGATTTCCTCCAAATTTATTTTAATTAAATAGAAATTTGCAGTTACTTTCATGGAATACCTGTAACGATTTCTCTGTGCTTTTAGGGTGGTGTTTGCCTGGCCTTTGCCGATGAGGTCTTATGCTGGTTGTATGGGACTGTCAAAGAGAGTAAGAATTTATTCACCTCCAAGTAGTTGCATTTTAACTTGGCAACCTTTGGATTTTTGTTCGTATATTCATAATGTTTCACGAGCATTTTCACTCATGTTATTGTTTATCCCTTGTATTCCAGATGAAGACTATGTTCTTCAATTTGTACATCCATTTAACCGCCTGGAACTTCTACGAGCCCAGTCTCCCTGTCCCGAACCCATAACGATGCATGTGCAGCAGCTCTCAGGTGCAGCAGAGTAGATGCCCAGTCCCCTGCCCCGAAGACATTTCGATGCATGTGCAGCATCTCTCAGGTGCAGCAGAGTAGATTCTAGCAGTGACCTCGCCGGGGACTACTTGCCTTGGAGAAAGATCCACAGGTGGCAGCAGCACTGAACAGTGGTTGATCTGACAAATTACACAACCCCAAATACAAAGAGGATGTGCTGATGCATCAAGAGCTAATGAGATCGGTCACTGGGTTTAGGTACTTGAGTGGCCAAAGAGATTTTGAATCCATCAAACATGTATTTTGATTGTAACATTATTATATCATAAACTATACGGACAGACCTAATAGTGCTGTGCTACTAGTTTGTGCCATAAATCCCTTAAACAAATCTAGTTTGTTTTAAAAATTTCTTAAAACAAGGGATGAATGTCATTAAACATCCAAATTGTCAGTCTTTGTAAGCCATAATAATATGTAAACAGTTATTAAAACATTTCGTACGCTAGAGAACATTTCGTACGCTAGAGTTTTGAAATAGCAAATTTCATTTGACGATTGGAGTGTGAGTGTCATGGCTGCTGATGGTTTTATGCTGGGTTTTCTTTTGGCCCGGTGGTACTTGCTAGAGTTGTCCGGTCGAGTGAGGGTCCGATCCTTTTCACTAGCAGTCTAGCGCTGCAGATGGTTGAAATGACGTTTTAATCGCTGACTTCTTACTATAAAACAATTGAGATTTTTTTTTGGTTTTCTTTTTCCCGAAGTGGGGTCCGATCCTTTTCACTAGCATACTCTAGCCAAATACATTGTATATATAAATTATTATAGTTGGAAGAAGAATCCTTAGAATTTGTCAAGTAAAGTCAGAAGAAGAATCTATTTCACATCTCCAACCATATGAATTTGAGAGACTTATATGTGATAATGTCAACTTTGAAAAGTTGTGAAATTTCAAATTCAAGCAAATTGCCTAATTTCTTAAGTAGATTTCAATTCTTTCAAAAGGAAAGGATCTAAAACGAGCTCAGAAGCAGACCTAAATTTGTAAGTACAAGATGGTTGAACAAAGAAAGGTGTATATATATAGAACTATATAATGTTGAGGACCTCTTTTCCCTATCTTAATTGAAAGACAGGGCTCCTACTATTCCGTTTTAAAAAATATATAATGCTGAAGAAATTGCGTTCCTTTCTGACACTGTGCACCAAATGCGCTTTGCTATGCTTGCGAGTTGCGACATGGCAACATTGCAAAATTTTCGGGGATATTCTTACCATACGAACCAAAAGGTGTATAGGAGTACGATATGGTCATAATACGAGCGTGGTGAACAGACCGAGATCATACGACATACGAGCAACCAATCGCTGTTCACGCGAAACTACTATCTCTCATTCGTTTCAAGTCTGTTTCTGAATGTTTTTGGCTAGAGAGGAGGAGCTACAGTCTCGCTGCCTGCCTGAAAGTGCTCTACAGGCACAGCAGGTCAATGCTTATGCTCTACACGCCTTGACACCTTGCCCGATCTGCAGCAAGGCAAGCAAGCCCGCCGCCTGCCTGAAAGTGCTCGGATCAGAATCCTCTCCCCTCTCTTCGCGAGCCAGCAGGGAAGAAGGAAGGGAGCAGCACCGCGGGTAGGATGGGGGTAGGCGAGTGCAAGAGCAACGACTACGGCGCCGCCGCATACTGGGACGCCCGCTACTCCTCCGGCTCCCCAGCTTCCGCCGCCGCCGGCTCTGGGTTCTTCGACTGGTACCAGACGTACCCGGCGCTGCGGTCGCTCCTCCGCGCCCGCGTCCCGGCCTCCTCCCGCGTCCTCATGCTCGGCTGCGGCAACTCCCGTACGTCTGTCTCCCTTCACTCACACTACTCACAAGCTGCTGTTATTTAGCTACTACTACTACGTTTCTCATGCTTCACGGCTTTGCGAGCTAGAGCATGCAGCTTGGTGTTGCAGATTTGCAGTTCCCCACACCGGGTCGTGAAATATCCGGCTGCTCTGAGACCGAACTAATTTGAATTGCGTTTCAAACTGACAGTTATAGACATGCACGCCTTTTAGATTCACCTATTAATTTCAATGCTTATTTGTAGGCAGTTCACTACTCCCTTGACACCCCTTCTTCCATGATTTTTTTTTTTTGAAGAAAATGAATTTTATTTATTTATTCATGTTGGCTGGCTCTATCCCGCATTGCTCGTTATGGTAAGCAATGTGGGCTTAAAATGTTGATCACACTGAAGTTATTCTGTAATTTGGCCGCCGAAGATTATTATTTTGCTATTACGTGCACGGGCAATCAACTTCGTGACGCTACTGATACTGTTCTTGTCTTGATTTGGTCAGTTTTGTCAGAGGATATGGCGAAGGATGGTTACGAGGACATTGTAAACATAGACATTTCATCTGTGGTCATCGAGCAGATGAGAGAGAAACACAAGGAGACCACACAGCTAAAATGTAGTGTTTACTGATAGTTTCACTTTCATCTTCATAACTTTAAGGCCTCTATGTTAATTTGTTGACTTGGTTTCTTATGATTTAAGATATGCAGATGGATGTTAGGGACATGGGTTTCTTTGGCGATGGATCATTTGATTGTGTCCTCGATAAAGGTAAATTATTGGCATCACATTTACTCCAAAGCCATTAAACTGAAATTGTTTCATCACTTTAGTGCTCAATTGAAATTGAAATCTTTTTTTATGAATGTCATACAAATCGATCCATTTTGTGCTACTTCATTTATGGGTTAGTTTGTTCAACCTCTCTTTAGGAACCCTGGATGCTATGATGGTAAGCACTATCTACCAAGTGAAATACATATCAGCTTTCTGATTAGGCATGTGTTGAGATCGGTATTGCTATAATTTTCCAGTGTGCTGATGATGCTCCTCATGGCGCTTCCAAAATGCTAGCAGAAGTGACAAGGTTTAAGAAGTTTTCTTCACTCTTTGCTTATCAAATAATCCAGACTGATGCACCAGTTTTCCTAAATTTATGTATACTGTATATATTGGCGCAGGCTTCTGATGCCGCATGGAATCTACTTATTGGTACATCATCTGAGTTCAGAAACTACCCTGTTCATGAATCCTAATGAGATTATTATATAAAAGAGATTGTCTTCTGGCAGATAACATATGGTGCTCCTAAGGAACGGGTCCCACTTCTGTACCAGTCCGGATGCAGCTGGAGTATATCACTCTACATCATGCGTAAGTTTGAAACACTCTCCCTTCCGTCAGATCACTCTGCCCTAGTCTGTTGTTTCTTACTACCTGTCCTCTGTTATGGCTAGTAACATCGGATCCTTATTTTTGATAATTCTCTTCTCTAAATGATAAATTTAAGTGAATATTCTTTTCATTCGCTTCTATTCGTATCCGTAATAAACTCAAAGGGTCTATTGTAGCAAAAGCAAATGGATACCTTAAAGTTGTAATTGCACAGACTTGACATCAGATCTATTCTTTTTGTTCACAGCCACACCTGAATACCAACTGAGAATGAGTAAAGGTACTCCACAGCCTATCATGGAGGAAGTTGCACTCACAGACGATGGTCATCTACCGCCTGACTATGTTCTCAAAGATCCAGAGTCGCATTTCATTTATGTTTGTCACAAGTTGGCAGAGAAAGGGGCAAATTGCAGAGATACTGATCCAGAGGAAACAGAAAATGCAAATTAATCCATTTCCATCTTTAGCTTTCATTTTGTTTACTGCTTGGGAGAGTTCATTGTTGTATTGTCGTAGTTGGAGCTCGTGATTTGTGTCATGTCTCATGTGTTACCCTTCGTATGAATAATGCATTACACCCTTCTGCTTGCATGACAGCGATCAGTTCATACTTATAGGGTGTTTTGTTTGAGAAATGAGTTATTTATCATATTTTCATTTCTCGCTTTTTTTGTTTGGTTGTAGAATAAATGCGTTGATCTAACAATTAATACTAGTTTTATGAATCTCGTTATTTCATCAAATTTGAGAAATGAATTCACGATGTGTCACCTTATTTAGAATTGAGTAATTCCTTAAACCAAACACTCTATTACCACCTGTTCTTAGAATTTGGAGATTTGAAATCGTGCATGTGCTTCTATCTGCTCAAGCTGAATTATGTTTATTATTACTCTCACTTCTTAGTGCCCTCGCATGATTTGGCACATGGTGCCTATGATGAGCTTAGTTAGCCTTTGTTTGGATGCACATGTATTTGTCTCAAATCATAATATGTTGGAGTGGAACCTAGTTCAAATACACTCCAGTCTACTTCAACATATGGGGATTGATACAAATACACAGGTGATTAATCGGTTTTTAAATTTTGACCTCATCTGAGTATTTCAGTAGGAGCTCCATGTATCCAACGCGCATAGCATGATGTAGTTTTTACTGACCAAGAACATGACAACTCACGTGCAATTTCATATCCACGAATGTCATCGTGCTCATCCAAATAGTTAGGGGATGTTTGGTTGCATGTGTCTTGTTGGTCCTGGCTTGGATGGATCCGTATAATCTGAGAAAGAAGTGTGTTTAGTTGCCAGCAAAGTGGATACAACCTTCGTACAAAAAATATGCCCCTCATACTAACGCGAGGATACACTTAAAATAAGCTTTAGTGGCCATCCTGGCTGCGTGGATATAGTGTATCTTATGCGGTTCCACGTGTCAGCGTTCACTAGTTCAGCGTCATGGTCAGCCCCCAGTGTCGCCCGCCCTCCCGCGGGCGACACGGACGGCCGTCCCACCCCCACCGCCCGCCAAACAACCTCTCCCCCTCTTCTCTCCTTGCCGCCGCTCGAGAGGCTAGCCGAGGGAGGCATGCTTGCGCCCCAAAAGAAGGCGGTGGCGAGGCCTTCCACCGCGGCGACCCACGAGCCCGGTGGGGGGGGGGCTCGGCGGCCGGGCGCGAGGTGCGGCGGATCCGGGAGGACCGACTCTTGGATTCGAGCCCTCCACGGCCGAATCCGGGCGTCGACGGGCGGCGGGGTTTGGCGGCGTTGCGACCCCGGGCCCTCACATCCGCCTACGCTCTCCTTTCGCTAGCCGGGCCGGCGTGCTGAGGATCCAAGGCGCCCATCGAGCCCGACGACCATGAGCCTCTGGGAGGGTCAAGGCGCCGAGGCGTGGTAGATCCAAAGGCGACCGGATCCGGCGGAGGGCATCCGTGCGGCGGGTTCACCGGGGGGTGGTCCTCGGTGCGCGCCCTCACCATCGCCTTGCGCCTCGCCCGCCCAAGACGCGTCGTCGTGGTGGGAGGATCCAAGGCGTCGGCGGGATCGGATCCAGCCCCATGGCCGGATCGGGGCGCATCCGTCTTTGAGCGGGGTTCGGGTAGCGTTGTGACCATTCCTCCTCGGTCGCCCCCCCTCACCCCCGCTCTTCTACCCGCCCTCACCCCTCTCTATAGTTGGCCATTTGGCGTCGTCGTGGTCGCGAGGTAAAAGGATGGCCCTCAGGCGTCGGCGGCCGGCCATCGGGCCCCCCATGGCGGATCCCGGGGCGGTCGGTCGGCGACGGTGAAAAAATTCATACCAACATCCTATCATATTTTCGGTGCGATGGTGACCATTCGCCGGTTCGCCCCCCTCTCACGGTTTTTTATTTTTCGCTTTTGAGCACGCCTCGCCCTCACCCCCCTCTCCACCTTCTGACGGGCGGCAAATGGCTCAGGACCGGCATGGATAGGGACGGGCCCCATGGCGGCACGGTGTGGCTCGGAATCGGGCGGGTGCACCCCTCGAACATCCTCCACGCACTACCTTCCCCCATGGTCATCGGTGGCGGTCCAGGCGGGGGCACCCTCCCTTTGGGATACCCCTGTCTCCGGCGTTGTGGCCGGGATCCCTAGATCTCAGGCATTTCCGTTGATGCACCGCCGCCACCATGCTTTAGGGCTGGGGTGGCTATGAGCCTATGAGCGGCGGGGCCCGCACCTCATGTGGTCGATCTTTGCAGCCTTGTTCTTTGGCGGGTCTTTGTTGATTCGTCTTCGTTGCTCGGGTGGCGTGGTGGCTGCGTCGGTGGCAAGAATCGGGTGAAAATCCTCCTCGAGTTCCTCGGGTCGGCGGCGATGGCGCGGTGTGCATCATCTACCTCCTTGGAGGCGTTATCGAAGCTTCTTAGCGAGAGCGGCTGGGGATGAAAGTCCTATTTGTGTGCTCTTCCAACATTGTTGGCGTCTGTGGATGTCAATTCGCTTCTTGAAGGCATTGTTGGAGCACCGTTGCGTCGCCGCCTACTACCTTTCTTTGGAGTTCGCCATAGGTTGTTGGGGAAGGTGGAAGCTTTGCCGCCAATGTCGCTTAGGCCCCTCTCAAAGACAGCGTTGCTGCTAAGAGCGTGATGGCCCTAGCCGTGGCCTGTGGCGTTGATGGTTGTTGTAGCATAGGCCCTCTCTCAAGAGTGTGTTGGCCCCTTTCGTAGATGCTTTTGAGATAATTAGGCCAATCACTGCGGGCACAAGCTTCAATTCTTATTTATTAGGTGTCAAGTGCGGGGGCGTGATAGCACTATGAATATTTGATACACGCCCTCGTCACGATTGTGTCTATAAACAATCTCCTTTCTTAATATAAATATACACAATTTTTTTTTTTCGAGCAGACTGTATCTATTCTTATAGCCAATCAAACAACATATTAGTTTTTTTTTGTTGTCATCTGCTCAAACAACCCCACCAAACACTTTCTTTCAGGAAATACGATTCCATTTATACCCTGCATCACTGAACCAGGATATACGATGCAACATTCATCCACAGACCAAACACACCCTAAGAATCTATAATCGCCTTACCCACTAAGCAAATAAAAGCTAAGGGTATGTTTAATTGTTTTTTGGTTGCCAAAAGTTTTTGTAAGGTGTTTAGACACATGGCTACATTTTTGCCATCGAGGGATATTTTGGCAAAATAGAAACTTTTGGGTCTCTAGAGTCCAAAACGCCAAAATTTTTGGACCCAAAGTTTTGCTGTTTTTTTTCATGGTGTTTAGATGCATTTGACAAAACATGGAATAAAATGTTAAAACTTTTGGCAAAAGAAGGAATTAAGAGCAACTCCAACGGTGCCCAAAAACTCTTTACGATCCCTGTTTTATTAACAATTCCTAAAAATAGCTCTCAATCTATTGGCTCTTGCAAAAACTCCTCCTCCCTTTTTATGCACAACTTCGGTCACTCCTATCCGCTCGCCATTAGCCCCGAGGGAAGTCGAGCGCGACAATGCTTGTTTGTACACCATGGTCCCCTCTTCCTAGCGGGGAAGATGATCCGCCGACGAGGCCATCGGGACGAGGGCGGTGGCCATCATGAAGGGTCCCAAGAACTCGATCGAGCAACGATGTAGACTGATCGATGATCCTTGTGATTGAATGAACATTTTTTGACCCCTTTTCGATGCAGGTACAACTATAATATCCGTTCATACCACCTACCCTACACGCACACTCCCCTCACACACTATATACGTACAAACAAACCTACGACTACAACGTCCTTGCGAGAGATCCTTTGGAAAACTTCGTAGATGACGGGCATGTCATAATCCCTTGTCGCTCCATGTGTGAGAGGCTACACATTTGGGAAACACTGTTCAGGTGGAAAATCATGAGTCCGAAGCGAAGCTCGAACCCGTGACCCGGTGGCCTCCTCACGGGGAGTGCTCACCACGAGCTACGCTCGGTCCTGATTGAATGAACATGTATTTACATGTACGTACGTGAAGGTGAGGTGAGCCACACGAGAACAAATCACATGCGTGCCGAGGATGGGGAAGACGATACGACAATTGTCTGCCATTGCCGATTGAAGCTACTGCTGAGATGATTACAAAGCGAACAAATGAGATGATCACAATACAAGCAGCTGAGATGCTCATCTTGCAAGATCCATGAGGGCGATGGCGCCCAACGAAACCACGACAAATATGTCCTAATTTTTCGTTTTGGAAGTGAATTATTAGAAACTATTGGAGATGGATATTTTTTTTGCTTCTCAGTACTATTTTAGGAGTCTCCAAACACCATGATATAGGAAAAAAAAATCGGACACGGTTGGAGTTGCTCTAAAGATTCTCTAAAAATATATAATAATGATAGATGATGTACCATTTCATTCGAAAATATGATAATCTTTATCTAGACGCTCACTACTGTCTATGCACATATTTGATTCTCCATTTAGTTAGAATCCTTCGACCAATTGTTGACCCATTTTATAATTATATAAATAAAAATACAATAGAAACGCACGATTCCTACAAAATATATTATCCTAGCCTCTATTCGGTTTAGAAAATCAAGTGGGTCCCAACGGTCGAAGAACCGGGGGCAGGCTGCGTCGAAGAAAACCGGTAACAATGGGCAGACCTAGAACCGGAATCACACTCCCTCCCAGAAGGCCGTCGAACGGTCGAAAAATACATACAAGATTTAAATCGTAAAGTTAAAAACAAGCGATCAAAAGAGAAAAAAAACCTATAAAGAGCCGGAATTTTCAATATAAGTGAACGTTTTTTTAAATGGTAAAACCGTAATTTAGGGATGGAGGGAGTAAACCAAAATCAATTCATCCATCATCCCCGGTGCCCTCCCAACGCCGAACGCCAGTGCTGCCGAGAAGCCCGGACCACAGCTCGCGCCGCCCGCCGCACCCGACCCGCCTCGCCCAGGCGTGCGCTCCCTTCTCCCGCGCCGTCGCCCCCGCTCGGACGCGCCGCCCCCCTCGGACGCGCCCCGCCCTCTCGGTGCGAGGCGGAGGTGCCTGGGGACCCGCTCCCCATGGCGAGCGCCGGCAACAGCGGCAGCGGGGACGACGATTCAGGAGGGAAGCTCCTGGCGGATCGCTACCAGAAGGGGGAGGTCCTCGGCGAGGGCACGTACGGAGTCGTCTTCAAGGCCATCGACACCAAGGTCTCCTTCCCACACCAATCTCCTACTAAACCCTCCTCCCTTTCTGATCTGCGGGCGGCCACCACTCGAGAATTAAAGCTTGGCTGGTCCGATCCATCCGGCTTCAAGCGTGACCAGGGTGCTCGCGGGATTTAGCTTTAGGGTTTAGAGGGTTTTGCACGGCGTAGCTCGTGAATTGGCTTCATTGAGTGGTTGGGGCTTCGCTCTGTGGGTTCACTCGGACTCGGTTAGTTCTACTGCGATTCGCTGTGATGAGAATAAATTTGGTGATTTTGTGTTGGTTTGTTTAGCTGTCTGTCGATTGGACTCAGTGTAGACAGTAAGATGTGAAAGGTTCAGATGCAGTTCTTACTGGTCTTAACACGTAAGTTGTGTTGTCACCGTTGATTCTTTTCTCAGTGAAGTATATGTGGCTGTGATAGTGTAACCACAGTTTAGTCTTCTAGCTGGTCTTAATGCTCACTCATGTTTTTTGTACTCCCTCCATTCCAAATTATAAGATGTTTGGGCTTTTCTAGATACATATCTTTTTGCTATGCACTTAGATATACACTATGTCTAGATACATACGCATTATAAGGTCTTTGGTCTAAAAAATTTCTAGGTACATAATATAAACAAAATACCTAGATAACTCAATATGGCTTATAATTTGGAACAGAGGGAGTAGTAGTTTTTCATTGTGATTGACCTGTTTTGTTCATGAGTTGCTGGATTCTGTTCCTTTTCAGACTGGAAATACGGTTGCAATAAAGAGAATCAGGATAGGGAAGGATAAGAAGGAAGGTGTCAACTTCACCGCATTGAGGGAAATTAAACTACTTAAGGAGCTGAAAGATCCTAACATTATAGAGCTGATTGAATGTTTCCCTTACAAGGAAAATTTGCACCTTGTATTTGAGTTTATGGAGACTGATCTGGAAGCTCTCATAAAAGATAAGAACATAATACTATCTCCAGCTGACATAAAATCATATGTCCAGATGATGTTAAAAGGTCTAGCATTCTGCCATAAGAAATGGGTGCTACACAGGTACCTACTATACTTCTTGCTAATCATCTCCTATTGAAAACATCAGTTGATAAGCTGTGTTGCAGGGATATGAAACCGAATAATTTACTCATTGGTGCCGATGGGCAGCTCAAGCTTGCTGACTTCGGTCTGGCCCGTGTGTTTGGGAGTCCTGGAAGGAACTTCACTCATCAGGTGTTTTTATTATAGACTTATGTATATATGCATTTAGTTAATTGTTCCCAGAACTTATAAGCTGGTTGCAGAAGCAAGGTTCACTTACAGCACCGTTTTGTACCATTATATTTCTGATGCAGTGTATTCTAGTAATCTGGACATTAGATAAATGGCTTTAATTTTCCTTTTACCAAAGAAAACCATGGCATGTGCATGCCGAAATTTGTTGATGCTATGCAATTTCCTTGGAAGAACAGTGATCATTCGAACTGTATCAGTTAGTAAGTTTTTTTAGTTCTTTTTGTACTTTTAGTGTAATCTATTTTGGAGCTTTATTATAGCCCTTTTCGCTAGAAATTGTCTGATAATACAAACGTATCAGTTAGTAAGTTTTTTAGTTCTTTTTGTACTTTGTTTAGTGTAATCTATTTTGGAGCTTTATTATAACCCTTTTGCTAGAAATTGTCTGCTAATACAAACGATGCAATATCTTAAGCCACCAAAGTATCTTTGCAACTGCTGACTTTCTTAAATAGTGAAAACTGCTTAGTCTTATGCGGAACAAAATACATATACATGAGGAAGATCTTAGTGTATTTCCAGGATATACCAGGGAACATCCTACTTCATCTACAAGCTTTTTGGATTCTGTTTTCCTTGCATGACACAACTAGAAAAATGTTGTTTTTTATTTGGAAAGTTGCTTCCAACTAGTCAACTTTTCTGATTAGATGCTAATGTATTATTCATTTGTGAAAGATATCATTTTTCAATCATAATTACCATCACTGGTTTTCATCTCAGCATTATAGACCTGGAAGTTCTGCTAATCATAGTTCCTATTTAGAATATTTTATGCAGTCAAAGGCCAGCTCTAGTTCTCTATGTTGACCAGTTATTTAGCATTTTCCTTGTATTTCATTCCTTTATTAACTAGACTAGATTTATTTTGTCCTGGTAGTGGCAGGCATGTGACTTTAATTGTTTTTTTTACATGTAGGTCTTTTTGGCGTTGGTACCGGGCACCAGAATTATTATTTGGCTCGAAGCAGTATGGATCTGGGGTGGATATTTGGGCTGCTGGATGTATTTTTGCTGAACTGCTTATTCGCAGAGCCTTCCTCCAGGTTAAGAACCTCTTAATTTTTTTCAATGGAATTCACTCTGCTCCATTTAAGACAAAGAAATGTTTCTATGCTGACTTGCTGAGAAGTTAATGTCCATGGCTAAGTCTCTGTTCATTGATGATGCACTAACTATATGTGTTAACTAGATTTGTACATCAGCTGTCATTTTTTCAGCAGGACCAGACTATTTTTTGTATGGAAAACTGTCTGTTCCTAGCTAGGTGAAAGGACTGATGCTGCAACCAGCCTGCTTTTGAACTTCTAAATAATTAAATTACTAGACCACTGTAGTTGCCTCTGTGATGATCAAAACTCTGACCACAGGTTGTGTAAAATGGGATTTTAATTTCACCTAGCCACTAATTCCTAGCTTTTTTTTGTTTTGGTTAGATGTGCCAACAGAAACGAAATTTAGCAACCCACACTTTATGTGTATTAAATCCGAATCTAATTTTGGAGTGAGCTGAAGAATGAGCTGGGGCGAAAAAGCTAGAAGGTCTTGGGTTGTTCAGACTAGGTCCTTCTGGTTAAGGTCGTGTTGTGATTGACTTTATGTGCTTTATTCTTGAGTTTGTGTAATCGCCTCACTCATATTTGGTCCCCGTATGAGTGAGGATCCTGTTGGGGACCCCTTTTTTTTTTTTTTTTCTTTATCTATAATACAATGAAACTCAGCTCTCCTGTGTTTTCAAACAAAAAAAAAACTATGTACATACATTATGTTTTGGGGTTACAATTCTCTACAAACTTTCATATGATGATCAAAACTCTGACCACAGGTTGTGTAAAATCGGATTTTAATTTGACCCAGCCACTAATTCCTAGCATTTTTTTTGGCTAGATGTGCCAACAGAAACAAATGTAGGAACCCACACTTCACGTGTATTAAATCGAATCTAATTTTGCCTACTCACTATGTACATACATTATGTTTTGGGGTTACAATTGTCTACAAACTTCCATAATAATATTTTGGTTTGGCATTTTGAGCGCCACTAGAACCTAGTGAAAGGGTTCTTGTTTCAGCTGGTGAATGACTGGTAATTTCTTAACTTGGTTCGAAAGAAGGTCTGCACTAGGCTAAACTCAACATAAAATTCTACTTCCCTGTACTATTTTTAGATATTTGAACAAGATAACAAAGCCTTCTATTCCAAAGCAAGTTAGGGGTAGTCTAGAGGTGAAACTCAACATGAGAGAAAAAAAAATGTAGAAGAGCAAAAGGAAAAGGAGTTCCTAGCAATAGTAATGAGACTAGACCAGTAGCCTAGTATTGGTTCTGGCATGTGGATTGATTTCCATGCATTTCTATCTGTGGCCACTGTGTTAACCATCAGAAGCTAAAAGCAAATTCTTTATGGATTGTGCTTTCTTGAAAATCTCTATTAGTTTCTTGTTTCTTCCCTTTTAGCATTTGAACAAAATATGTTACCTGAAAGGGTTGCTATTGCAAGATTTATCAAGGTTATCACTGGAGACCATTTTTTTCATTGTATTTGCATTTTCCATGTTGTCTGGAAGGTGAATTATTGCGATGTGATGGGAGGCCTTAGTGTCACTGCCATGTAGTGGATCTGCTAGAGCTTGCAAACTCTTTTATGGGAGAATTAATGCATTCTGTTTTTGTTATGTTAAGATAGAGCTCTAGCCTAACACCATATAAATTACTTGGGAGTTGTTTTATTGCTCTCTGTTTTCTTGTTCTCATTCTTGTACTTGGTTGTGCATGCTTGCAAAGTTTCTTTGGGCAGCAGCATCTAAGAGTAAAATACCTAACTTGTTTAAATGAAAAGAAAAAAGAAAAGCAGTTGAAGTGTTGTTTTTAGTTAGCGAAAATTCTTCAGGAATTCTACTGTTGAATATCAAGTTTTTACTTGCTTACATATAGTTTAAATTTCGTGGCATTGAGAAGAAATGGCCAAGGATATTATTAACACAGCTGTAGCCTGTAGAAATGCCCAATCCCTCTGGAAAAGCTCACGTGAGGGAGAGGAGGCCTTCTGGCCAGCATCATCTAAGAGTAAAATACCTAACTTGTTTAAGTGAAAAAGAAAAGAAAAGAAAAGCAATTGAAGTGCTGTTTTTAGTTAGTGAAAAATCTTCAGGAATTCTACCATTGAAAATCAAGTTTTTACTTGCTTACTGGTTATCATTTTGCATGTAGTTTAATTTCGTGGACACAATATGTCATTGAGGAAGAAATGACCAAGGATTTATTAACCTAGCTGTGGCCTGTAGCATGTAAAAATGTCCAATCCCCTGTGCTGTCTATGGGAAAAGCCCACGTGAGGGGTGAGAAGAGGCCTTCCTGCCACGTGCTCGGGCGGCTGCGAAGAGGAGAGGGGTGGGGATGGAGGGGTTGGCGGCAGCGGTGCCCGTGTCGTCCCCAAAGGAGCGATCTTGCGGTCTTGTATACAGTTCAAAGAATTTTCAAATGATCCATATATCTACAAGAAGATTGTGCAAAATATCTGTTTGTGCATTTAAAAAATAAAGATACATATGTTTATCTTTTTGCAAAACAAATATTATTTCTTGTTCTCTTATTAAAACATGCCTATCGTTCATTTGGAAGATATACCTGTTTCAGCATGGTGTAATGTTTTTTACAGAATCTCTTGAAGTTTACAAGTAAAAAGTTACAAATATGTGTGTATCTCCACAGGTGGTGTAGGTAACCCATGTCCTTTTATGGGTTTAGTTTTTGTCCAAGTTCATAAGTTGTTTATTTTAATTTAGAGTAGGTAGTTCAATTTTTTTCAGTAAACCCTAAGCTGATGATATGGTCTGGAAAAAAAAAAAAACCTTCATTCTTATGAGGAAAGTGATCTTGTTGCACCGTTCATGTGAACTTGTCACTTTATGCTGCTTTTTGGGTGCAAAATTGCAGCAGATGATTTTTTTTTCCTTAGATTTATCTGTCTCCGTATATTAGCCTTTTTAAAAAAAAAAATATAACATTTTCAGTGGATGTGTTTCTTGTAACTAAAAATATTGTAACCTAAAACTTCCTTGTATAGAATATGTAGAAGGCCAGTAAATGTTCTAAGTTAAGCTACCACTTGACTTGGATTAGGGATACTTGTTGTTATTCTTATTAATGACTGTATTTCCTGGAACACATTGCTATATCAGATCTTTTGCCGTTTTTAATTTATTTTTTTATTTTTTGCATGTGTGCCACTAGACACTAACTGATTTGCAAAAGGAGAGACTTTAGGCGTGCATAGAAATAGTGTAGATGATTTCATTTCTTTGAAATTTTGGCAGTAATGGCTTTTACTGGGTGATCCTAGCAAAAGTTTAAACTGGCTGAAACTTCTCACTTTTGTTTGAATTCAATAATACTGTAGAATTTAAACAAAGTACAAAACCAACATAGATACATAATATACAGTTCTGCTCACCTTGTCCTGGTCTGGTCCCTGGTTAAGGTGGTGTTTCTCTCAGATTTGTTTAGTTGACATGGTTCTCACATTTGGAAATGGGAAAATTATATATTCTGTTCAGGAGATGAATAGAACCAGTGACCTCAAGTATGGGCCTGATGCATGCCTCTCACCATTCGAGTTGCACTTATAGGGTTTTATTTCTCTTTATTCTTGCATCAAGAGATTTAAATTGAACAATGATTTAAACAATTTGAATTAGAAACAAAATTGGTAGGCAAGCATTGCTGATGCCCAGCAGTTACTTTTACTAAACTGTAGAAATAGCACTACAGAGAACCATTTGGTTTTTCTTGTTGAACGGTGTACTGTGTACCTAGATTTTGGGATTGGGAAACTATATTATAGTCAGTGGGTGGCAATTCCTTTATTATACGACAATTCAAACAGCTTTATTAAGGGACACCTGAGTCACAAAAAAGTTATTTTGCAGGGTACTAGTGACATGGATCAACTTGGGAAGATCTTCGCAGCACTTGGGACCCCAAACCTTCTCAATGGCCTGACATGGCTTATCTTCCTGATTATGTGGAATACCAATATGTTGCTGCACCTCCACTACGTACATTGTTTCCAATGGCGAAAGTGATGATGCTTTGGATCTTCTGTCAAAAATGCTTACATATGATCCAAAAAGCAAGAATCAGTGCTCAGCAGGCTCTAGAACACAGGTGCAATGATATGACTGATTGGAAACTCTGTTCCGTTCTCTTGCTTGAATGGCTGACAAATGTTTATGTTTGGTTTTAAGGTACTTTTCATCGTTACCTGCTCCAACAAGACCATCACAGCTTCCAAGGCCACGGAAGAAAGGAGATCATGTGAATAACAAGATACCTGATCTGAACCTGCAGGATGGCCCTGTGGTGCTCTCCCCGCCAAGAAAGTTACGTGGGGTGACAGCGCATGAAGGGATGGAAGGTATGCATAGGGCAGATAGAGTGGACGACATGCCCAGTCAGAGTTCTAGAGTTCCAATGTCAGTTGATGTTGGAGCTGTGTTTGGCACACGACCTGCACCTAGGCCAACATTGAACAGGTAAACGGCACCAGCCTTGCTGAGTAAAGCTTGTAGTACTATTTATATGAACAATGCAGTCTCCATGCATATAAGATTTGGTGTACTTAGCTCTCATGTTGTGGAAGTAATTGAACATGTCAACCTCCTGTTTTGCAGCGCGGACAAGTCTCATTTAAAACGGAAACTTGATATGGACCCAGAGTTTGGATATGTGGAGTAAAAGAAACATGTTTACATGCACCATTCTTTTCTTAATGGAATGTTGATTTTAAAATATTCTTTGGGAAATATTTCCACAATTTACTCAGAAAAAGAGGATTGCATTGAAGCCACATGCACCGAGGGATTCTGACACAATCAATTGAGCTGTTACCATCATCGGCTCACGAAGAGGAAAACTAAAGAGAGATTATTCTAATTTATCCTGAGTCGCATAGGGCATTACAGCTAACCAATTCCGTAAGGAAGGCTCCTGAAACATTATATGCTCTATGAGATGCATGAGTGGAGTGTTATGGGGAATTAGGTGATATAGAAAAGCTTGCTCCAGTTAGAATGTGTGTTTGTACGTGTTTGCCAAGATTGTGCTGAAGCATCTGATACTGGTCCTTTACTCTGCGTTGTGTCAATTTTCCGTTCGATTCTTGTATTGACACTGAGCTTTGAGCATTTTTCAGTCGGACACCTTGGGTACAGTGATTTTTATTGTAACTAAGACCAACTTATATGATCTGACTCATCAAAAAAAAAAAAAAAAAAACTTATATTATCTGACATTTCTTGTGAGAGGATTAAAGAATGCATGAATGAAAAAAAAAGAAAAAAAAGTGGTTTTGATTTCCTGACCTCCAATTACAATGTGTACTCCCTAGGGATGGTATTAGAAGTCGTTTAGGGACATCGGCATGGTTACAAAACACAACTTTTTGGCCTCTTATTCTTATAAAAATATTTATGGAGATGTGATATATGTATACTTTTATCAAAAGTATTTTTTAAGACAAATCTACTCATGTAATTTTACATTTATAAATTCAACAACTTAAAAATTATTGATGATTTATATTCCCGATGTTTGACCCTAAACCTTATCTAAAACGACTTCTTACCATCCTGGAGGGAGTATTTTCTTCTGTCTTTTTCTGGAAAAATGGTGATTCCATTACTCACATACGGCCATGTCGGTGACATATTGGCAACCAGATCAAGCAGTTTACTTTTAATATTGGCAAACGCGGTACACTGACTCAAATTTGACCCACACATTACAAGTACGTGAAACATGCGATAGAAAGTATGAAACGTATGTGAAATTGTGAGCGAACAGATGTTTCATCTCCCACGTCAAATCGCTTTCTGAAGTCTCATCAAAGCTTGGCATCTTGTTTTAGAGCTAATAATAAGATGAACAACGCCAGCATTGGGCTGCGCACAGTGCCATGTCACCTGAAGTCTTCATCATCAAAGACTTATATATAATAATGGGCAGACTGGTAGGGTTGCCTGTTCATTGGGCTGCAAATTGGATATATCTTGTTCTGAAAAAAAGTTGGCAGGATAGAACTTTAAAGCTAGAGAGCACACTTTATCAATGTTGAATGAACTGAATGAATCACTTGGATCCAAAGATGTACATAAAATGAGAAGCTTTGTTGCTTGTTCATTGAATCTGGTATTCAATTCTTATGCTTGTTGATTTATTGCAATAGTGAAGAGATCATACCCATAGTGATGCTCAACTGTTGTCTCACTAGATGCCAGGACCTAATGAAATATGAATATAAGTCTCATCATATCCGGAACAACAATACCTTGATTCATACAAAAGGCGTGGCATCACTAATAAGCTTGTTCCAACCTTGGTCTCTTAACTCTGGATGAATCAATTTTTAGTGCCGGCCACATCATCCATTGCGTTAACAATATCTTGCAACTTGTGCTACAACTTTTTGCAAAGCAAGTTCGTGATTCCCATGATTTCTTTCATAACATGGAGAATGAATACAAATTCAAATGTCATCAACAATATAATGTAACAACATCAGCAGCCTTCCCTCTAACTGAAGCCTTAATTCTTGGGCCCTTTGTATTAGCAATATCCTTGAGCACTAAGTATGTAGGTTTGTACAACCTTAGAAGACTACAAATAGAGTCATAATGAGAGCTCCACCTAGTCTCACCTGCCCTCTTCAAAGTACCAATTTGATTAGCTCCACTTCTAGTTTCAAGCTCACCAAGTTCAATAAGACTTTCCATTTCAGCTACTTGATAGACACACACATCATCATCATTTCTCTTACTAGAAGACACAACAGTGTTGACAACAGAAACCTCGGCACTTCCTTAGATGCAGCAATAGGAGCTAATTGTAATTGATGAGCAAAAACAATGAACATAATATGCATAACGACAATTTGCAATAAATTTCGCTTGTAACCCATTCCACTCTCCAAGCATGTTAGATAATAAAGAGCATGTCTCTTTCTTAAGTGTTGCAAACAATGTATCATGAACATGAGCTTATATCAAGAAAATGTTCTCAAATGAAGCCCTCTTTATCAACAAAACGAACAACAAGTGTCATTTGTTCTCTAGCCGACTCATCTCTAGATTCATCAACAATCAAGCAAAATTCTACATCAATCTCATCACAAATTAGCTTTTGGGTTTTAGAAGCCATAATATCAAGGATTTCTTTCTGAATTTGTGGCGCAGGTATACTTTGCATTACCGGAACATTGCTTAGAACAAGCTGCCTTCACCTCATCATCGTATTCTACAAGAAGTTTTACCATCTCAAGAAAATTTCCTAGGTCTTGAATCATTAGATTCATCATGTCCACAAAAATCACAAGCTTCAAATACTAACCACCGGACAATGTCAATTGTTACCTTTAGTAGAAGCCTATTACACTTGACATCTTCAGTTGATCGTTTCTCTGACAATTTTTCATACTGACCACTAGGTTCTTTCTTCAAATTACTATAGCATGAAACATTGTAACTATGAGCAGAGTTACAATCTTTTCCCATGTGAGTTACCAATTCACAATCCTTGCCTTTTACCTTTTTTCCAAGTTTTGAAACCCTTTACTATAAAAGCATCTAATAATGCCCTTCTGGCTGGTTTTTTAGCAAATAAATAACATGCAAAGCAAAATACCGCATCTTTTATAGGTGAGTATTCTAACCAAGGAAAGTCTTTGAACCAACTAGATTGAAAGCAACGTTGATGAGACTTGGGACCACTATATGGGTAGGTTTTATCCTTATCCTTTCTAAATTGGAACGGGCCATGCATGATGTATATTCTACGAGCTTGATCTTGTTCATCAATAGGATATTCCCAAATTTGATAGCGTAAACCAGGATCACGTTCTACAATTAGCACACTAGCATCTAAATTTAATCTCTAAATTTTGGGTGGAGCTGGACCTTCTTCTACTTCATTTTCATGAGGATTTGGATCAACCATATCATTATCATCTCGATCTTCCCCTTCTACGGTTGTCTTCTTGTAGTAAGAAAAAAGTGTCTTTCTTTTTAGTTTTTGCCTTGCCCGATTAACATTTAACATGTGTAGGATTTGATGGAAGCCTAGAGGGGGGGGTTGAATAGCCCGACCCCCAAAAATCGACCTATCAAAACTTAATCGCTTTGTCGGTCTGAGGAGAGACGCGGCACCGCCAAGGTATAGGCACGCAATCGCCAAGCGTATAGGCACGACAACGCCGCCGCGCGGAAACCGAAAATTGAGGCGGACCGGACTTCGTGCGGAGGGGGCGGCGCTGCCGCGTCCAAGAGCGACACACTGCGTATGGTAGAGTCCGAGCACCACCAAAGTAGATCCACTTGTATTTGGAGTTTGGTGCTCAAGGTTTCGCTTGTTTCGCACACACAAGTTCTTCATATAGAAAACTAGCCAAGACGGCGCGAACAACAAACAACAAAGTAGATCGGGACGAAACCCTATCTCACAAGAGAATATATGCAATAAGGTAGAGAACACAAGTGACACAAGGATTTATCCGTGGTTGGGCCGCCGCCACAAAGGCTGGGTTACCTCCACGTTGTTGAGGTTGCCACACAAGGCTTAGCTTGCCCACCAGGCTAGCTTTTTCCCTCGTTCACAAGTCTAGGGAGTTAACCTAGAGATGTGGGGTAATGTATTGATGTTTGTGTGAGGTTACAAACCTCCCAAGGCTGCCACACGAAGGGGGCAAGCTCAAGGGCTTACGCCTAGCCGCCTAGGAGCAAGCTCCAAGAGTAAAGAACCCTAGGGTTCGGCCAAACATGAACCAAATGCTCTTTTGAGTGGGGAAGTAGTAGATCCGGTCTCCAATCGAAGTTTGCTGCCTTTTCCTAAAAAAATCCCCTGGTGGGAAGTGAGAGATTGAGTGGGGGAGCTCAAGGTGCTTCAATGGAGGTGAGAGAGAGAGCAAAGAGGTGAGAGCTGGCTGTTACGTTTCGAGGAAGAAGATGAAGTGAGCCGGTGACCGTTGTGGGAGGGGTAGAATAGGTATTTATACCCCACGGACCCAACGGTCGGAATTAAGTGTGGCACCGCCCGCATTTAACACCGCAAGAATCGCCCCCGCGCCCGACCGACTTGACAAAGGGTGAGAAATGATATTTTCTTTGGCCGGTCGCTTGAGTTGTGTTTTGTGGCTGGATTGGAGTTTAGAGCATTTAGTCCATAGGTAGCCAAGAGTCCTAGAATCCCTCTTGATAGTACGGCATTTCCTAAACCCAAGATTCAAAATATGAAATAAGTTAAACGCCTTGATCCTAAAACACCACCATCTAGCTCATGAGATGCCTTTGGACTCGTACATCAACTCCTCATTTTATTTCTGCATGTCATCTTCGTAAATCTCATTAGTCCCCTAATTCGGTGGTCATCAACGCCAAAACCCACTTAGAGCTTGATTTCACTTACAATCTCCCCTTTTTTGGTGATTGATGACAACCAAATTAGAGCTTACATAAGATGTAAAAGTCAAACCGAGATTTTTCGAGAACCAAGGATGTAGGAGCCTCCCCTAAATATGTGAGTGAGTTTTGAATTCTCATTATTGACATAAGAGGTCAATTTCACATATTTAGGTGTGGTGAGGCCTCCCCCTAAATGTGTGGGTGAGATATGAATCCTCAAATTGACATGAAAGTCAAATCACACATTTAGGCGGTGTGTAGGGCCCCCCCCTACATCCATGGTTCTTTGTGGGGTGCTCAACAAGGTGTCATAGAAATATACGTGATGCATAAAATGAAAGAGCAGTCGAGCACAAGCGGGAGGTTTGCAAGCGATGTGCGCACTCCAAGTCGCCCAGGCCAGTATGGCAGCTTTGCCGCGCTTTAACAAAGACACGACGCAGGATAGAGATACATCCACAACACATATGACATGATATATAGAAATAAAAACTTGCAGCCAGATAAAATAAAAACAGAGTTTAAGCAACCAAAGACCAAATCCAAGAAATAACAAGTCATAGGTGGAATTATTACATAAAATAGAGTTTCTCTCTCAAACTCACACCTAACAAATTACTCTTAAAGGATCTAAAGCTGAAGCTTCATCTGGCTGCTACCTTTGCAATCCTCGAAACATGGCATCGAAAAAGTTTGACCCCTCTACTTTTCTTCTAATTTTTCTCCCTCTTTGGCGTCAAACACCAAAAGATCATAGAAAAAAGAAGAAAAGAAGTGGAGTCACTCCTCACTAGAGTCATCCCCGACGATTGGAAGCGATGTCCTCGTCCTCCTCCTACGAGATAAGCAAGCCTTTGGTGCTCGTAGAGAGCGACCAGTAGAGCGTGCCCGGAATTTTGGAATCTGTTGAGAGAAAGAACAAAGGTGTCCGACAAGTCTCAGTGCAGCTGCTAGTGCCCGAAAGCTCTAGGGAGGTAAATGCGTGGTGGCCTAGGAATAGAAGGAGGAACCGGAAGTCCTTGCTTCTCCCTAACACTCTTGAAAGTTTTGCCTCACCTCCCTGCGTATCTCATAAGTCTCTTTGAGCTGAATATGCGCTAATGCCCAAAGATGGCCTTGATCCACTTCTTCACCTTGGATCTAGTGCCACTTCGTGCCTCCCGGGCCTAGAGCTAGAGGGCTCCTCTAAGTCCTCTCTGGCCGGTATTTGAAGTGCCTCCAAGACTTTGGGTCTACCACCGGTCTTCCCACTATCCAAACCATGGGTCTTCTCAATGTTGTAGGTCGTGGTGGAAACAGTCCTTAGGATAGATGTGTCCCTGTGACCCTCTCAATGATAAACATAAGGTAGGGAGCATATGGATGATTTCTCCTAGCATCATCCATGGCATTGGCTAGCTGCCTCCAAATGAACCTCCCAACATTGAATGTCTCATCATTCCTAAAATGAGCCAAGAGGTTTCTAGCATATCCATTAATGCCGAGGCCCCATCCTTAGGATCAATAGTGCACCCGGCAGAGAGGTTGTTCATCACATAGAAGAAGTCTTTCAAACCCTTTCTCTTGCCATCACCGCACCAGGGCTTTGCCCAATAGTCCCCTCGATCACTGACGATCTCGACAGGGATCAATTTCATGTATGTTAGTGTATGCTCGTGATCAATCCCAAATCCAAGGATCACGAAAAGTAACAAAGTCTAGCCTCGAAGTGTCTCCCATGCGCCATCCGCTGAATGGTGTCGACTTGTTTTGTCGGTGATAGGTAGCATGGAACCGACTCAAGATCTCCTCATTCCAATCATGTCCGAAAAGCCATGATGTCCGCGTCACCAAACTTGTTGCAAGCCTCAATTGCCTCATTGAAGGCATCCTCTTCCTTCTCGGCCATCCTCTCAAAGTCAATGTAATGCACCGTGGTGATCTTGCTCTTGGTAGAATGAAAGAGGACGTGGAGATAGAAGTTGGAGTGGAAAGCCACCCAAAACCTCTCATCAATACCATCCGGCCCCTCTCATCCGGTGGTAAACATTATACTCTCTAGCTTCTCGCCACCTCTCTCTGCCTTTCCGAGGTAGCTCACTGCGGGAATGGATCGAAAGTGTTGTCGAGCGGCCTTCTCAAAGACACCCTCCCACGTGCATCATATAACTATCATCAAAGACCGAGATGTGGTCGGGGTTTCTTGATCACCATCGAGGTGAACAATGGTGTACCCGCCTCGCCGCCGCCGCCGCCGCTGAGTCCAAATGACCCATCACGCTGCCGCCCTCTGTTCGATTCTTCCTTCCTCCTCTCTTCTCTACCCTTGTTGGTATTTGTTAAGTGCTAAAAGAATATGAAGGATTCTCGCAAAAGACAATGTAACACCTACCATTGTAGCTTTTCCTAGGATGAGTATTCTAGAGTATCGTGATCCACAAAGGGAAGCTTTGGCCAAAAGAATTCTAATAAGTCACAATCATGTATCTACTAACTTAGCAAAACCACTAGACGATAGTGAGGAGGTAATTGTTAAAGGATAAGTAAATGTCAATGCATAAAAATAATAACCTACCTAAGATATCAAAGAATAACTAAACTAATCAAGAGGTTAAAGGGAGAGATCAAGGTTCTGGGTAATTCTCTATTACTTAGGTTCTATGATAGCAATTATACTAATGCACTTTGGAGCAAAGCCAGTCCATCCCAACTCTCGAAGAAGACGGAAAGAAGGTAGTTGGGAGAAGGTGCCGGAAGCTCTATGAAACACCAACCCATACGTGGTGGACTACAAAGGCCCTGACAGGGGCTATCACCCCTGGGGCTACCACAACTATCCGTAGGTTTGAGCAACCTCGGGTAACCAATAGTCTAAACACCAAGTCTACACTACCGATTACTACTCTAGCTACCTTGCATAACTAGAGTCCTCAATACGCCCGGAGATCCCATGCAATAGCATAACAACTATACTTAACCAAATATATAAAAAGTCATGGAAGTAAATAGAGAAGATAAATATATGAATCATAAGTCTTACAAAAGAAAGGATACAAGACATACCAAACTCAGTAGACATCTCGAGCGGGAGCATAGCTCCTCTCTCCTTACTCTTGATTAGATCTAAGTTAGATCTAATCTAATTCTAATTACATGGCTAATCTATTTCTAATTACATGACTAATCTACTTCTAATCTACTTCTAATTCACTAATCCCGGAGAGAGAGGTTATCCTTACATTGGGACACCTCTACAATTGAGAGATAATGAATAGAATGAGATAGAATGAATTAGGGTTTAACCCTCGGGTGAGGGGGGTCTTTTATATAGGCCTTGGTGATGAGCGATGACCATTGGATCAAACCGACCTTCAATAATGGTGTGTAGATACAACCTCAAGGTCGGTTACAAACCAACCTAGGAAGATGAGGGATGACAGTGGGTCCCACCTAGCGGCGCCTAGATTAACTGGCGGCCTTGGGGTAGACTCCCCGGCTTCTGCCTCCCTGGTGTCTTTTGGTATCTTCTAGAGTGTTTTAGTCCATATTTTGGGTCGAAAGTTACTTCCAGTTAAGTCTTGTCATCATCGTATGTGAGATATATTACGGAACTTTCTCCATTCTTCTATGTGTTTATCCGATAAGTCCTTGTAAAGTCACGAGAATCACCAAAGCTTGTGGAATTATGTTAGTTAGACCCCTAGTCTATGTTGATATTCATTTTAAGCCCTTATCCATGTTTAGTTGACTAGTAATATTATGCTATAATAGGTGTCAACAACCACCTTGACCCTCATCATCCTCTTGCCATGAGGATCACCTCCCGGATCCATCTATGCAAAAAGATAGAATTTGGTAAGCGCAGATGATAGGATGTAAAATGGCCAAACATATGTAGAAGAGAGGTTAGGGACATGAAATTTGATGGCCCGAAGCAAGCTGTCCCGTGGTGAAAGCACGGGGCCGGGCTGCACCCGCCGCCGCAGTTAGAGGCACGCACCGCCGTGCATATCACGCCGCACCGCCGCTCCCCCTTGCTCAAATCATCACAATTCATCTACCAAATCTTTCTAATACATCTATTCAACACGTAGTACATGTCCATCACAATTTCGAGACAAATTCACAATTGAGGTGCATATTGCCCATGGATTGAAAATGAGTATGAACTAGAGTGAATATTTTCTTGATATTTGGAGTCAAATCGATTTCCCAAGTTCAATCAAGTAGGTGATTTGAGGGATATTTGCTGTTGGAAGCGACTAAGAATCGACAAAGTTCTATTTGGGGGCTGCAATGCCGCCAGCCCCCCTAAATCACCTAAGTCATGGAAACACGAAATCCATCGATTCCAACTTTCTAAATCACTTCACTAGAGTTCATACATCACTAGGGGCAACACAAATCCATGATCAAAACGCACATCGCATAGATCGCGCCAATATCTTCCATGAACTAGGGTTAGGTTTACCTTGAACTTGACTTCGTGGATTGAGGAGAAAGAGAAGAAGAGCTCGGGGAGAAGGGAGCTCGGCCGACAAGACAGCAAAGAGTCCGGGGCGGCGGCGCTGCTGGGTGACCGCCGAGGCGCCGCGGGTACCGAGGCGGCAGCCACAGGCGCGTGAGCTGGCGGCTTCTATCTTCCGCTGCTCGAGAGAGAGAGAGAGGAGGGAGAGGTCGGGCGAGAGGAGAGAAAGAAAAACCGGCTTCGCCAAGGGTAGAAAAGGAAAGAAGAAAAGCTTGGCCTAAAAAGCTGCTCCTGACACCGGGCCCTCGATCGAAAAAGGCACCGCCAAGACGCAGGCAGATCGTTGGTGGATTGCGCAGACCGCCAGCCCAGCCATATGTCCCGAGAATATACCGCCACTTTTGACTCATTCTTTCTCAAATTTAACTAATCGTAGACACCAAGATTCATTGCCGTGACAGATCATCAATACAGAACAATGGCATTGAACCTGATTAGAATTTGAAATCCTTTTGAAACACTATATAAAAGTTTTCACAACCTTTTCCTATGTCAATCTAGTGTCTCAATCAACATTGCATGTGTGCCGAATTCAAACCAAGTTACGAGAATCGAGAATGTTTAGCTCACTACGCGAAAGCACAAAACCTTGACTTATCGAGAGGCTTGGTGAAGATATCGGCTAGTTGCTTTTTCGGATTGCTCACATGGTGAATTCGTATATCTCCTTTGAGTTCGTGGTCTCTCAAGAAGTGATGATGGATGTCTATGTGTTTTGTTCTAGAGTGTGCTACAGGGTTATTTTGCGAAGTTTGATGGCACTCGTTGTCACAAAGAAGAGGTATCTTTTGTGAAATGACATCCCAGAATCCTTTAAGGTCCTGCTTCATCCAAAGTAGTTGAGCACAAAGATGCACCGGCCGCAACATACCGGCCTCTGCAATTGGAAAGGGCTACACAATTTTGTCTTAGAGCTCCAAGACACTAAGGACCGTCCAAGGAATTGACATGTCCCGAAAGTGCTTTTTTCAATCTACTTTTGCAACCGGCATAGTCGAATCTGAATAGCCAAGTAGATTGAACTTGGAACCCCTTGGGATACCACAAGCCAAGGTTAGGAGTGAGAGCTAAATATCTCAAGATTCTCTTAAACCACATTGTGACATTCCTTTGGATTAGCTTGAAAACGAGCACACATACACACACTAAGCATTATGTAGGCCTAGATGCACAAAAGGTAAAGTAGAGATCCTATCATGGAGCGATATACCTTCATGTCCCCGGCTGGACCCTCCTCATCAAGATCAAGATGTCCATTGCTTGGCATTGAGTTTTGATCGGCTTTGCCTTAGCCATATCAAACTTCTTTAGCATGTCATGGGTATATACTTTGTTTGGCAAATGAATGTCCCTTCCTCCATTTGCTTGACTGAAAGTTTTAGGAAAGTACTTTAGCTCACCCATCATGGACATCTCAAATCTCTTGGTCATTGTCCTACTAAACTGCTCAACATACACATATTGTTAGTGCTACCAAATATTATGTCATCGACATATATTTGGCATACAAATATATCATTGCTAACTTTATGTGTGAAGAGAGTAGGGTCAGCTTTGCCTATTTCAAAGCCTTGTTTGAGCAAAGAATTCCTTAAGGCATTCATACCATGCTCTAGGTGCTTGCTTAAGCCCATAGAGCCTTTCGTGAGTTTGTAGACGTGGTTGGGAAACTTGGGGTCTTCAAAGCTGGGTGGCTGCTCAACATACACCTCCTCTTGTAGAGGACCATTGAGGAATGCACTCTTGACATCCATTTGGAACAACTTGAAGTCATGATGGGCAGCAAAGGCTAGAAGAATGCTAATTGCTTCTAGTCTTGCCACGGTGCATAGGTCTCATCAAAGTCCAAGCCCTCTACTTGAGTGAAGCCTTGAGCAACCAATCTTGCCTTGTTTCTTGTCACCAACCCATCTTCATCTTGCTTGTTGCGTAAAGACCCACTTGGTACCAATGATGTTCGTCTTGGGTCTTTCCACCAAGTCCCATACTTGATTTCTTTTCGAAGTTGTTAAGCTCTTCTTGCATGGCCAACACCCAATCGGGATCCTTGAGAGCATCATCTACTTTCTAGCGGTTCTAAAGATGAAACAAACGGTAATGTCGTGTAAAGCGACTAAGATGAGATCGGTAGTTACTCCCTTTCAAAGGCTCCCAAAGGATGTTGTCAACGGGTGATCCCGTTGAACCGCTTTCAATAAATGTGTGGGTGATCAACGCCGCATGTTCTTCTTTGATCTTTATCATATTCATCATCAGCTTCAAGAATTGGAGCAAGATCAAGTGGTTGAACGGTGATGCAGTGGGTTCGGCCGTTCTTTGAGGTAGGTGGCGCCGCATCTTGCAGCGTGGAGTGCAAGATCGCCCGTATTTGGACACTTCCAAAGAAGCGTCTTGTGCACTTGATCATCGAAGTACGTCGGCAAAATCTTGTGCGGCAACAATCGGTGGTTCCTCCTCTCCATTAGCTTGATCTTCTTGAGGTCTTATGTCACCTATAGCCAATTGCTTGATTGCCTCACAAGGTGGATCCTCCTTACCTACAACACTTTGATCAACTTGCTCTACTTGAGAGCCATTAGATTCATCAAATGTCACATCTATAGTGACTTCAACCCTACGGAGGTTTTGTTGAAGACACGATAGGCATGCTCATTTGACCCATAACCAAGAAGAAAACCTTCATCAACTTTAGGTGCAAATTTAGAGGTTCGGGGAGGCTTTTTGTTAAGTATGAAACACTTGCACCCAAACACCCTAAAAGTATGACACCTTAGGCTTGTTACGGTTAAGAGCTCATATGAAGTCTTCTTGAGTTTTTCTTGTGTAGGTAGAGGCGGTTGATGGCATGACAAGCGGTGTTGATAGTCAAGACCAAAAAGGTGTCCAAAAGTCTTGTACTCATCAAGCATTGTTCTTGCCATCTCTATGAGTGTAACGATTCTTCCTCTCTACTACACCATTTTGTTGAGGGGTATATGCAAAATTGAAAAACTCATGCTTGATGCCCCTTTCATCAAGAAATTCTTCAACTTGGGTGTTCTTGAATTCGGACCCATTGTCACTTCTAACTTTCTTGACAAGTAGGCCAAACTCGTTTGTGCCCTCCTCGATGAAGGTTTTCACCTTCTCTTGGACCGACACTTATCAAAGACAAAGAAAACCCAAGTGAAGCGGGAGTAATCATCAATAATAACAAGACCATATTTGTTACCCCCGATGCTAAGGTAGGCCACCGGTCCAAAAGATCCATGTGTATCAACTCCAACGGTTGAGTAGTGGTCATCACACTCTTTGGTGGGTGAGGTGCACCTACTTGCTTTCCCGCTTGGCAAGGTCCACATATCCTGTCTTTATCAAAATCAACATTTGTTAGTCCAATGATGTGGTTGTCTTTACGCAGTTTTTGGCCAAGTTCCTCATGCCAACATGAGCTAGATGGCGATGCCATAACCGCCCATGCTAGAGTTTGCCACTAAAGCATGTTTCAACTTTGGTGGACTTGTTGAAGTCAACAAGGTATAGCTTATTCTTAAGCTTTCCTATAAAAACACCGAGAGGAATCCTCCCCTGCGAAAGACTTCCCACCAGCGTCGGTGAAAAGGCGGTTGAACCCCTTTTCACACAAGCGGAGATACTGAGCGAGGAGGTTATAACTCAAAAAATCAACATGCATAACATGGCAATAGTGTGATCAAGAGTTATAGCAAGCGTTACCAAGACCAATCACACCCCCTTTAGAGTTATCACCAAATAAGATGTTTTCATGGTACTTTGTAGTTGGGGAGTATGACACGAACATACTCTTTTCTCGGTCATATGATGTGTATGACGTATCAAGCACCTAACTTGACCTTGGGAGAGTATGCACCCGCAAAACAAGTTTAGTTCACAAGTTTAGGTCCCCTAAAATTCTTGGGACCTTTAGCATTAGTCACAAGAACTTTGGGAACCCATATAGAGGTGTTGCGGTAAAGTTTTTACATCCTTTGCCCAAGTATTTTGCAAAACACCTCCCCTTCTTTGTTTTGCCTTGACTTCAAAGCAAGGATTTGAGTCCAACTTGCTTGCTTTTGCCTTTGATTGATAGGCATGGCCTTTGGAACGGCCTAGACAATGTTCTCGACCGACGGACCTTCTTCCGCGGCCTTTTTGGACCATCTTCTTGGATGTATTCAATGCGCAGTAGGTGACCTTCCTTTCACTTTGGGGGCCGACGCTACTTTCTCATCCCTCGCTGACCGCCGCCAGCGTCTAAGCAAAAGCGTAATCGGCTTTCGGGTTGGCTTGTGTCGAGTGCTGCAGCGTCTCTCGTACCCTCTTTACCGTGCCGCTCAAGAATTTGACACATTCAACACCATTGATCAACTTTTCGACCATTGGTTTTGTTTCCTTTCTTGTGACCAAGTCCATCATTGATTCTTGGATTTCTCCCATCAATGTAATTGGGCTTCTTTGGAGCCTCAACCTTGTTGCTCCGCAGTGGCTTGATGGTTTCACCTTCCTTTCTTACCAATGCGGTGAGCCTAATGATCTCTTTCTCCATTGCCTACTAGGAATTGACCCTTGGCCAACGCCTATATTTGGTTGCAATATGGCAATTTTGGTTGCAAATGGAATCAATTACAATCCAAGTCTTTTGAAGTCCATGGGATGGTTTGCAATTGGAACAATGCAACTCCTCGTCAGCAACCATTAGATGTGGCGTTACTGCAATTGATTTTGTTATTGCAACGAACAAAAAGCCCTATTGCAACTAATACTTGGTTGCAAGAATAAATATTGCAACGATTAGATTGGTTGCCTAAAGGTTCTATTATGATTAAAACACTTGGCTGCAATATTTCATGAGATTACCGCGAGCTAATATGTTGCAATAGAAAAGTATTGCCACTCAAAACTACATGGGCATATTGTCATATTACCACGGGAAGTGTTATCCATTGCATTACGGTGCTTTTTGCAACATGTAAGATATTGTGGCAATAGATTATGTGGTAATGCAACTGATTTAATCTTCGAGGTAATATGTGCGAGGTTGCAAACGATTTTGTGTTGGTGGTAATAGAGGTCACAAGCAACAAACAATTATTGGTGGCAATAGATGATATGATAATGCAAACGAACTGGTCTTCGAGGTAATATATAGAAGTTTCAACAAATTTATATTGGTGGTAATAGAGGGCACTTGCAACAAACAATTGTTGGTGGCAATAGATGATATGGTAATGCAACGATAAAGTTCGCCGCAATAATGCATATTGCAATCAAAATCAATGGTTGCCTATTATTCTATCGCAACCACTACAAGAAACAATAATTATAAATCACAGAATCAATTATATTATTATAATGATCATACAAGAGTGCATGTCCTAGAATGCATGTTTTCATACAAAAGTACAACAAAAACGAGAAAAGAAATGATCTAGCCAACTAGACAAGTTCCAATAGCTAGAGTGGTTCCAGCCAATGGCTAGCACCAAGTTCCTGCATCAAACAAGTTGCACCAAACAAGTTCCATCTTGACAGCATCCAGTGCCAAGTTCCAGCCAGCATCCTAGTAAACAAAAAAAAAAAAACAATTGAATCACTATACTTATCCAGGAAAAGATGTAATATGTAAATAGTGTCACTGCCTAATATATATTTCTTGGCTAAATAAAAACAGTAAAGAACGTGCTTGAATCTTTTTTTATTTTGGCTAGCTCAAAGAACAAGCAATAATTAGGCATTGTAGCTTGAAAGTGACGCCATAAGAATTTGAGAAATCAGAACACATTTAAGCTTTGCAATTGCTGCAGAAAGAGTTGCCAGCTGTTGACAATCTGCAGGGAAATTGAAAGCACTGAACTTACTTTTTGCAACTCAAAATAGCAGTACGTAAATTGAAAACAAGAGCAGTTGTTTTACCGAACTGCAGCTTGGGCACAACAAATCAGCCGTTGTCAAGGCACCCCACGATCCTTTGTCCATATACACGCATACAATAAAGATTATTCTTATTTATTACCATGTAAGACAAATGTACTGCATAGATTGCTACATACTATTGAACTAGGATTTTTTTTTTTGCGATGATATTGAACTAAGATGCACGTATACAATAAAAGATTACTTTTCCACACACAAGAGTTCTCATCAGCTGCAAGATGTCTCAAACTAGTACAGTAACTAAAAGATATCTCGTATATTGTTTAGCTTGCATCCAAACTAAAAGTAACATGCTTCAGCTATCATTTGCTTCAACCTGATAATTTAACTAAATCTGATGGAAATCATCCTCGGGGCTAAATAAGAATTAGGCACCTTCAGTAATAACACATAAAAACAAATCCAAGGCATTAACCATCATGTATAAAACCATTCACATGGATTAACACAGTACGAAACAAAATCCTATGCTCACCTATTTTGTATAATCGCGAATCAATTAAATATTCGCGGACAACAAAACAAAAGTTCTATCACAAACAAATTGTTTTTGATGCAACAGTACATGAGTTTGTCGCGAACGAAAAAGTCGCGTTTTAGACAATGCTATTTCATCGCGGGCCACAAGCATGCATAATCACAACCAACTAAATACTGCGGACAACAAAACACAGCTTCTATCACAACAAATTGTTTTCCTGGATGCAACAGCACATGAGCTTATCGCAGAACGTAAAGTTAGGTTTTAGACAACGCTATTTCATCGCGGGCCACAAGCATGCATAATCACAACCAACTAAATATTCGTGGCAAACAAACATACATCTATTGCAACTAATTGTTTTCTTCGATGCAACAAAGTACATGAGCTATCGCGAACAAAGATTCAATTTTAGACAACATAATTTTATCGCGGGCCATAGGCATGCCTATTCGCAACCAATAATTAAAAATATTCGTGGGCAACAAACATACATCTATCGCGAACAATAAATCGATACTTTCATATCGCTAAATGCTCAAATAGTTGTGGCAATAGGTACCCATAAAAGCAACCACTTTTTTCACGCGGGTATTAACACTCAACCTGTTGCAACAAATGTTTCAACAGCATCGCAGAACCCAAATTTTGGTGGCCATAAGACCTAGATATCAAGAACAACTCCATAAAACGTTGGTTGCTATAAAACTAAATATTGCAACTAAAAT
>JADLZK010006065.1:0-327609 GCA_015847255.1 Hyparrhenia diplandra
GTTTAAATCACTTATTAATGTTTACCTTCCCTTTAATGTGGTTTGGGTTAAGTAGTATTATCAACCCCATTCTTGCTAACACAGAGATCCTCCTCTTGGAATCTTGGTAATCCGATCTTAACTCTTCCACAAAGATGGCCCATATCAAATTGACCTAGGAAGAAGGCGGGGACCAAAGGGCATCCCGCATCACCGGCTTTGCGGCAAGGAATGATCTGAAGCAAGCACTAGTCATGTCACACTCATGAAGGAAGCAATAGCAAGACCAGGAAGATCTTCAAGAAGAAATCAAGCGCGACTAGGGACTTGGATGAAGGCGCTAGAGATAGGCTCCGTCATGCATTTCCAAATTGGAAGACGCAAGTTGGAGTTGAATCGAAGTGCTCAAAAACATGGGGAATGTAGTCGAGGCATTGATTGAGACGGTCACGAGAAGATAAATATTTCAAAGATTAGTGACCACCTCCATCAAGATAATCATCAGTGGTGGCTTATGCAATTCAATTTTGGAAGCTCAAGAAGTCAATTTGAATATGCAAATTCATCATATGAATAATCTTCTCAACCCAAATCATCAACCTCAAGCGGTACAAAGAGGATTTGGGTGAAGTAATACAAGAGGATGTGGAAGGCGAGGAGAATCCGGAAAAGAAGAGGAGCCTCACGTTAGTGATAATGAGTCAGGAGAATAACCCTTAAACTAGGGTGAGGTTTTGTAGGATATGTAACATAGCTTGTTTAATAGTAAAGTTACGTAGATGAGCCGGGGTAGATGTAGAATGGAACCCCTGTTTTAAGAATAAGTGATAGGTGTTATTTACATTTGTTTTTCTTTTTTGAAGTTCAATAAACTTGGTTGGGTGTTATATAGTTTTGTTTTGAAAAGCGGATGTCACACAACAAGCGATTACTTGACTCTCGAGAATAGGGGTGACCTTCCAAACCCTCCACCAGATCCCAACAAACTGACCGATGCCATTGCGGCTGCAGTTCAAGCTACTACGAGAACTCTCGTGCGATTAGAAGTAGCTCGGTCGGAACAATCGTGCGTGACCACAAGGGGGTCGACATGATGATGAAGAAGAAGATGAAACTTCTTATCCAAAGTTCACCAATTTTACAAAACCTCCCATTTTAGTAGAGTCGATTGAGCCATTAGAGGCAAATGATTGGCTTCGTGCTATGGAGGGGAAAAGTTTGAGTTGATGACTTGTACGGATCATCGAAGCCTCTTTCTTTGCCAGCGGCTTCGGAATACTCTTGGGAGCTTGGTGGAATAATTTCAAAAAGCAGCGAAGCTGCGGCCGGACACCAAAATCACAGGATGAATTCAAGCATGCCTTTTCGTGCTCATTTCATTCCAGTGAGGGGTTATGGCCAAGAAGCTAGATGAGTTCTTAGCTTTAAAGCAAGGAGAAGACTTCGGTACTTCAGTATGTGGGCAAGTTTAATCACACCACGGTATGCCCTGGAGAACTTGTGAATTCGAGATGGAAAGAAGAAGGGAGTGGTTCATAGAGGGCCTCCATCCAAGCTTCATGCCATGATGAATATCCGTGTCACGGATTCTTATCATGATGTGGTTGTATGGCAATATCTTGTGAGGAAAAGAATCGTGTTCTTTGGAATACGAGCATAAGGAAGAAAAGAAAAAGAAAAATTTATCCTCACGGATATTACGGTGGCAAATCAAAGCGTCGAGAGTGATTTACCATCCGTGGAATCATTTTTCGTCCTCCTTATCGTCCACCACGGTTCGCCCTCAGACGGCGAGTCATTTGTTCGACTGCTTTGTGGCTCTTCCATACCCACGTCGTCGGTCGAATGCCCACGACATTCGCAGCCCTACTCCCACAAAAGTCACACTCCCATGGTATAATTGTGGAAAACACGGTCATTATTCTCGAGAATGCCCCAATCTCGAGAAGGTACAACCCAAGTTATCCGGTAGTTTGGAAGTCAGCCGCCCACGTGAGAACAAGAATAATAATCGGGAATACTCGAGAAGGGAAAGAGTGAAAGAAAGCTGGAAAGGTGTACTACACCAATGTGGAGGAAATACAGCGGGGAACCAATCATGATGGGTATGTTCCCCGCCGCTAGACACCTACTTGATAATATTATTTGATTAGGTGCATCGCATACATTTATCGATAAAACATTTGTGGTGAAAAATGAGATAGCCATTGGGAAATGAAAGATGAGTTCATTATACACTCACACGGAGGGCGTATGAGTACTAAAGAAGTGGTATATCAAATCCCCATAACATTAGGTGGATATGATTTCCCCACCAATATGATAGTTCTAAAGGATCAAGATATAGATGTGATCCTTGGTATGGAATAGGGCCGTTATAGTTATGGTACTATTATAGACACCATCAATAGAATCATGTCAAAGTAAAGTTACCCAGAGAAAAATTAAGAACTCCTTATTCAACTTCAATTGTAAAGAGGACCAGTTGAAAAAGTATGTGTAACATGTTAAAGAAATTAAAGACATCCCGAGTAGTATGTGAGTTTCGGATGTATTCCCGGATGATTTGCACGGAGTACCACCGAGAGAGATGTTCAATTCGGTATAGGGTGAAACAGGGAAGCTGTTCCCATCTCTCGAAGAGCTTGAGAATGGCACCAAAGGAATTGGCCGAAATGAAAAAAACTCGGTTACACAAGGGTTATTAGAAAAAGGGTTTATTAGACCAAGTTCTTTCACCTTGGGGATGTCCGGCTATTTTGTGAAGAAGAAGGATCGGACTTTGAGGATGTGTATAGATTATCGTCCACTTAATGAAGTGACGATTAAAAACAAGTACCTTGCCCGGATTGATTTACTCTTTGATCAATTGGTAGGAGCAAAAGTCTTTTCTAAGATTGATCTGAGAGAGGGTATCATCAAATCGAGATTAAACCCGAAGATATTCCAAAGACCGCATTTACCACGGATATATGGTCTTTATGAATATTTGGTTATGTCTTTTGGTTTAACAAATGCCCGGCTCATTTCATGTATGATGAATACAGTGTTTATGTCGAGAATTGGACAAGTTCGTGGTGGTGTTTATCGATGATATCCTTGTCTGTCGAAGAATGAAGAAGAGCATGCGAGCATCTCGTAATAGTTTTAAAAAGATTGAGAGACCATCATTTATATATGCTAAATTTAGCAAGTGTGCCTTCCGGGTTGAAAGAAGTACAATTCCTAGGTCATGTGCTATCATCATCGGAAGTTGTTCTTGCCGTTGACCCGAGCAAAAAGTAAAAAAGATATCCTCAACTAGAAACCACCAAAGAGGCGCCCACGGAGGTTCGTAGCTTCCTTGGAATGGCGGGATATTACCGATTTATTCCTCGATTTTTCTAGAATAGCCAAGCCTATCACGGAGTTGCTAAAGAATCGAGACCAAGTTTGAATGGTCATCGAGTGTGGCAAGCTTTTCGGATATTGAAGAAAGCACTCCTCTTGCTCCCCGTTTTTAGCCCAACCGGACATTGAAAAGCCATTTGAGCGTCTATTGTGACGCATCTCGGTATTGGTATTGGTTGCGTGTTAATGCAAGAAGGCAAAGTCATTGCCTATGCATCGCGCCAACTAAAAGCGACATGAAGAGCATTATCCAACCCATGATCTAGAGCTAGCGGCAGGTGGTTCATGCTCTAAAAATCTAGCGTCATTATACATTTGGGGTAATACTTGTCATGTATATACGAGACCATAAAAGTTCAAGTATATCTTTACCTACCCGATTTGAATATGCGCGTGAAGAAGATGGCTAGAGTTAATTAAGGACTACGACATAGAAGTGCATTACCATCCCGGAAAGGCAAATGTTGTTGCGATGCACTCGGTCGGAATCCTCGTGTAATTGTCTTATGGCTAGCATAAGGGATAGAACTATATGAACCGGAGAAACCTAATATAGAATTGTTGAGCATGGAATGGTAACCAATGCTACCATGGAATCAACCATCAAGTATCAAGTTATTGATGCTCAAAAGATAAGTAAAGGCATAGCACATATCAAAGAAAAAGTTAGAAGTGGAAACCCACCGCCGTAATTGATGAGGCAGATGTGCTATGGTTTAAGAATCGTTTGGTGGTACCAAAGAATCCCGAAGTTACGTCAACAAATCTGGATGAAGCTCATTTGACCGTATATTCTATTCATCCCTAAGTACTAAGATGTATCGATTTGAAACAGAGATTTTGGTGGACAAAAATGAAGATTGAGATTGCCCGATATGTAGCCGAGTGTGACACTTGTCACGAAAGTAAAAGTCGTGCACATGAAAGCTGCGTAGGCAATTGCATCCTTTGCCTCGTCCCTTCTTGAAATGGGAAGAAATTAGTATGGATTTTTTATTGTTGGGTTACCCGAACAAAGAAAAGGACTCAATCAGATACGGGTTATAGTTGATCGACTTACCAAAAATAGCTCATTTCCCGCAAAGAAGGATGGATATAAAGCAATAGATTATGCTAAGCTATATGTCCAACGAATCTTCCGCCTACATGGTGCACCTAAGCACATTGTAACGGATAGAGGTTCTTTGTTTATGTCCAAATTCGAAACAGATGCAAAATCACTTGGTACCAAATTAAATCATAGTTCAAAGTTATCATCCCGTACGCCAGACGGACGGAAAGAGTTAATCGATTCTAGAAGACATGTTGAGAGCATATATTCTCAATTATTCAAAAAGTGGGATGAATGTTTACCATTAGCAGAGTTTGCCTATAATAAATGCTTATCAAGAAAGTATTCAAATGGCACCGCTTGAAGCTCAGATGGTCGCAGCATGTAGAACTCCATTACATTGGTCAACCCGGAGAAAGATGGTTTTACGGAGTAGACCCGTAAAAGAAGTTGAAGAAAAGTGAGATTTGTGCAAGATAAATTAAAAGAAGCACAATCCGACAAAAGAGTTACGCAGATAAAAGGCGTGAGATGTTTGGAATTTGAAGTAGGGGATTTTGTGTACTTGAAAGTGTCGCCTATGAAAGGTGAATCGTTTTGGAATTAAAGGTAACTGGCACCTCGATACATTGGTCCATTTCAAATTTTGGAAAAACAGGACCCAGTTGCCTATCGACTTAGATTGCCGGAAAAAGATTATCGCGGTGCATGATGTCTTCCATGTATCTCAATTAAAGAAATGCCTACGAGTACCGTCGACGTGTGGTTGATTTCGAAGACGTTAATCTAGAACCGGATCGACCTACTCGGAATATCCTATTCGGATTCTAGATCGTAAAGCCTCGAGTCACCCGAAGCGTAACTATCAAATGGTACAAGATCCAATGGAATCAACACTTCGGAAGAAGAAGCTACTTGGGAATCGGAAGATTTTCTCGACGGAAAAATTTTCCCAAATTCTCACTTTCTTAACTTGTAAATGTAAGACCTCTTTTTGTTTTATGAACTAGTTTGAAATGTGTTTGCTTGACACATTTCCTTTGTCGTTACTAAACCTTAGGGCTTTTTAAATCAGGGACGAGATTTTTTTGGGGAAGGGCGTAACACCCTCGTGTTACTTTCACTAAAAACTTGACATGTCATCATGATCATTGTAAAGCATGAATGTTTAGCTCACCCCTCGTGTTGCATTGAACTAAAATAAGTTTATTTTATGTTTTGGATGCATTGTCATCGAAAAGACGCCGAGGAATCAGATTCCAAAACTATCCCCTTGTCGGAAAACCCTAAATCCTAAACTCTAGTTTGTCCCCTTTTCTTTATTTCAAAATTTATCAAGATTTTGGGTATGGTTATTAAAGCAAAAAGGTAGAGTTTTCAATTTTGAAACAAAGTTGGTATTTTGAGTTTTCAAAGTTTAGTTCAAAAATTTTAAAGTAATTTTGAATTCGACAAAACCCTAATTACCCCTTTTTCTCTATTTCAAAATCTAGGCAAAATTTGAAAAAAATTCCAAAAGCTAGTTTGTAGATCTTGTTGAGAGGAACAAAAGTCATGTACAAAGTTTTTCAAGTTGTTACATGATTTTGAAAGTAATTTGAATTTAAATTTCAAAAATTTTGAACTGCATTTCAAAAAGTCATATTTCCAGGCAATTTGAAAATGCTCCAATTGTGAAAATTGTAGATCTTGAAAAAATTAAGGCAAGTTGCTTTTTGGAAATTTTTGAGTTTAGTTCAATTTTTTGAGAGTAATTTTTGAAAATTGGAGTTAGGGTTTCGCGTCTACAAGAACCCTGGGCCCTCCTACCGCCGTTGAGAATTGAGGGTCGCGCCGCCCACCGCCGTCCTCCCTCGCTGAAGCCGACCGGCCGAGGACCTTCGCGACGCCGCTGTCCACCTGTCCAACCCTCCCATGCCTATAATAGGCCGCCGACGTCGCCGTTTTCCCCTTTTCCAAAACCGCCGGCCCGGAATCGCCATGCCACCGGGCCGCCGCCGTTCGTCAGCCGCCGAACCATCCCTCGGCCTAGCCAGCCTTGCCGGCAGCACCGCATCTTCGCCCACGCTTCTTTTGAGTCTGAGACCGACAGCGACTCTCGTCGTCGGAGTCGCCCGCGCCACCCCATCTTCTCCGTCCGTCGTTGCGGATCGCCCGCCACGCTCGACCTCGCCCGTCGGCGGCTATCGCCTCCCGTGAGCTCTAACGCACTTCCTCACGTTTTCACCTCCCTTTTAGATGGTGTAGTCACGATCGACTCGCTTTCTCCCAGTAGCTCGCGGCCCGGGCGTCGTTACGGAACGCCGCTGCCGCCGCCCGCCATCGCTCTCGCTCGGCGACCTCTCTCAGACGACTAGCCCTCGCCCAGCTGGTAGCCCCGTCCCCAAGCTCACGGTGAGCCCCCAGCACGCCCTCACCTTTTCGTTTTCCTTTTAGCCCAACACCGTAGCCGGACCTTGGCCAGCGCCCGGGCGAAGCCAGCAAGGCCGCCGGTCGCCCGTGCGGCTCGATGACACATGAATTGCGAGGCCGTGCACTGTGGCTCCTGGCCGCCCAACACTGTTCCACCAGGGCCGGCTAACCACTATTCATCCCAGACCGCCCATTTTGAAATGTTTTATTCAATTTCATTTATTTGAATAGTGTCTAATTTTCCAAATTTTGTATAAATTCAAATACTTGTTCAAAAATTTGAAAATTTTTGTGTAGCCTTCCCATGGGTATGTCTATCCATGAAAAATACGAAACTTGAATTTTGAATACTTTTGGCATGATTTAAAAATACAAATTTTAATTGAAAAATGCATCTTCCTTGATTTTTTAATAATTATTTTATTTATCCAAAAATCATAAAAAATTATTTTAGTACTGTTTTATGACATGATCTACCTGTACAAAAATTTTGAGCTTGTTTAGAGAAAGTTAAAATATTTATTAATTCATGCTCTATTATTTCATGTGTTGAATAAATTGTTTTTATGTCCGATAACCTAGGGTTTTGGGTGAATTTTTGATTGTTTTGTGAACCTAAACCATACCTTTATCAAGTGGTCCTTGAGAACTCCTTAGGTAATGGTGATGATATCTCGTAAGTAGAGTAGTTCAACGAAAGTTGGTTTTGTTGGATTGCAACTTTTATCGAAGGAAAGTTGTACTCAAGCGTTTATCTTTTCATGCACTCCCAAGATCATGTTTTATATGCATGGCATCATGTTAAGCATGTATTATTTATTTCGTATAGTGAACGAGGGTGATCGAGAAGTTGTTGATCACGCCGCCGAAGGAAGGCTATCGGTTGACCGAAGTTCGAGAGTATGCGATCCACCGTCCGAATTGGATATTTTGTCAATCGAGGTGCAAGCCCCGGTTCATTTAATCCTTCCTTTTGTGTTTTACAAAGCTTTATATCACCTTTGCTTTATGTTACGCATTAGGTGATAGGAGTTGAGTGGCAACCTAATTGATGCACTATCCATCCTTGTTTATTTCGATATCTACCTTGATAACCGCTTTGGTAAAATGCTTAGAAATGCTTAGCTTTGGCTAAATTAGTTAGACTTTTGAGTCAAAAAATGTGACAAGTGTCTTATGACGTTCAAGTGGCATTTGATGGGAATGGATGTTATATGATGAAACCATTTGGGTTATGGGTGTTTAATTTGAGACCGGTCGGTAATTTGCATTGAGAATGGAGTCTCAATTATGTAGTATTTCCGCTTGTCGATTAAGGACCGGGGCGTGTAGGCACGCGGTAATCAGACTATGGAACATAATTCGCGCTGAGGTCTTGGACCAATGGCACGCATCGGGGTGTTACCCCATCACAGTCGAAAACTAGTTCAGGACACATACCCGGTAGCCCTAATCTTGGGGTGTCAAACCGAAACGCATAACCGCCAAGACCTTTGGGAGTGGAGAGATGGCGGAGTACATGTTACCCTCGCGGGGTTAAAGTCCCGGATTGGAGGTGTAACGGTATTCTCGGGTGGCGAGGGACGCGGTTCCGCTTTTGAGTATCCAAGAAAGGGTTGATATATGCAAGCTTATGCTACATATGTCGTGGAAAGAACTCCCCAACTGGTTAATCGATTTCGAAATCGCCGTGCTTCCGGATATGGAGACTCGGTTTCCCGACTTATATCGTAGATTAATTATGGAACTATGAAGAGATGGAATAAGTGATGGAATATCTACAAGTGTGTGCTCTAGTATCAGATCACCTAGAGTAGGTGAGAAACTAAATTGGGATTAAAAATGTTGAAAGTAAGGATTCACTACTAGTAAGCTTTTTTGCAAAAAGAGTCCTTGCTTCTTGCTACAAGCCTTACCTTGAATCCTATTGGACCAGCATTCCCGAAGTCTTCTCCTATTTTCTTTAGTCGGGTAAGTCTTGTTGAGTACTCCCGTACTTTTCAGGGTTTGTTAACCCATGTTGTAGACTGTGAAGTCATGTCTCGCACGGACCGTGCTTCATGACGATTCATCGAAGGAAGATAGTGAGGATGAGTGAGAAGTGAGACCCGTGGGGTGGTCTCGTTAGTGTCATATATGTAATAAACTTTCCGCTTACTCCTACTTTTATATTGTAAAACTTGTTTAAAATAAATGGTTGTAAAATTATTGTAATATATAAGTCTTCCCCGTGCTTTACTCTGAAAGTATGTATGAAAAAATTGTTGTAATACTCGCAATGACCTAAAGAACGGATCCTGGTTGGAATAGTTAATAGTACTTTTCGTTATAGGTGCACATATGTGACTATTAAAGGTCGTTGAACCGATAATTAGTACATGTGGCCCTGTAATTTGAAGGCCTCTTGACGCCGTTTTCCTAGATAAGAAAAAAAAAGGTTAAATGTCTCATGTAGAGGCTCTGAAGCACAAAATGGCATTAGCCATTGAGGGAGGTTGTTTAATCCATTGCTCATTGCTTCTTGACTTCTGTGGCATTGTTAAGCTATAAAATAGCTCGAAAGCCTTTTAGGTTGCTTGTCACATCCTCCATGAACCACGCCAGCTAAGCATTTCCTCCTAGAAATCATAATGAACTTATGCATAAATTAGTTATCATATACTTCCTGCTATTGTGGCTAGTTGATAGTAAAAAATATTCTAAAAATTTTAGAATCAGGTTTTTGAGATTCTAAAATTTTGGTAATTAAAAATTACTCTAAAATTATAGGACGTTTAGGTGTGATGCTATGATTGTGAGATTTTTCTGTATCCATATTTTCAAAATAAATAGGATTCAGACGGGGCCCTAGATCCCTACCTGCTGCCCTGTATGATTGAGTGGCTGTGTGTGTATAAATAGACCTCCCTTTGGGTCTCTCAGCCTTCAAGTCACACTGCTTCTTCTGCTGCTGGATAGCTTGGACGCACCTCCGCCTGCAGCACCATTACACTGCTTGTCCTCTCTCTTCTCTCTCTCTCTAGTAGCTCTCGGCCTGCAGAGCGAAGAAATCGTCAAGCGTACGTGATCGATCGATGACGATGTACGAGCACGATAACATGGACGCGGCGAGGATCATAGCCTATTTCATGGGCAAGAACATCCTCATCACCGGCTCAACTGGCTTTCTTGGGAAGAGTATGTTATATGCATGCCGTCTCTCATCCTGCATTGTGTAACTGTGTTGTTATTGAGTTTATCTCGTGTTTTCATTTACATATACACATACATATATATAAGTGATCGACTTGTAATGCATGCAGTTCTTGTGGAGAAGATACTTCGGGTGCAGCCTGATACCAACAAGATCTACCTTCTTGTACGAGGGAAGGACGCGTCATCTGCAAAGCAACGTGTCCAAGAAGAGGTCATTGCCTACTTCACTTTGCATGCACTTGTCTCTTTCTTTACCGCGCCTGTTAACCGCAGCTCATGTAATCCTCTCACTCCGGTCAACCGGAAACGGAAAGGGACACTACCAGTCCTCAGCTGGGCACTCGGCAAAGCCCAAAAGGCACTCAGCAATATGAGTGATGTAGACATGTAGTGGGAGGGAGTGTTACAATTTTGAGCGCAACTAAGCGGCCGGCCTCACACACGTAGCAAGGATGGGAGAGAAAAAACACACAGCTCACAAACTAAGGGGGGTGTTTGATTTTTAGTCAGGTGACTAAACTGACTAAAATATATAAAAAGTTAGGGTACTTAACTTCTCTCAATTTTAGTCACTCCTGTTTGGAAATAAAGTGACTAAAAGTGATTAAAACAAGGGTGACTAAAGAAACCCCATTGCGACCCAATCCAAACAGGCCCTAAAGAAACCCCATTGCGACTAAGGACGATGCAAACCGTGAGCTCCTTTATGTCGGTCAAGATCTTCTTTGATCTTTGACATGACTGCCGCCGAAGATCCTGTAATTGCGCTCCTTCCATAGGTTCTGTACATATGGTATAGATAACTAAGGCCATTGAACGCTCGCTCGCGTTCTTTGGACGCAAGCGTTTGGGTGTTCCCCACCTGCTAGGGTGTCAAAAGTAAGCTTCCAAGAGGGAGAATTTGAATTTAATCAAATTCTAGTAGCTCGTTGCATAGAGCAGAGTCTCGTTGCCATGAGGATTTTGTTTTGAATACGAATTCAGGTGAAGATTGTGCATTTATTCACGCAACATGTTTAGCATGCAACCACGTACGCTCTATGCAAACATAATTAATTGTAGTAGTAATTATGAGTGCATGCATTTCATCCCTACTCACTGCAACCACACACGTAGGCCGGCATCTCCATCATGTTCCTGATCATCAGTCTGCACCGTTCTCTCTCTACTGTGTAATTTTATGTTGCAGCACCGGCCTTCAACGCTCTTTGGACAAAATCCAATTAATGGCCTATATCAGTACCCCTTCCTTCTGTGTAAAAAAAAAGAGCATCGCTGTAATTTTTTAAATTTAACTAGGTTGTAGAGAATATGAACGCAAATTATGTCTCAAAAAATTTTTACTCGAAACATATATTCAGTATTTATAGTTTACCGATTATACACCATAAGTGTTATTATTTTCTTATATATATATATAGTCAAGATTGAATATATTAACTTGACTATAGACGAGACTGATATTTTTTTTTCAATAGTAAAGTATATTTCATGGTTATTATTGGATACGACAGAACTGACTACTGAGGCTAGTGAACAGTGATAGCAGCAAACAGTCTAGCACGTTCTCTCTTGCCCATCGTATTCATCAGTAATGGCCACGCAGATCGAGTACCTGACGCGCGCGGTCACACTTCTGATCAATTTCTCATCATCAAGCTTCTCGAGTCAAAATTGAATTGAATGAGCCATATGTGATGCAGGGTTGGTTTCATATCACTGTACGCGGAATTCATTTCATGGTGTACAGTATGTACGAACGTACGTGCTGGACCGAACAGCTACGGTCCAGCATGTGCATACTGATCATAGACCACAAATAGGTTTATTTTTTGCTTGTTAGTTGATAATGGGCAAAAGCTTAATTAGTTTGTTCTCAGGTTTTGCATAACCCTCCTGTATTCCTAGAATACTCGTCCCAAAACAAATTCAATTAACCAGCTCTAGGTTTCGGAGGAACCAAACTTTTCTTTTAATGTTTGACAATGTTTTAAAAAAGAGAAAATATAAGCATTTACTATGTCTTCAATTAGACATACTATGAAAATATACTCTATAATAATGAATCTAATAATATTTTTATCAGTATCATAATGTTTAAATTCCGTGGCGCGTGCGTACGTGCGTGCAGGTGATTGGCACCGAGCTGTTCGGCAAGCTGAGAGAGAAGCACGGCGAAGACGGGTTCCAGCAGTTCATGCACGAGAAGATAGTTGCCTTGCCTGGGGACATAATCTACGACAACCTGGGATTGGATGCTCCTACGCTGGAGGCTCTTGCTAAGGACATAGACATCATTGTCAACATTGCGGCAACCACCAACTTCTACGAAAGGTTCTTATAATTAGTTTCTGTTTTTTTGTTAAAACCGGTAACCGCTATAGGTTACCTAAATATGTTCTTAGCTGTAGGAGAAGACAACCGTAAGAGGCTTAGCCCCCCTCCTTTTTATATAAAAAATGATAACAAAAGCTTTAATTTGCGTAGATGATGTCCCTAGGCAAGGCAACAATCTTCTCCTGCAACCAACTGTCCAACTGGGATAAAAACCCAAACTAAACACAGCCAGAAAAACAAACACGTACCAATACAAGATCGAGAGGCCCGAAACTGTCACTGTCCAGCAACCACTGAAACTGACTGCAATTACGTACTGGACTACTGGAGCACCGCGCTGGTTCTTGGACGGGGCCATGGCCGCACCATGTTCACGGTACTGAAGAATGTCATCCTTAGTCCCCATTTAAAACTGATCTTTTATGACTTGTGCAGATATGATGTCTCGTTGGACGTGAACGTTCTGGGGGTGAAGCACCTCTGCCACTTCGCTCATCAGTGCGCCGACCTCAAGATGTTCATGCAAGTCTCCACTGGTCAGTACAACTCTCAATCAATGTTCTAAATCTCCGGCTAAAGACAGTATTATTAATTTAACGGATGGTTCTAAAACAGCTAAGTAGTGGAGTTAAATGAAGTTATAGCAGGTTATAGCTGCTAAATTATACATGCATGGACACAAATAGTACAATATAGTTTGATCTGTATCAAATATAGCGCTATAGTCAATCATAGCAGCAGCTGTAATTGGAGATTTATTTAAGCAAGAGAGAGCGCAAGAGGTCAATTAATCTTACTGACATTAACTTTGCATTATTGGTCGCAGCTTATGTCTGCGGCGACAGGAACGGCTCCACCTGGAGAAGCCCATCAAGCCCGGCCAGTCGCTGTGGGAGGGCAGGTACCTCGACGTCGACGCCGAGCTGCTTCTCGTCAAGGAAGTCAAGAAGGAGCTCATGGACGCCAGCGACGACGAGCACAAGAGGACGGAGAGGAAGGCCATGAAGGAGCTGGGCATCCAGAGGGCTCGACACTTCGGGTGGTCCAACACGTACGTCTTCACCAAGGCCATGGGGGAGATGGTGCTGGAGCAGCTCCGGGGTAACAACATGCCCGTAGTGATCATGCGCCCTAGCATCATCACCAGCGTCCGGGCGGACCCGCTGCCGGGGTGGATGCAGGGCACACGCACCATCGACACGCTCATCATCGGCTACGCCAAGCAGAACCTCTCCTGCATGCTCGGCGACCTCAGCGTGGTGGTGGATGTCATCCCGGGGACATGGTGGCCAACGCCATGATGGCGGCCATGGTGGCGCACTCGGAGGAGAAGGGTGCGGAGACGGTGCCGGTGTACCACATCACCTCGTCGCTGCGCAACCCAGTCAGCTACAACATGCTGTACGAGTCCGGCCGCCGGCACTTCTACCAGAACCCGCGCGTGGGGAAGGACGGCAAGGTCATCCCCACCAGGGAGATGCGCATCTTCCCCACAATCGCGCAGTTCCACCTCTACATGTTGCTCACCTTCAAGCTGCCACTGGAGGTCAGATAAGTTAATTTTGTGTTCTTGCCTCCGACTTTGAGGTGTAAATTGTGATTTTACCCTCATTTTTCTATCTTTATGATTTTGCCCCTTGTTTTGACCTCTGGTCAATGTGTTTTTTGCCCTTGGTCAACGCGTTTTTGCCCCTATTTTGACCGTTGACTAGAGGCAAAATTGTATTGACTTTTGGTAGTGAAGGGTAAAATCACAAATTAACTTCAAAGTAGGTGCAAAATCACAAAGCCCTTGAGAAGTTATACTATATTCTACTCCCTCTAATTCAGAATAATTAATATAATGGATGTATATACATTTTAAAAGATTAACCAATAGTAACTCCTTGTTGTCTAACTAAATAACTCAAGTAATCTGATGTGCCTGTAGATTCTGCACTTGGTGAATCTGCTGCTTTGCGGGTTCTTCTCACAGCTCTACAATGACCTCAACCGCAAGTACAAGTTTGTGATGCATCTTGTTGACGTCTATGGCCCCTTTATCTTCTTCAACGGATGGTAATTAATTACCTGTTTACCTCCATTATTATATTATATAAAAAGCTAACGTTTTCAATATATATACTTTTTATTGCCCGGTGATGAAGCTTTGATGACATGAACTTGGAGCGGTTGAGGCTGACGATGGCGATGAAGACCCCTGAGGATCACATGTTCAATTTCGACCCCAAGACCATCGACTGGGACGATTACTTCACTAAAATCCACATCCCCGGTGTTCTCAAGTATTTGTGCAAGTGAAGCCTCTTTTTGAAGCTACTTCGCTTTCAACTTGTAAAACATAAAGCTATTAAACTGTCTGGATGAAGGAGGCGGCTTATTATCTCATTGTAAACTTGTAATCTCTGTCTGTGTGTCAATGGCAATAAAAAAGGATGATGAAATGTCAGTCTTTGATGCTAATGAAATTGAGAAACAAAGCTTGACCAGGAAGTATAACGTGTTCTAATTGAAAATTGGACCTAGAACGAACTATACAGTTTTTCATAGAAAAAAGGCACATGAATTTAAGTCCAAGAGGATTCATAACTAAATTTGTAATTATTTAAAGATACATGTACTACATAACTAAATGGATGAACTAAAAAGGTAAAATCGACATAATTTATTTGGAACGGAGGGCTTATCTCTAGTGTGTTCCGCGGCAAGAAAGGTCCATACCAGCATTTCATTTTGTTTGTGCTGAATTAATTAAAGAGATGAAGGGGAGGTTTTGACATTTTACTGGTGCAGTTCGGTAACTTCGGTTCCACGCAACTGGCTGCGCAGCTATATAGTGCATCCTTGACCATGTCCATCCTCGTTCTGAAGTTGGGAATAAGCACCTAACGCCATACCATGGTCCAGTAGCAGCCCCATAGTGTTTCGGCTTGCTAATGGGCTAAAACCGTGGTTCCAACCCAACGCCATACCATGGTCCAGTAGCAGCCCCATACGTGTCTAGTATTCCTATTGTATTACTGGATTTCTTTTATTATAAGAAAACATCCATAAAACATACCATGATGTCATGATGATGTCGATAAGCTAGGAAGCAAGCAGAGCACATGCACCACACTCTTATCCACTGACGGACGTCGGCGAGGTGCCTCGTTGTGGGAGGACAGACCCTGGCCACCCCCGCTATCGGCCCTGAAGAAAGAGCAGGAAGACCAAGGCAAGAGATGGCCTAAAGGACTCACATCCGGCTCAGGAGAGTCGGATGCCCCGGGATTCGGGCCCAACAAGTCTTGAGAATTTGAGGACGAGGTCGAGGCGTAAGAGCCCGAGCCCCGATGTTTCGTCATCCAAGGACGAAAAGCTGAGACTTCCGGCCATGACCAGGCGCGGAGATGCCCAAGCCACCGAGTTTCGCCCGTCATGGATGAAAGCTCGGGCATTCGGGCTGAACCCGCCGCGAGGTCCGACGCCCGAGGAATGCGAGAGACCCTCAAGGACATCTTGTGGGAGGAAGCGAAGGCAACGGCATTCGGCTCCCCCGCGACCGAAAGCACGCCTTCTTCCCCTCGAGGCCTAAATGGTGTTTTGACCTCCCGACACGGGTGGTTTTCGGCCCTAGCAATTAAAAAGTAAACTCTTTCGGTAGCGAGGATAGGACGAGCTTTCCTTCCGACTTTGTTGTATGATCGTGTCTTGCGGGTATTCGTAATCACGGTGACGAATGGACCCGGCGAGGGTTGGTGGGATCACGAGGCGAGAAAAGACCACTCTACCCCCGGTCGACGGCGAGGAGCTCAAAAGAAGTTCGGGTTGGTAGAAGGGCATAATTGGGATTGTAGGAGTCTCACGGACTATAAATAGACCCCATGGGGCATTGTAAAGACAGAGTGAAATCAATAGAAAGAGTGCTTTTGGTTTCGTTTCCACCTTCGTGTGTTGTTTTTAGCTTCGTTCGGTGTTTCGTCCTACCAGGGGGTGGCCTGCCTTGGGGCCACACCAACATTGGCGCCCACCGTGGTTGTGCAGGCAACCCATGGCTCCAGGGCGAGGGAGACCTAAGGCAGCGGCGACACCGGCCGGTTCCCCTCCGGCGGATCCTCCATCGGATCCTCCGGCCGAGGTTATCACCCCGGCGGGCCAGGGCTAGAGTGCAGCAGGCTGCTACCGGTCCAGGGGCCCTAACTGGCCCAGGTACTTCGGGGCAGGAGGCTCCACACCTCCAGAGGAAGAGAAGATTCAGAAGAGGATCAGTTAGGTGAGCAAGAAGGAGCCGACAATGAGCAGGAGGAGCGTGCCAGGCTTATACAAGAATTGAGCCTCAGACGAGCTGAGCTCAGAGAGCTGAGGGCTCAGAAGGATGCAATGATGAAAGGAGAGGCAAACAAGCGAAGGGAGGATTCGACTCGCGAACAACTGAAGTTGGCTGAAATCAAGAAAGATAACCTTCTGCGGGAGATAGCGCAGTTGGAGAGAAACACAACACTACCCCAAGGAGGGGCAAGGACCGGTTTCGGCGGAGGAGGCGGCGATGTCGACCCAACCTCACCGCTCGCGCCAGAGTTGCAACAAAGCCCATGGCTAGTAGGGTATAAACCCACCATCATTCAACGGGAAATTAGACCCAAGAAAGTTCATCGCAAGTTATGAAGCTGCAGTACATTCGGCAGGGGGGACGCCGTTACTCTGGCAAAATCACTAATCATGGCGGTAGAAGACATCGCGCATGAATGGTACATTGCTCTTCGTCCGTTGTCAATAAGAAGCTGGAAGCAGCTCAAAGAGCAATTGATCATCACCTTCGAAGGCTTCCGGGCCTTAAGAAAGGGGACCAGAGATTTTATGAAGCTCAAGCAAGAAGACGGAGAATTGCTGACACAGTACCTTGAGAAGATAGTGCAGCTTCGAGCCAAGACGCCGAATGTTTCGGACGAGGTGGTCATCGCGGCGGCAGTCGAAGGCATGGCCATCGGCCAGTGCGCATCACTCCTGGACAGAGAAGAGCCGAAGACCTTGACTGAACTATACGACCAGATCAAGAAATTCGCCAAATCCAAGGAGGGCCTAAAGAGAAAAAAGGTGGCAAGAAAGGATGAGAAACAACAGTCGCCGCACCCGAACTCAAACAATGCCCAGAAGGGCGGCAAGGCTTTTCGCCCAGTCAATAATGTATACAGGGCGATTCGGCGCAGCGGCGTAAAACAAATCAAGAACCGTGTCCCGGGGGACGCCTCAAACTCAAAATCAACCCGGTCAAACATAGGCGCCGGGGTTCGAGAGGCAGAGGGCGCGAAAGAGGCCGGCGGTCCGAAAGTACCATACTTGCCGTATGCGGCAAACATGTATCCGCTATGGCGGTGACCACCGAGCTGACCACCCGCCATGCAATGGCGGTGACCACCCGAGCTGAAAACCGAAATCAACAACACTCTCTGGAAAAATAGGGTGGTGCCCACACCGGACAGGGCGGTGACCCAAACTTGCTCCAAATAGAAATCCACCACCACAAGGCTGTAGAGGTACTCATTAGCTTTCCAACAAGTGCTAGTTCATCACAAATGGAGTTCATACGAAGAAGATATGACCAAAACACCGAACGATGCTCCTACTGCCCTGGCGCCCGCCTCGGTCACCGCCCTGCCATGGGGGTGGCGGTGACCACATTTTGGCCACTGGACAGGCTGGTGACCGGCCTGTCAAAAAACATCGCTGCCCAAACCAAAGTGGTGTGCTATCACGCATTATTTTTGTGAGAGTAAAACCATATTTCGTGACTATTTTTGCTCTCTCCACGAAATATAAGGATTCTTGTAGTTTATGATGCCAAACTAATCAAATAAGGAAATACCTATCTTACGCCTATGTTTGAATTAGGCACCAATCGTCAGAGTGTTGCCCCACATCGATATCCCACTAGGCTGGAAACGCTTTAAAATGATATAAATAGATGCAGATAGATGACCTTTGACCTTCGTTGTAGTACTATGGTAATCTCACGAAATTCATTGCGTGACCGGTGACTCTCACGAAATAACATAACTCTCACAAATAATTTCATAATGGTGACCTCTCACAAAATACCTTAACTCTCACAAAAATAACTTCATGAGAGTGTCTTCTCACCAAATACCTAAAGTCTCGAAATAACTTCTTGATGCTGTCCTCTCACAAAATACCATAGTCTCACCGAAATAAATTCTTGATGTTGTCCTCTCACAAAAATACCAGTCTCACAAAATAAGTTCACGACGGTGGCCTCTCATAAAATACCACAAAAACCGCCATGAAAATATCAATGCAAATTACAGGGCGGGCAATGTTATTTTCATGCGGTTGGCCATCACGGTTAACTCTCATAAAAATAATCTGTGGCGATGAACTCGATAAAAATGTGTATTTTATGAGTCTAATACGGTAAGAGATGATACGTAATGGTGTACTCTCACGCATTATTTTTGTGAGAGTAAAACCATATTTCGTGACTATTCTTTTCCTCTCACAAAATATCAGGATTCTTGTAGTTTATGAAGCCAAACTAATCAAATAAAGAAAATACCTACCTTCTGCCTATGTTTTAATTAGGCACCAATCGTCCCCACGTTGCCCCACATCGATATCCCACCAGGCTGGAAACGCTGCCGAAATGATATAAATATAGATGCGGATAGATGACCTTTCCTTGGGTCTCTCCTCTCACTAGCTACCAGCGAGCTGCTGCTAGGTGGAGATAGCTTGGAAGCACCACCAGCACCATAGCACTTGTCCTCTTTTCTGTCTCCCCGAAGCAAGACGTACTAGTACAAACGCAGAGAAGAGAGGGTAGTAGAGGCCTCTAAGAGAGATCAACCGACGTGATCGAAGGTAATATACGAGAGCATGGACGCAGCGAGGATCGTAGCGTATTTCAAGGGCAAGACCATCCTCATCACTGGCTCAACCGGCTTTCTTGGGAAGAGTATGTTCCTAATTAAATATATGTAGTATATATTTATGATGTCTCTCCTGCAAACTAACTAAAGGAGTAGCTATAGCTTTGCATCGTGTTATCTTGTGTTTTCATTTAGTACATATACGTACATACGTACACATAAGTGACTTGTTTAACATGCATGCGTGCAGTTCTTGTGGAGAAGATACTACGGGTGCAGCCTGATGCCAACAAGATCTACCTTTTTGTACGAGGGAAGGACCCGTCATCTGCAAACCAACGCGTCCAAGAAGAGGTCATTGCGTACTTCACTTTGCATGCACTTCGATCTCTCTTGCTTACAGGGCCTGCGCCTGTTTAACCGCAGCAAATGCAGTGCTCACTCCGGTCAGACGGACGGAAGGAGAGGGAGTGTCGTCGTTACAATTTTGAGCGCAACTAGGCGGTCTTACACTCATAATCACTAACACAAGAACGGAATTGGATTAGCATTGCCGCCGCCATTTTCTTTTGAATGAACTCTGCCTTTCAATTAAGAAGATTGGTTTTATAGCTAGGTTTATACAACAGTTTTAACAATAACTAACAACTAACGAAAACAAACCTTCTAAAACACCCAACAGAGCATCTCCAACAGTACCCTATAATTTTCTCCCAATATTCTTAAGTTTAGGATCTCCCAAAACAAAATAGGGTAAAGAAAAATTACCAATCTACAACAGTATGCTATAATTGTCTCCCCAATAATTAAATTTGGGCCCACTAGATGAGATTAGTTGGACCCGTCGTTGGTGCTCGATCGGAGCCGCGCGCGATCGTCCTGCTACGTCCCGTCGCGGACCTCCTCACGGTCGTCCTGTTCGCGGGAGTCTGGGGATCGCCGCCGCCCAACAGAACCTCGCCGGCCCTAGCGCGTTCATCCTTGGTCATCAATTTTCTGAATGTGCAGCTGGCTGTCGGACAGATTTGGATGCTGCTGCTTTTTTGCTAATCATTGGCAATTGATGACTACTGCCGAATCAATGATTGTGTGCAGGAATCAAAGCCATGCAGAAACCTAGCTCCGACGGGGAGCTGCTGGTGGTGCTCTGTCGAGGCACTGGCACTGCTACGCGTTCCCGAGGACACACAGACGCCGCCCCGCCTGGCTTTGTGCAGCCGCCGACGCTGCCTGGCGCCCGACCGCGAGGGCCGCCCGCCCGCGCAGACGAAGTCGTGAGTGGGGCGCCGAGCCACGGAATCGTGTGGCGTGGGATTCGAAAGCGCGCCGCTGCGGCGGGCAGTCGGTAGGGAGCCGGTCTTGGCGCCAGCCATGGAAAAATGTAGGGGCCTGTACGGCGCAAAGGTCGTGCGAAACCCCGTGCAGGGGGCTTGCGCGCCGTTCGCAGCAGGAGGACCATGCGTCTTGCGGCGGTGGGGGTTCGAAGCCCGCGGGGCCGTCGTCGGCGTGAGGCAGCTCGTCTCTACTCTCTGCTGCCGCGCCGGAAGTTTCCCAGCCGCCGCGGGAACTCCACTTCGCGCCGCGAGGACGGAAAACTACCGTGGATGTGGCGCAAAGTCTCGCGCGGAAATATAACGACCTCGGGAGTGATTTTTCTGCGTGCCCAAAGATTGGGAGGTCATATAGGGTACTGTTGGAGCAATGTTTTTTCTCTTTTTCCTCTAAAATTAGGATTGGGAGGTCATTTAGGGTACTGTTGGAGATGCTCTAAGAGTAGCCAAACAACCTCAACGAAGACAAACCATAAGGAAAAAAACAAGGAAACCTCTGGTAGCATATCCCGGAATGCACGAACATTTAAACCCAACAACGAATTGGCAAGGGCACCACTTTCTTTAGGCGTTCCGCACTTTCACTTTCTTTAAAGTTTCTAGTGTCTGTGTTAACCGCAGCACTACATGTAGGCTTAGTTGGTTAACTAGCTAGCTCACTCGACTCGGTTTGTTAGTGGCTCGGCTCGTTTGAATTTTTAGCAAGCCAAGCAGTTTAGCTCGGTTCGTATTAATGAGCCAGCTTTAGCTACTCACGAGCAACTGTGATCAGGCCATATATGTCTCTGGGCCCATATGGCCCAAGACGGTTAAACAATAAAACTTTAGTCTAATATACAGGCCACCCCACAGCCAGTGGCGAACCTTGTTGATAAATATAGGAGGGGCCAAGCTTGTAAATCTTTCTTTCCTTAACAAACTTGCTCCCTAAACTCAAGTGATTCTATAGATAGGCCCATGCCCCCCTTTGGCCTAGCATATGCTTCACCCCTGTCGACGACGGTGACATGAGATGTGACAACGCTCATGGCTTCTTTCCCCCACACAAGCAACGCCATATTCGGGATCTTGAGTCTCCTCATTATTTGCCAATCCACGCCACCGCGAGGCGAGTTCTATGGTTCCGTCAAGTTCTAATTCCGCTCCACTCCACCCGAATCTCAAACGACGACCACCGTAGCAGGTCGACATCTCATATTCCCTTCTCATCTTGAGTTGTCGCGACTGGTCATGAATGAATGAGGATGCATGTGATGTGTTTGTTGTTGACTTGGTGTTATATTCTCCATGTGTAGTGTTTTCATGTTTTGGCTCGTGAGCAACACCAGCTAGCTCGAGCTCATTAATGAGCCAAGCGAGCTAGCTTTTCTAGCTCATTTGTATAATAATAAGTCGAACCATAACGAGCTGAATTAGGTTGATATCCAGCCCTAACTACATGCCTCCCTCACTTCAGTGAAGTGGAGTCGAATGAATGTTAAAATTTTGAGCTGAATAAGATAGCGACGATCGACATCCATTACACTTATACAAATTTCACACTCACGCCGAGCCCAATAATGTCGGGTTTCTAATAATGGATTGGTATTGATAGTGTACCACTACCAGTTCATGGCTTGAACTGTCAGTGATAGACCACCGGTAGTGATATTGAGATCAGTGAAAATATCACTACCTACTTAGGATAAGAATCGGTAGTGATAGGTTGCATGAAAAACTTCAAAACTTTCTTATATGATGTCCGATAAAGATGAACTTTATAGCTTCAGAGATCTACAACTTTATAGCATAAACTATTTTATTTGATAGCATTTAGTGTCAGCATATATATGTATCACAAGATTTTTAGGTGTATAGTCAACTTTGTAGGTGTATACCAAAGCAATCCATGTATACAGTGTAGGTAGTCATACAGAAGGATCTCAGCTGGTGAAATGACCGAAAACAAAATATTAAAGATTTCAAAAAGTTATGCAACTTTAGTTGGCAACATTTTCCACTTGAAATCATCTATCCATCGAAAATTATGGTTGAATTTCTCGCATACGAAGTTTCAAACAATCTCGGATGGAGGAACACTCAAAACGAAAAGTTGTAACTCAAGAAGTTGTACAATTTTGTAGTTAACAACCTTTTCAATTGAAATCAACTATCAAAGGAAAACTATGTTCAATTTTCTCAAATTTGATTTTTTTATTCAAATGACCTTGGATGCAGAAACTACCAAAATGAAAGTTGCAGATCTCAAAATATTATGCAACTTTGTACTTCGACAACTTGTTCATTTGAAATCATCTATCCACGAAAATTTATGTTTGAACTGTTCACATTTGAAATTCAAATTCTTCAAACGACCTTAGATAGATAAATGACCAAAAGCAAAGTTGTAGATCTCAAAGAGTTATATGTAAAACCTTATAGTTGAAAATGTTCACATTTGAAAATTCGTTTAAGGTCCTAAATAATCATTTCAAATGAGATAAACACAAAATAGAAGCAAAAACTTTTGGATAAGCATAAGCCGGGCGCCCACATGATTATGAGTGTTTGCTTTTATGAGAGTGAACTTTAACTTGAGTTTTTGCCAAATGAAACTATGACCTTTTTTTTTTTTTCTCTCGTTGAGAAACTAGTAAAGTATGACCTAAGTACATTGTATTTGTCTTGAAGTGGTCGATTTTCAAGAAAAAATTGGAACTTGATTGCAGAACTTACCTTTCTGTTAAAAAAAAGGATTGAAAAACTTTGTCTAGTTTACAATTTGTCTTGACATAGAGAAAAAGATTGGAGAATCTTTTTAATTTGTATGCACCTATTGGATATCTGCCTTACCACAAATGATTAGATAATGATCAGCGAAAAGAATGGAATAGATTGGCGGGTATCAATTGCCCAAAGTGACACCTGTTCACATCTCATTGTCCATAGACTCCTGATAACCCATTTTCCAAATAACCTAGCTTTCTATATATAGTATATAGTTGTAAAAAACATATAGGAGTATATGCCATGGCAATAGGCATTTAAAGAGAGAGAAGACACAAAAATTTATCTAGCAGTCCTAGCTTACAATGGTATAGGCGCTTCTTTAACTGAATAACCAGTCAACAATACTACAATTAGCTTGTCACCATAGGATTTGCTTCAAGCCAGACGCAGGCGTCGGGCGCTTAATTAGGGGCAGCGACGTCGCGAACAAGCGCCCTCTTAGCCTCCACCGTGGCCTAAAAAGTCAAAAAGTGCATGCAGCGCCGCTACAAGCGCCTGCGTTGTACGTGCTCTAACTTTTACAAAGAAGCAACTGCGGCAATTTAATCGCATGCCACGATGCATAGTCTGCTGGAAACTGTTATCATTCAACAAAATGACTGCAAAATTATTGTGTTTATAAAGATCCCAAGTTGTATTGTTGAAGACCGTGTTAACTCGCTCTTTTGTCGATCTGTCGTCAATTCGACCCTCATCGTTTGTGTCCATTGAATGCTAGCTTCTTTACAGTATCGTCCAGGTGCAAGAAAAAGCGATGTAACAAGAAGTCATGACGATACCTTTTAAATAATTCCGTGGTGCGTAAGCCTGCATGCAGGTGATCGGCACCGAGCTGTTCGGCAAGCTGAGAGAGAAGCACGGCGAACATGGGTTCCAGCAGTTCATGCACGAGACACTACAGGAATCCGCTTCTTTGCCGAAAGTGCAAAAATATTTACCGAGCAAAACGTCGGGCACTCGGCAAAGAGTCTATTTGCCGAGTGCCAAATAAAAAACTTCGGCAAAGAAAAACACTCGGCAAAGAAGATCTTCTTTGCCGAAAGTGTCAAATAAAAACACTTCGGCAAAAGAATTTTTCGAAGAAAAAAAAAAAGCACTTCGACAAAGAGGCTCTTTGTCGAAGTGTCTTTTTTTGGCACTCGCAAAGCATGTTTTCAAATCAGTTTTTGAGGCCTAAACGAGCTTAAATAAAAAGTTTTCAATTACAAAAGTTTCATAACTTCTCAAGCTCTACAAGTTTATTTTGGTCATTTCTTCATTTGACAAAGCATCAATAACGTTGTTCACAAAACTTACATCTCTTTCATATCCTTTCATAGTTTCCTACAACTAGAAGAGAGATTAATAAGATTTACTTAACAATGTTACTAACATTTTGTCAAATAAATAAATGACCAAAGTAAACTTTGTAAGTCTCCAAAAGATATGAATCTTTATAGTACAAAACTTTTTAATTTCAGTTAATCTTATCATGCAAAACTAGGTCTAAAAGCGCTCTCAAATTTAAAATTCGAATTTTTCAAATGACCTCGGATGGAAAAACTTCCTAAATGAAAAGTGTAGATCTCAAAAAGTTATGAAACTTTGTAGTTGACAACTTTTTATTTAAGCACGTTGGGGCCTCAAAAAACTGGTTTGAAAAACCTCGTTTGCCGAAGTGTTTTTTACACTCTAAGAAAGAGGCTTTTTGAAAGTGTCTTTTTTAGGCACTCGGCAAATCTTGTTTTCAAACTAGTTTTTGAGGACCTAAACGATTTTAAATCAAAAAGTTGTCAACTACAAAGTTTCACAACTTTTCAAGGTCTGCAATTTTTATTTAGGAAGTTTTTGCATCCGAGGTCGCTTTGAAAATTCAATTTCCGATTTAGTATAATATATGAGGAGCTAATACAGAATCTAGACACAAGTGACATTGTAGTGCAGTGGTAAGGTAGTAGATACGCGAGGGAGAGGTTGTGGGTTCGAATCCCACCGCCGCAGTGTGTAAAAAGTGTCGAAAAAACTTGGAAAAAGACCATGGTTGAGAGCAAGTGGTAGCCGGTCGGTGGCGGCCTCTCCAAAAAAAAAAATTTTTTTGCTATTTTTTTGGTTTTTCGACTTTTATCTTGCCGAAAGTGTTTTTCCTTTTTGCCAAGTGTTTTTAGGCGGCACTCGGCAAATATCTTTGCCGAGTGTTTTTCCTTTGCCAAGTGTTTTACGGCACTCGGCAAAGCCTTTGCCGAGTGCCGATACTCGGCACTCGGCAAAGAAATGCTTTGCCGACGATTTCTTTGCCGAAAGTGCACTTTGCCGAGTCGCGGCACTTTAAGCAAAGCCTTTGCCGAGTGCAAAGGGGGCTTTTGCCGAATGCGGCGAGCACCGCAAAGCGTGGATTCCTATAGTGAGAAGATTGTTGCCTTGCCGGGGACATTATCTACGACAACCTAGGACTGGAGCCTCCTACATTGGAGGCTCTGGCTAAGGACATAGACATCATTGTGAACATTGCGGCAACCACCAACTTCTACAAAAGGTTATCTATTTATAACTCTTTTATAAAAATAAAGCCACTAGATGATTTTCTCTAAACGCAAAGTGTTCACATCATTCCCCACTAAGTGAACCCATAGATGTTCTATCCATGTCATCTCTATCATGTGAAATAATTTAAATCTTCAGTCTAGTAACATACAGGTTTATCTACATAGTATTTGTTTCATCACCTATTCCTCTATAAATGTAATCAAATATTTGATACAGATTTTTCACTAGACCTGATGCAATAAAATAACTTGCAATCAAATTCTTATATATGTATTTAGAGTATACAAAATATCATATAGTATGTAGTATATAAAAAAAATTAATTAAGAGAAACCCGCGGTAACGCTCAGGGTATATACACTCCCTAGTTTTATATTGTCTTTAGTACATGCATGCATGGTCAATACTTCTATTTCTTACGCATTGCATGTATATTTGCATAAATAATTATCTGAAGGACAACAGTAGGTTACATAGTATTTTTTGAATTTTTGATGACTTGTGTAGATATGATCTGTCGTTGGACGTGAACGTGATTGGGGTGAAGCACCTTTATCATTTCGCTCAGGAGTGCGCCAACCTCAAGATGTTCATGCATGTCTCCACTGGTCAGTACAACTTAATGCATTCAAGAAAAGAGCGAGAGGTCAATTGTATCTCACTGATTTGGTCTATCTGCAACGCTATGCAGCTTATGTCTGCGGCGACAGGGACGGGATCATCCTAGAGAAGCCCATCCAACCTGGTGACTCTCTGCGGGAGGGAAGATACCTCGACGTCGACGCCGAGCTGCGGCTCGTCAGGGAAGCCAAAAAAGAGCTCATGGACGCCAGCGACGACGATGAGCATCACAGGAAGATGGAGAGGAAGGCCATGAAGGAGCTGGGCATGCAGAGGGCTCGCCACTTCGGGTGGCCCAACACGTACGTCTTCACCAAGGCCATGGGGGAGATGGTGCTGGAGCAGCTCCGGGGTAATAATAACATGCCCGTGGTGATCATGCGCCCTAGCATCATCACCAGCGTCCTGGCAGACCCGCTGCCGGGATGGATGCAGGGCACCCGCACCATCGACACGCTTATCACCGGCTACGCCAAGCAGAACCTCTCCAGTTTCCTCGCCGACCTCCGGCTTGGTGATGGACGTCATACCAGGAGACATGGTGGCCAACGCGATGATGGCGGCCATGGTGGCGCACTCGGAGGAGAAGGGTGCGGAGACGGTGCCGGTGTACCACGTCACCTCGTCGCTGCGCAACCCAGCCACCTACTCCATTCTGTACGAGTCCGGCCGCCGGCAATTCTACCAGAACCCGCGCGTGGGGAAGGACGGCAAGGTCATCCCCACCAGGAGATGCGCATCTTCCCCACAATCGCGCAGTTCCACCTCTACATGTTGCTCACCTTCAAGCTGCCACTAGAGGTCAGATAAGTTAATTTTTGTGTTCTTGCCCCTACTTTGAGGTGCAAATTGTGATTTTACCGTCATTTTTCTATCTTTATGATTTTGCTCTTGTTTTGGCCATGGTGAATGTGTTTTTGCCCGTGGTCAACGCGTTTCTACCCCTGTTTTGACCGTTGATTAGGGGCAAAATTGCATTACTTGCTGGTAGTGAAGGGTAAAATCATAAAGTTAAAAAATAAGGGTAAAATCATAAATTAACTTCAAAGTAGGTGCAAAATCACAAAGCCCTTGAGAAGTTATACTGTATCTACTCCCTCTAATTCAGAATAATTAATATAATGGATGTATATACATTTTAAAGATTAACCAATAGTAACTCCCTGTTGTCTAACTAAATAACTCAAGTAACCTGATGTGCCTGTAGGTTCTGCACTTGGTGAATCTGCTGCTTTGCGGGCTCTTCTCACAACTCTACAACGACCTCAACCGCAAGTACAAGTTTGTGATGCATCTTATTGACGTCTATGGCCTTTATCTTCTTCAACGGATGGTAATTAATTACCTGTTATCTCTATTGTTATATTAATTATATATCTGTATTTATATAAAAAGCTAGCGTTTTTTATATACATACTTTTTATTGCCCGTGATGAAGCTTTGATGACATGAACTTGGAGCGGTTGAGGCCGACGATGGCGATGAAGACCTCTGAAGATCACATGTTCAATTTTGACCCCAAGACCATCAACTGGGATGATTACTTCACTAAAATCCACATCCCGGTGTTCTCAAGTATTTGTGCAAGTGAAGCCTCTTTTGAAGCTACTTCGCCTTCAACTTGTAAAACATAAAGCTATTAAACCGTCTCGACTAAGGAGGCGGCTTATTATCTCAATGTAAACTTGTAATCTCCATGCAGGTGTCAATGGCAATAAAAAGAGGATGATGAAATGTCGGGTCCCTTGATGCTAATGGAATTGAGAAACAAAGCTTCTCCAGAAAGTATAACGTGTTCTAATTGAAAATTAGACCTAGAACGTTGTTCATTAGAAAAAAGGCACATGAATTTATGTCCAAGAGGATTCATAACTAAATTTATAATTATTTAAGGATACATGTACATAACTAAATGGATGAACTAAAAAGGTAAAATTGACATATAATTTATTTGGGAAGGAGGGACTAATGTGTTCCCGGCGCCAAACGTCCATACTAACCAGCATGGTGATACTCCGCCAAAGACTTCTCGTGGCACAAATTGTGTAGCATCAGTCGCGCAAGATCGAGTGCTTTGCGGTGCAGGGTTTGTTCCCGAATTAGGAACGAGTGTTTCCGGCCAAGTATGATGATGGTGCTTGGGTACTCGGCTAACGGGGCGACAAATCATATGACAGCCGCAGAGTCGCGTTGGCAAGCCTGGATGAGTCCGTGCGAGGAGCTGTCAGATTTGGGGATGGGTCGACAGTACAGATCTGCGGGATCGGGGCCGTGACGATCTCGGGCAGGAATGATGAGCATCGTGTACTGACTCAGGTGTATTTCATCCCATCTCTGAAGTGCAACATTGTCACTGGGGCAACTAGAAGAGGGAGGTTGCAGGGGTTGAAATCGACAAGGGTGTGATGACCGTGCTCGACCGAGAGCAAGCTGGAGTCCGAGGGCGTTGTTGATGAGGGCAGAAAGGAAGAATCGCCTCTATGTGGTGAAGGTGAAACTGACGTCACCAGTCTGCCTGTTGTCGAAGATGGACGAAGAAGCTTGGCGGTGGCACGCACGTTATGGTCATCTGAACTTCAGATCTTTGCGGGACCTTGGCGCAAAGGGCATGGTGGAGGGGATGCCGATGATCAAGAAGGCGTAAACAGGTGTGTACGGGATGCGTTCTAGGCAAACAGCATCGTGCACCGTTTCCACAAACCTCGGCGTACCGTGCAACTGAAGGTTTAGAGTTGGTGCACACTGATTTGTGTGGACAGATAACGCCAACTACACCAGGAGGGAAGGCTTATTTTCTTCTGATTGTCGATGATTTCAGCCGTTATATGTGGCTTGAGCTTCTAACGCCCAAGGATCAGGCGCTTGGTTTTTCAAGAAATTCAAGACGGCAGCAGAACTTCGTCGCCGTCGTCGACTGAAAGCGATCAGGACGGATCGTGGAGGAGAGTTCAATTTCGGGGCTTTTGTGGTTTTCTCGCACCGAGAACAGTATACGACACAACACCGCTACTCCTTACACGCCGCAGCGTAACGGCGTTGTTGAACCGGAGGAATCGGTCCGCTGGTGGAGATGGGGCGTTGTCCGCTTAAGAGCATGGGGTGCCGGGTATTTGTATTGGGGTGAAGCAGATCAAGACCGCCGTCTACATTCTGAATAGATGCCCGACCAAAAGCCCGAACGGGATGACTCCTTTTGAAGCCTGGTTTGGCAAGAAGCCGGGGTGAAACATCTTCTGACATTTGGATGTATGGCGTATGCGAAGAAGGTTGGACCGGGGGTGAGCAAACTTTCTGACAGAGCTGTTTCAGGTGTGTTTCTGGGCTATGAGCCGGGCACCAAGGGTTATCAAGTCTATAATCGACACGGCGGTGATGATCTCGTGATGTAGTCTTCGATGAGAAGAGGTCATGGAATTGGGGGGGAAGAGAAAACAGCAGCAGCAGTAAAGAAGCGCCGGCGGTGGTGCCTGAAACTTTCTCAGTTGAGGGATATGATGACGAGCCGGTTACTGTTCACAATCCGACAACAAGTGAAGATGGCGATTCAGCGACATTGAGCCGGGCCGTTTCTCCATTTGTTTCAATTCCATCGGTGGGGGGTGACTCTCCAGACTCTCCACATACCCCAAGTTCACATCAGGGAGGATCGGTGATCCAGTAGGCCACTCCACCCACGGATGGATCGTGGACTCTGACGGGGCGCCATTAAGGTATTGGGATGCTGCCTCGATCTACGTGAAAACACCGAAGAGATGCAGGAGTTCGAATACAGTGGCGTGTGCCTTGCTGCAGCAGATGAACCGAGGACAGTCGAGGAGGCTTTGTCGGAGAATTGCTGGCGTGAGGCGATGAGGTCAGAGATGCAGGCGATTGAGTCTAATCGTACCTGGGATGTCAGTGAGTTGCCACCCAAACACAAGGCGATCGGCCTAAAGTGGGTGTTTAAAGTCAAGAAGGATCCAACCGGGAAAATTGTCAAGCACAAAAAGCACGTCTAGTTGCAAAGGGCTATGCTCAACGTTATGGGGTGGACTTTGATGAGGTTTTTGCACCGATAGCCAGATTGGAGACTGTAAGAGTTATGTTGGCACTAGCAGCTCAAGGTGGCTGGGAGGTTCATCATATGGACGTGAAGTCGGCCTTCTTAAATGGTGATCTCACTGAGACTGTGTACGTGCAACAGCCTCCAGGTTTCGTGGTTGGTGATGGTAGCAAGGTGCTCAAATTAAGAAAAGCCCTCTACGGGTTGAAGCAGGCACCGAGGGCGTGGAACGAGAAGCTTGACAGTGAACTGGTGGCTCTTGGTTTTGTCAGGAGCAGATTAGATCATGCTGTTTATAGGAGGTTCAGCAAAAGCTCTTTCTTGCTTGTGGGAGTATACGTCGATGATTTGATCATCTCGGGGCCTAGTGTGGAGGAGATCAGGCGATTCAAATCAGAGATGAAGAACAAGTTCTTGATGAGTGATTTAGGCCTGTTAACTTACTACTTGGGGATAGAGGTGACACAAGATGAGGGTGGAGTAACTCTCTGTCAGAGCTCGTACGCTGCCAAGATCCTATAAGTGGCAGGTATGAGCAACTGCAATCGATGTGAGACACCTATGGAGTGTCGGTTGAAGCTTAGCAAGCAGAAGGAGGGAGGTGACATCATGGATGCAACGATGTACAGAAGCTTGATCGGGAGTTTGAGGTATCCGTGAACACACGGCCGGACTTGGCGATTCGCGGTGTGGTCGGTCGATTCATGGAAGCTCCGGCAAGGATCACCGGAATGCAGTGAGACATATCCCGAGATACCTGAAGGGCACGTTGGGGTATGGCTGTAAGTACGAAAAGAGGAGCTGCAATGAAGCCGGTTTTGCTGGGATACAGTGATAGCGACTTTGCAGGTGATCCATTGGATGTGAAAAGCACTACGGGTGTTGGTTACTCGAGGCAGTCTGGTTACCAGGCCTCACAAAACAGAAGATCGTGGCCCTATCTTCTTGTGAGGCGGAGTACGAGCAGCCGCAGCAGCAGCTTGTCAAGGGATATGGTTGTGCCGATTGATTTCAGATATGCTGGGAACAAAGGAGGCGACGGTGAAGCTACTCATGGACAACATGTCAGCCATTGCGCCAGCAAGAATCCAGTGCACCACGATCGCAGGTAAACACATTGATACCGCTATCATTTCCCGCGTGAGTGCATCGAGGAGGGAAAGGTGGAGGTAGAACACGCCGACAGCGGAACAGCTAGCCGACATCTTCACGGCAGCGCTGGCAAGGGTGAGATTTGTGGAGCCCGGAGTGCGTTGGGGAGTCGCCAGTGTGCGCCGAGTTTAGGGGTGATTTGTTAGCTAGCTAAACTAGAGCACGTCATATGTAATCTTTTGTTTCGGTTAAGATGTCAGTCGGTTAGGGGAGGACATGATCTTAGGCGTGCTTGATCATGTCAACCCGAGTCTGTTAGGGCTCACGCCACGGCGCGTCGAAGCGCACGCGGCGCGCCCAGGGTAAACTGAACGGCGCACTTTGGCGCAGCGTGGCGTGGGGGCTTGGATTGTAAACAAGCCTGTGCTTGGCTATATAAGCAAGTAATAAACGACTCATTAGCTGCGGTTGTGGCAGCGTCAAAATCAATATCTTTCTTGTACGTTTGGCAACTCGTTCCTAGTCTCGCCGCGGTGACCGCGCACACGCCGGCGATCACGTTCCGGGCTCGTCGGAGCTGTCGTGCTCCAACAGACACAACCAGGGCGAGCGTGCCCTTCGGGGCGACCTGGAGGAGGTTCCTAGCAAGCCCCACGGAGATGAGCCCAGCGCTACACCCCATGCCAGAGAGGTGCACGCTGCGGACATCGCTGCGCAGCTTGTACCTGTTTGTGATCATGTCGACGAAGGACGGCGTGGGGCAGAAGAGGCTGCAGTTGAAGACGACGATGTCGATGGCGTCAGGGCTGATACCCGTCTTGGCGAAGAGGTTGTCGATCGCCGAGAATACGACGAGGTCGACCTCACCGCGTGCCGCGTCGAGGGTGCAGTACTTGTGGGCCGGAATATAGTGTTGCGCGGGAGGCAGGCACGTCTCCTCCCTGAGTCCCGAGCGCGCGAGCAGCTTAGTCATGAAACGGATGTTGTGCTCGTTGAATGCTGGCACAGCCTGCTTCCAGAGAATCCAGAGCTCCTGGAAGGTGGAGAAGGGGAGGCGGCAGTTGGACGGCGTGCGGAAGCAGGCGTAGTCCACCAGATACACCGAGCGTGGGCGCAGCATGAGGTACACTGTGGTCGCCGCGGCCGGGAGGAATGCGGCAACAAAGAGGTGCACGGGTGCCCCCTCGCGGAGCCGGCGGGATAGTTCCTCAGGGCCCAATAACCGGACCACGGCAACTAGCGCGGCGGCCGGGAGCGGCACCGTCACCACGGCGTGGAAGTTATCCACGACGCGACGGTACACGGCCGTCTTCAAGCCTTTACCGAACAGAGGTAGCGAGCTCATGTTGCCCGTCGTCGTCGTCCTCTTCTCTTGCTGCTGCGAGGACAGGGCGAAGTTTTGTAGCCGCCCAGTCTGCCGTCCAGATTCAGGTTCGGGCGTTTTTACTGCCGTCCAGATCAGGTGGTTTACTGTTAAAAGTAAAAAGATCAGGTGGTTGGGGAGACGTTGGATTACAACGATATATGTTGTGGCCGTGAGGCGTTGTGGACGTCTGCGCAAGGCTCGAGCCTTCGCGACAAGCTGACACGTGAGAGAAGGAAAGGAGAGAGAAAGCAGCATCGTATACTCCATTTTTTTTTCAAAAATAAGTGTCATATTTTGGTTTGTCATAAATCAAACATGTGTATCTGTATCTGACCATTAATTTTTAAAGGAGTTATATAGTTTAATGTCATAAGATTTATAGGAGCGGCTCGTATTTCCAATCACAAGTATCATTCCATTTGTAGGGTGGATCCTCTCCAACTTGGTATAGCAACAATAGGGGTGACGGCAGAGGTGAGCCGCCCCTAGAAAAAGCCCCAGTGGCTACAAAGCTTTTTAATTTGTAGTAGTGCATGACCCTAGCAAAAGAACGTGAAGTCGATCGGATCTGTGCGAGGTCTAGACGTAGAGGTTCTAAAGTAACGTTTCTACACAATATAGAAACGTTATATAAACGTGTGGGCTGAAGCTTGAACTGTGACACTATAGAAACATTTTAGTTAAGCCTGGGCTATGAGTTTTGATATGTCGGGTGTACATGTTTTTATTGAAGCTTTCATTTTTTGTGCTTAGCCGAGTTTTCGCTTTAGTTTACGCGATGGCAAAAATGAATCTTGGAAATCTTAGCTAATATTTAGAAACAAAAAGGAAAAGATTCCATTGAGACAATTATGAGTTTTGTTGAGTTTTTGTTACTCGAGCAAACAAGTTCTCATTTTGTTATTTCAACTACACCAAATGATCATCCAAATTTCAGAATTGGTGAAGACTCTCAAGTTTATGACCCCTTCAATATGCTACCAGTTGTTGTTTCATTGAATTTGCTCTGGTAATAGGCTCACAATTCGACTTCCTAAGCTGTGCCGACTTAGTTTGACCAACTCAATATAGGATATATAGCAAAAAATTTTGTCATAGTGTCAAGATCCTTCAATGAGTCCAAACATATAAAAGTGCAGATGGCAATGGCTAACAACAACCAGCCCAAAAAGAAGAAGCTATCAATTATTGTTTGACAAGTACAGAAGATTGATGATAAAAAATGGGTAGCAAAGGCGAAAATGATTTCTGAAATGGTCATTGCACCAAGAAAATTAAAAGGGGGTGTTGAGAGAAGAGAGTTAATGCCATTTTTTTAATGAACTGGTTATTTTGAAATCCACCGGGATTTATTCTAGGCCAGGAATGATAATCGAACAAGAGATTTATGTTAGACACAACAAGAGTCCATTTTTGTAATGTTTTTGCGATATCAAATGAACCCAAGGAATGTCTAAAGAATTTATCAAGATTCTTCATGAGTAAGCCATGTTTCTAGGATTCAATATTGATTATCGCTAGGCATCCTTCTTCTTTTGGTAGATGAACCAACTCCCATGCTGCTTTGGGCTAAGATCTACCATTGACAATGGAACCTCTCAAGAGACAATGTTTTTTATATATTTGTGTGATTACTATCTTTGGCAATTCAGGGAGCACAAGTAGTAGGTTGGCATGGATGAGAGCACTGCATTGGTAATCTGCAACCTCCTAACTAGTTGAGCATAGAATTAATACCACCCAATCTTCTTTCACACTTGTTTATTGGGGAGGAAAACTTGAATCTTTTGTTTAGTAATACCCAGGGGCAGTCCTAGGTAAGTGAAGGGGAGGGAGCCCTTTTAGCAGCCAAAGGTTCTAGCCAAGTAATCAAGCCTATCCTTAGATATGTTTATAGGAAACATCATAGATTAATTGTAATTCATACTTAGGCCAGTACATTCAACAAAGTTCTATAACAAAGTTTTGAGAAAGAATAATTGCATGGTGTCACCTTAAAAAATAGCAGTATGTCATCTGCATACTTTGGATTACTAGGAAGTCACTGGAGGTCTAAAGTGGGATTGGCAGTTTCAACAGATTCATGTCCTTGGCTTTGTTAACTAGAGTCTGGAGATAATCAGCTGCCAACACAAAGAGCTAAGGAGATAGGGGTCACCCTACATCACTCCTCTCTTACAATGCACTATTTTCCCTGGATTGCCATTCAAAAGGATCTGTGAGGTGCCAAAGTTAAATATGTTTTTTAATCCATGACTGATAAGATTGATTGATGTTGTATTTTATCGAAAGCCTTTTCAAAATCCAGTTTGATGACCACTATTTCCTTCTTAGAATGGTTATGGATGTGAAGATATTCAAAAGCCCAGGCTAAACAATCCTGAATTGTTCTTGTCTTAGCTTGATGAAGCCATATTGTTTTTTGTGGATTAGAGGTATCACTCCAGGTTGTAGTCTGTTTACCAAAATTTTGGTTAGGAGCTGCAAAGAGGTATTAAGCAATGAGATGGCCCTATTGTCATTGACTGATGTTGGGTTCTCAACTTTTGAGACCAGAGCTATATAGGAAGAGTTGATGCTTCTTAGGTCCACAGAGTTGTTGTCGAAATCATTGCAGAGGGCATAGAATTCCTGCTTTATCATAAAACATGCAGCCTTGGTAACCTCATTGTTAAACCCATATGGTCCTAGAGATTTATTGTTTGGAAGTACCTTGACTATTTTATCTATTTCTTCTGTGCTGATTGGTTCCTGTGCAGTTCCTGGCTTGGGGTTGATAAGACTGTTGGGTTCAATGGTGAAGCTATTGAATTCTGAGATACTAAATCTCTATCTATACTCATCCCATAGCATCTTTTCTTTTTTAGGGTGACTGAAAACCACAATACTCTTTGAGGATGTGAGTTCGGAGATCAGATTTCTTCAACATCTCACTGTTGCATTTGCATGAAAGAAGTGAGTTCCATCATCACCCAGTTGGACTCATTTGATGTTTCCTCTTTGCTTCGAGTACAAGTTTTGTTTTTGTAAAAGACTAAGTGTTCATCCAGCATCTCCTTGAAGTTGGGAGGTAACGATAGTGACAGGTGGGAGTTTTGTTGAATCTTATAAATTGTTAACCCAACAACTACGTTAAGTTTTCTGTAAAGGGCAGGCTGCTCGTTGGCCCCATTTCTCACCGGTCCACCGCCGCCCAGGCCTGTGCCTTGCCCTCGCCGTCATGCTGTTGTGTCGTCGCGTGCCCAGGGGGCCGCAGGGTTGCCGATGCCGCCACCATCCCTTCACCGCAGGTGATAGGGTCCCCGCGCCACCACTAGCGGCTGGCCCCTTTACTGCAGGCTGTAGGGGCACAGCGCTACTGCGCGCTCTTCGCCAGTGGGTGTAGCAGACCTCGTCGGCGCTGCACCCTCGGCACTGCACCACCGAAGGTGGCCATGTAGATCTATCCTCCACGACGGCGCCCAGAACTTCCTCCCGACCGGACTGCCCTTCCCCTATCCGGATCTACCGAAACTTGCCTCCTCGATTGGCAACTCCAGTCCCGACGACACTATCCATGTCTGAGTTCGTTGTTTGACGAGATTTTGTACAAAATTTGCTTACATGCGCGTATATATATTAATATGTGCTATCAAGAAATATTTTATATTTGGTGAAGAAAAGATAAATAAACAAGCGCATATATATCCATGTGTGCTATTTGTATGAGGAATAAGAGAGGCAAGCTAATAATTATGTATTGGCTTTAGGTACGTATATACACACACATGCTCTCGCTAACCTGAGGACGTATACGTATATGTATACCGTGTCCATGAGATCAGTGGTCCACCAGCTGACAGCCAGTATATATACATGGCGTCCATGAATAGTATGTACACACACGCACTCTTCCTTAGGATCACACAAAATACGTACATACTGTACAAGGGAGATAGGTATACATGCGTATGTATCATGTTTCATCCAGATTATTTATAGCACTCTATTTGTTGGGCCCGCATGTCATGGGCTGCATGAGAGGTGCTGATTGATCTCGGTGCTAAACGAAGCACACAAGCCCCGTGTACATGTAATATAATATCTACACGGCCTAAATATCTCGGCTTCTAGAAACATGATCAGGATAACTATTACATGGGATAAGTACGTAGTTTGTTAGACTCCTGATATATCGAGGCAAGCCAACAAACTCATGGCGGCGCATGCACGCGTTCAGGACTCAGGAGTCCAGCAGGTAACCCTAGCTGCTGCCTATATAAACGACTCCAGGCCATCACGGGAATGGGGGAGCGGACTTGGCATCCACATGCCGTCAGGCTGCCCCTGCACGGCGCCATAGATCCATATTATCTATGCGTACGCGCCGCCGGCCGGAGGAGAGGGAGACGATCGCCCAACAGGAGAACACACTTGCATCCAGGCGCCGCCGTTAGGCTGCCTAGCAAGGAGCGCGTGTGCACGATCAGCCGCTGGTACGGCGCTGGCTTCGTCCAGCCCGATCTACATCCATCAAGGGCAGTATACTGCCGGGCACATCATCCACGAGCAGGCCATTGAGGTCGCCGGCCGGCCGATCGGATCGTGGAGATTGAAAGGCAGCCCCACTGGTGCGCCATTCATCCGCAGGCACCGAGCAAATCACCAGGACCAATAACAGATCGATCGGCTGCACACCACCGGCCTGCTGTGTGTGCCGATGAGCACAGCGCAACGAGGATGATCGGCAGCCAGTAGGGAGCGCAGCTCCGCGTGCCCGTCCGTCTGTGCGCCGTCGCCGGCCAGGATCATCCGGCCCATCTATGTTCTACACCAGCCAAGATCCATCCCCGAGCAGGCCGCCGGCCAAGACGTCATCAAGAGGCCAACGCAGGCCTTGCGCCAGCACGACGAGATAGCAAGCAGAAGGGTCGCAGCCTGCCTGTCTCAGGGTCGAAGTACATCTACTGTGCGCCTCTCGACGCCGGCGAGGCCGACACCATACCTGGCTGCGCCACGTACATCCACTACGCCGACTAAGCACCCGGCTGCCGACCAGTAGCTTCGTCTACATCGACGACATCGCCGCACTGCAAGAGGTGAGCCCGGTCGCCATCGACAGCGGCTCCACCTACCTCGACGCGGCCGCCGTGTTGAAGAAGGGATCCTGGATGCTGTCGACACTGGCTCCCACAAGGACGACGCCGCCGTCGACGACGGCTCCGCATGCACGCCACCACACGGTGCGCGACCATCCTCGCCGGCGACGCTACCCGATGCATGGAGGAGATCGGTTCCGAGCGAAGCGCAGCCATGCACACGTGCCTCGGCAGCCCCAAGGCTTCCACACATGCACGTCGGTCAGGATCCACTCGGCCGCACGGAGAGCGCAGCCACGCTCGTACCTTGGCTGCACCAAAGTTACCACGCCGCCGCCGTCACGCGATGCCATGCCAACGAGCTGAGCCTGCCCGTGGTCAACAACTACCCCGACGCGGCCGCTGTGTTGAAGAACGGAGCCCGGATGTTGTCGACAGTGGCTCCACATCTACAAGGACGCCACCGCCGAAGACGATGGCTCTACATCGATCTACACCAACGCCGTCGCCGTACTCGAGATGAGAGGTTGGCTGGCTCAACACACACGCCAAGCCACGATGAACGCGTCATCGGCGCCCACGGCAAGGTGGCGTGCACACGAGCAACTCTGCCTACTTTGCGCTGGCAAGGCACGGTGCACACACACACCATGGAGGCGAGCTCGAACGTTGTCCAATGATGGTTCCACACCAACATCAGCAACGTCTCGCCACTGTACCAGAAGAGGCGATCGAGCTGGACGCCGTCCGACGATGGCTCCACATCGACACCAGCAAGGTCACCACTGTACCAGCGGTGCTGGAACGGTTGTACCAGCGGTGATGGACCGGTGGGGTGCTGGAGCACCACGATGACACATTAATGCAGCTCCATACGTGGTGCTTGCATATGCATGCTCACAACAACCATCTCAGTCAAGCAGCATGTATACATATGCATATATACATGTATACGCATGCGCTTAACGTGTGCCTTGAGCGCATCGTTGGGAGCTCGGCAGCTGTTTGAGCCCTAAATTAACATGTATAATTTTTATCTTGTGTTTCAGGTGAAGCTGCTGAGACATTCGAGTCATACGCTACTACGACTCTATCTACTACCACCACTACACCCCGGCCAACGCCGACGAGGCGGACGACGTAGACGAGTTCAAGTCTTCATCAACTACTACTACGCCGACTACTCCACGCGATCAAGTTCCACAGGCGTACCACGACGGCGTTGCGAGGAAGTCCAAATCAGTCCAAGCTACATCAACCATGCAAGTGCTTCTACCACTACAACTCATGTGCAGTTCGACACCGGCGAAGGCGAAGCGACACAGCGGCGTGGCTAACGCTCTAGCCACGTTCTACCGGCTCATGGACCGACGAGGCCATGGCGCCCGGCGCCATCCACATCTACACCAACACACATGCATGGAGAAGTGAAGCGAAGATCGGCGGCGACGACCAACGCAGCTTAATCGAGGTACTCGCGTGAGCTATGTCACAGGGGTAATTAAGCGGGAGCTTTCCGAGGCCCCGGGAACCATGAAGACTACTGTCGCCCAAGTCTGGTTGCCGCCCAAGAAGCTACCCATGGAGCGCACATGTACTAGGGAACATATATTTGTATTTTTATTAAATATGAATAAAGTTCGTGTTCCCTCTATTTATTTCTTTTGTGTACTTTTAGTACACCGCACTCCAAGCACATTTATTTTTTATTTCGCACGAGAGAGATCCTCCCTTCTTGAGTGATTTTTTTCAAGGAAACATTCGATCTATGGCCACAAGGAAGAAGGGGATGACACATGGGTTCCGCATGTCATAGACTGTTAAAAAATTTAGTTCCCATGTTTTAGGTAGTTTTCTTGGAGTTAGAAGCAAAACATAGTTAGAATATAGCTGACTACCTAAATAGAGATTTGGGTAGTGTGTTTTAGGTATTAGTGTTGGAGATGCTCTAAAAATAAGCTTTTTATAGAAGCGGAGCATAGATCTTTTGCCTAAAAAGGAAATTAAGGAGCCAACACCCAAGAATGTTAATCTAGGCATCTAAGTAGCCTAGGTCGTCCTCTTTAGACTAATTAATAAAAACAAGAACATTAAAGAGGCAAGCACTAGAGAGAACAGAATTTCCATCCGAGCTTTAATTTTGGACATTTTGAGACCGGGACTAAAGAATATTGTAGTCTTGGTTGGTGGCTCGAACTGGGACTAAAGTCTGCTGCCCAATAGATACACCAATAACTTTTTGTAGGGGAGGGGCTTTAGTCCGGGTTGTTAAGTCCCGGTTGGTGTTACCAACCAGCGGACTAAAAGGTCCTTCAACCTTTAATTAGTTCAGGTTGGTAACACCAAGTAGGGGACTAAAGCGGTTTTTAGTCCGGTTGGTGTTACCAACCCGGACTAAATGTCTTTCATCTGGGATTAAAGGGCCCTATATGAGTCAATTCAAAAGGAGGGTGCCCAGGACTTTATCACATGTAGTGTGCAGCCGAGTTGGTAAAAAATCTACATACTATGCAAATGGTCTTGGGTTCGAATCTCACACACTACAAGCCAGGTTTCGCTTTAGTCCCAGTTGCTTAACCCGCGACTAAAGGCTGAGACCTTTAGTCCTAGAGTAGCAGACCCGGTTCCCAAAACCGGTATTAAATGGGGTTGGGAACTGGTATTGTAGCCCTATTCTCTACCAGTGAAGGTCGAAAGCCTGTTCTTTTTCAAAAAAGCTTGAAAGCCTGTAAGAATTCTAGCCTTGTATAATATCTAGATGCGCCATTAAATGGTACAAGGCTAGAATTATAATTTATTCTCACTCCTAACCCATTTCTAGATGCGCTAGTGCATTACTCTGTGACTTCCGAGCTCTGCGGCCGCCGGCGATGAGGTCCGGCACGTGCCATTCGATGATGGTCAAGTGAGATTCGGGCACCAGTCAGCATCTCAAGATGAGTACACACGAGGAAATTAAAAACAAAATTTGAGTTCGACATTTCTGTGGCACTCTCTTTTAAGAAAGCGATATTGCAAAATTTTCTGGATACAACACACGGACACGATCGAGAGTGGTAGGTACACTACCAGAACAACACATTTACCTAATGCTATATGCTTTGCCGACTGTTTTCTATTGGGCGCACTCGCAAAGAACAGCATTCGGCAAAGACGACAGAACAACACATTTGCCTAGTGCCATATGCTTTGCCGACTGTTACTTATTGGGCACACTCGCAAAGCAAAGTCGTCTTTGCCGAAAGTGGACAAAAGGTGGACACTCGCAAGCACTCGACAAAGGTGGACACTCGATAAAGTCTATCTTTGCCGAAAGTGTCCGGCTCTCGATAAAGACCGGCACTTAACAAGGACGGATAACGGTCGTTGCCCGCCGTCTAGTTTGCCAAGTGCCAGCTGTTTGGTACATGGCAAAAAAAATTTACACTCCCCTTTTTCAACGGACTGTGTTTTTTTTAGGAAAAAAACATTTGTCAAGTGCCATCTAGCCGGCACTCGGCAAATGGACTGTTTACCGAAAGTGTCATACCGACACTCAACAAAGCGATTTTTTTTTTCAATTTTCCCATCGAAACTTTTTGTACAGCTGAGAACACGCACAGTTCCCAGCTTGCCGAGTGTCGTGACCAAGGCACTCAGCAAAGATGTTAACAAAAGAAATTCTTTGTTGAGTGCAGCCGGACCTGAGACTTCGGCAAAGTCACCGATTAACGCACCTTCGCCCGTGGACGGCCGTTTTCCTTTGTTGTGTGATGAAGCGACACTTCGGCAAAGTCTTTTCCAGTGCCCGACAAATGACACTCATTAAAGATCCCATTGCAGAACAATTTTTTTGTCGTGTGTTCTTTGTCGAGTGTGGCACTCAGCAAAACCTTTGCCGAATGCAATTAGGCCTGCTGTGTCTAGTAGTAGTAGGTGTGTTTAAAGCACCTGGTTTTGGAGTTCCTAGTTCAAAACACCTACCTGATTAGTTGTTGGCGGTGTTTCTTGCAGTTCAGAGTGAAGTGATAATTTGCAGATCTATGATTAAGATCTTAACGTGGGGTTTCACAAACTGATAACGATGACTGTTCAAAGACAGATTAATCTAAAGAAAAACCCAAACTCAAACCCAAACGTGAGCCACGACTACTGATTATATAGCCCAAGGGGCGTCTAATTAACGACCCATATATACTTAGAAGGCACTAAGTGACCACGTTACAAGGCTCAAATGGCCCAAAAGACGACGACGCAACACCTTAATAGATTGTAGACGTAAACTTGTTTTGACAATTCCTATTGACTCTAATGGAATTTGGACCTCAAACCAAAGCCTTTGTGTGCAGACAATTCCTATTGACTCTATCCATATATGGATCCTCATAAACGGAGTCCATACAAGATCTGGACATCTATTTTGCTACACACTGCTCTAGGAGCCCAAGAAACGACTCGAACTAATCATGTATTAGGCCTCCAACTTAGCTTGGACGTCCTTGCTGACCTCCCTAAGGTGGTGGCTGGCCAAGGTGGAGGAGATCCTTGGTCATCCCTAAGATGTTCTTTCAGCAGAAGCAACGATAGATTGTCTAGATGATTGAAAGGCATATTGAGGTGGGACTAGATCTATTTGAAAGCATTTCAAACAAGCTTTCTATCAAGTGCTCATCGACCTTATATACCTACAATCAAGCAATGACATGAACATATGGAACCAAGTGAGTTGTATCAAAAATCACCATGTAAATGTAGATACGAGCTCACCTTATCTGTAACGTATCCAATGTGTCACATCCTCATCACATTCTCTGCGGAAGCTAATTCCCTACGCATATGCCTTTGTGTGCGGAGTGAATAGCGAAACTTTTTGCATTCCAAACCCCTTTCTATCAAGTGCTCATCGACCTTAACCATACTCCGGATGGATGAGTTATGGCCTTCCCAATGAAGCACACTGTTAGCTTGCCGACGAACTGAAAGTTCCACTTTGATGCACTTGTACTTTGAAACACATTAATCAAGCAAGGACATGAATATATAGAACCAAGTGAGTTGTATCAAAAATCACTATGTAAATATGTAAATGTAGATACTGACCTCACCATATCTGTAACGTATCCAATGTGTCACGTCCTAGTCACATTCCCTGCGGAAGTTAATTCTCTAATTGAAAATATTTTTACATGATTATTTTAGGATAAAGCCTACGCATATAGTGCCTTTGTGTGTGGAGTGTGAATAGGGAGAAACTATATTTTACGTTCCAAACCCCTTGGTAAAACAAACGTATAATCGTTTATGTTTAGTAGAGCTCTTAGATACAGCCTGCAACTTACTTTTGAACCTCGCTTTCCAGACATGGTCTTAGATGGGATGAAGGACCGGGAGTAGTGAAGTCCATCTGAGCAGGCTAGAGAGACATGCATTTCCCGCAAGAGCCATTCCACAGTAGCAGGCCATTCAATAAGTCTTACAGCTAAGCCCATCTAGATTTTCAGCCTACAAGACTCTCACGGGCTCATTTGGCCCAATAGCTAATTTTTTCTTCCTTTACTAGGCCTCTAAGCTCATAATCTGCCTTTGCACAGCCCAATTTTGGAAAGCCAGAAAAACAAACCAAACGGCGATGCGCAGAGGCGGGCGGTGATGTCTCGCACGGTAGACGGCTCGTGCGTCGGCAAGTCGGTGCAACACAAAGCTGTCAACTACTCACGGAGAAAACCCCGTCTCCTGAAACGGATCCACGCGGCGCGCTTGATCCGCCATACCATGCCACTGCAGATTGGAGCGCGTAGTCTGTTCCTTGTTGACCTTCATCTCCAAAGCAAGACAAAAAAAAAAAAAAGTTGTTTATTGTTATCTAATTCCCGACACCAATTCAGCTCTAATATCTTCCATATCCATCCAATTGCCTGCATCTTATCGTCAGTGTGTCGAAGAACGGTTGGAAGACAGATGCTGAATCGGTCTCGTGTATAAGTATGGAAAGGAAATATGGTCATTAACAAAAATACATGTATTTAGAAGATGAGAAAAATGGTTAAATGTATCAAAATGTCATTATAGCTTATGGCTAATGTTTATAGTCTTATTTTGGAGGAAAGAACATTAGGAGTCCTATTATAGAAAAACCTAATGTTTGGAGTCCTATAATAGCCAATTTCTCCTATATAAAACACTTACAACATAGATGCGAAACATATGCAATGTCTAGATAAACACAGTTGCAATATACGCCCTGAAAACACAAATGAAATATTTGTAATAGACATTAGTAATATATGTGTACAATCATTACAACATATGCAATATCTCGATCTATTTTTGCAACATCCGCCTGAAACACTTGCAACATACAAGCAAAACATTAATGCTTCGTCACGTCTGGAATGTCCACTGGGTACCTGTGGATGGACGTGGCCCGGGGTCCCTCGGCGCGCCGTCCACGGGCTCGATGCACTCCCACACAGCGCTGTTGCACGAACCCGGACCCAAACCCTATCATCCACACCGGTCGTCGCCTCCGCATGCGCCCCTTGGCCTCGATGTAGGCTAGCTCGTACCACAGCGAGCTGCTCGACGTGTTCGAACCGTGCAACGTCATCCTCGACATGCCTCAACCTGCTCGTCCGACAGGTTGAGGCTGCGCTGCAGCTCGCCGATGACGGCGCGCCCCCGCATGGATGCAGAAGTGCTCGAAGGCCATGCGGAAGTCGGGATGTGCGGCTTGAACTTGGCGCCGAAAGCAGCTTACACGCGATGAAGGAGAGAGTTTAAACGAGCTGCTCCGAGGCCGGGGAGGACCAGGGGACCAATGGCCGTGATGTTGGCCTTGAGCGCATTCCCGGCGATGGTCATAAGGTCCTTGCTCAGGTTGATGCCGACGTTGCCATCATCGTCCTCTTGCTGGAACACGCACGCAGTATGCGCGCTGTCCTGCGCGCCGGTGAGCGTCGCGCACGACGTGCTGTAGGCGGAACCTTGCCTTGGCAGGGGAGTTTGACAGCAACGCCGCGGCGCCGCCTATCGCGGAACAGGCAGTTGGGCAGGAGCATAGCGCGCTCGCTGCCAGTGTAGTAGTTGGGCGTGATGGTCTCGGTGGACACAACCAGGGCGTGCGTGCCCTTCGGGGCGACCTGGAGGAGGTTCCTAGCAAGCCCCACGGAGATGAGCCCAGCGCTACACCCCATGCCAGAGAGGTGCACGCTGCGGACATCGCCGCGCAGCTTGTACCTGTTTGTGATCATGTCGACGAAGGACGGCGTGGGGCAGAAGAGGCTGCAGTTGACGACGACGATGTCGATGGCGTCAGGGCTGATACCCGTCTTGGCGAAGAGGTCATCGATCGCCGAGAAGACGACGAGTCGACCTCGCCGCGTGCCGCGTCGAGGGTGCAGTACTTGTGGGCCGGAATATAGTGTTGCGCGGGAGGCAGGCACGTCTCCTCCCCGAGACCCGAGCGCGCGAGCAGCTTAGTCATGAAACGGATGCTGTGCTCGTTGAATGCTGGCACAGCCTGCTTCCAGAGAATCCAGAGCTCCTGGAAGGTGGAGAAGGGGAGGCGGCAGTTGGACGGCGTGCGGAAGCAGGCGTAGTCCACCAGATACACCGAGCGTGGGCGCAACATGAGGTACACTGTGGCCGCCGTGGCCGGGAGGAACGCGGCAACAAAGAGGTGCACGGGTGCCCCCTCGCGGAGCCGGCGGGATAATTCCTCAGGGCCCAATAACCGGACCACGGCGACTAGCGTGGCGGCCGCGAGCGCCACCATCACGACGGCGTGGAAGTTATCCACGACGCGACGGTACACGGCCGTCTTCAAGCCTTTACCGAACAGAGGTAGCGAGCTCATGTTGCCCGTCGTCATCGTCGTCGTCGTGGTTTTGTAGCTGCCCCGGCGCAGGGCAGGAGCACGTAAGGTCGTAAGGTCTGCTAGCCTCTTTATTTCAGTCAACGCACAGTCAGCTTCGGGCGTTTTCACTGCCGTCCACATCAGGTGGTTTACTGTTAAAAAAATAAAAAGATCAGGTGGTTGGGGAGACGTTGGATTACAACAATATATGTTGTGGCCGTGAGGCGACTGACGGTGGTGCACAAGGCTCGAGCCTTCGACAAGCTGACACGTGAGAGAAGGAAAGGGAGAGGGAAAGCAGCATCATATACTCCATTTTTTTCAAAAATAAGTGTCATATTAGGTTTGTCATAAATCAAACTTGTGTATCTGGATCTGACCATTAATTTTTTAAATTAGTAATAAATTTTAATGTCATAAGATTTGTAGGAGCGGCTCGTATTATCAATCACAAGTATGATTCCATTTGTAGGGCGGATCCTCTCCAACCTGGTGTGGCAACTATAGGGGTGACGGTAGAGGTGAGCCGCCCCAAGCCCCTGTTGCTACAAAAGCTTTTCTGTACTAGTGCATGACCCTAAGCAAAGAACTTGAAGTCGATCGGATCTCTGTGCAAGGTCCAGACATAGAGGTGCTAAAGTAACGTTTCTACAATATAGGAACAATAACGTTATATAAACGTGTGGGCTGAAGCTTGAACTGTGACGCTATAGAAATGTTTTAGTTAAGCCTGGGCTATGAGTTTTGATATAGAAACGTTTTAGTTAAGCCTGGGCTATGAGTTTTGACATATCGGGTGTACTTCTTTCAATCTAAGCTTTCATTTTTGTGCTTAGACGAGTTTTCGTTTTAGTTTAATGGCAAAAAGGAATCTTGGTATAATCTTAGCTAATATTTAGAAATAAGAAGGAAAAGATTCCATTGAGACAATTACGAGTTTGGTTGAGTTTTTGTTACTCGAGCAAACAAGTTCTCATTTTGTTAATTATTTCAACTACACCAAACGATCATCCAAATTGCAGAATTGGTCAAGCCTCTCAAGTTTATGACCCCTTCTAGACGCTACCGGTTGTTGTTTCATTGAATTTGCTTCAGGAATAGGCTCACAATTCGACTTCCTAAGCTGTGCCGACTCACTTTGACCAACTCAGTATAGGATATATAGCAAAATTCTGTCATAGTGTCAATATCCTTCAATGAGTCCAAACATATAAAGTGCTGATGGCAATGGTTAACAACAACCAGCCCAACAGAAGAAGCTGTCAATAATTGTATGACAAATACAACAGTTTGATGATAAAAATGGGCAGCAAAGGTGAAAATGATTGCTGAAATGGTCAATGCACAACAAAATTAAAGAGGGGGTAGGCAGGTGTTGAGAGAAGAGAGTTAATGCCAGTTTTTTATGAACTGGAGGGGTCAGAGCCCTGTAGGGAAAATATTATTAAAAAAATAAGGGAAAGTTAGGGCTCGTTCGGTTATTTTGAAATCCACCAGGATTTATTCTGGGCCGGAACGCTAATCCAACAAGAGATTTATGTTAGACACAACAAGAGTCCATTTTTGTAATGTTTCTCACATATCAAATGAACCCAAGGAATGTCCCTTTTGTTAAAAAAAATTATCAAGATTCTTCATGAGTAAGACCAGTTTCTAGGTTTCAATATTGATTATCCCTAGGCATCCTTCTTCTTTTGGTAGACAAACCATCTCCCATGCTGCTTTGGGCTAAGATCTACCATTGACAATGGAACCTCTCTAGAGACAATATTTTTATATATTTGCTTTATTACTATCTTTGGCAATTCTAGGGAGCACAAGTAGTAGGTTGGCATGGATTAGAGCACTGCATTCGTAATTTGTAACTAGTCTACCTGGTTGAGCATAGAATTAATACCAACCAATCTTCTTTCTCACTTGTTTACTTGGGAAGGAAATCTTGAATCCTAGGTTTAGGGCGTGTTTGGTAGAGCTCCAACTCCGAAAAAAAACAATGCGGAGCTGCAGATCCGCCCAGATCCACCGTGCTGAGATTCTAAAAAGTGTTTGGTACAGCTCTAATTTTCTTACATGTCACTGGCATCTAGGGGCCACACGCCGGGAAAAAAATCTCACAACGGCGTAGCAACGGGGTATGAGCGGGTGTGGCATGCTCGCGGATGTGGTCGGCCCGTGAAGGGCGCCGCCGCCGGAGTTCGTGGCCGGCGGGGTAGCGCTCATGGTGGAAACGCGCTTCGCGCCGAGGATGCCGTCGTGGCGGGCGGCGCATGCTCATGGCGGCTATTTGCGCTTCGCCGGGAACGTGGCGCGGCGCTCATGGCGGGGTGGTCGCGCTTCGGCCGGACTTTGTGGCCCGGGCTGGCGGCGCTCATGGCGAGGGGTCGCGCCGCCGGACTTTTGTGTTCGGGCGGGCGCGCTCATGGCGGGTGGTCGCCGCTAGACGCCTTTCGTGCAGGCGGCAGGTGCTCATGGTGGGGCGGCCCGCGCTTCGCCCGAAGTCGCGGCGGGCGGCGGCTCATGGCGAAGGCGGCCCGCGTATAGTGGCGGGCGGCGCGGCGTGGCGGTAGCGAGGGGAAGCTCACGGAGGAGCGGTGGCCGCCGGGATGGAGATGCAGCATCGAGGACCGGGGAGGTGCGGCGGTCTTGGCGCCGTGGACACGGACTGCAGCCGGGACAGGGGAGGAAGAGGGAAAAAGAAAATAAAATGAACCGATCATTTTCCACTAATTAGTGGCATTGGTGGGTAATTTCGCCCAACTCCACAAATCTGATTTAGGTGGAGCACCCTTGAGGTACTCCACCAAATCCATGGATTTGAGGCCTGCTCCACCATTTTTTTGGAGTAGATCCTCGATGGAGTTGCTGGAGCTAGAACCATTTGGATGAAAAAACTTCGGGGGGTGGTATTTGGATTTTTGGATCTGGAGCTGTGTGGAGCTCTGCCAAACACGCCCTTAGTAATACCTAGGGGCAGTCCTAGGTAAAGGAAGGGGAGGGAGCCCTTTGAGCAGCCAAAGGTTCGAGCCAAGTAATCAAGCCTATCCTTAGATATGTTTATAGGAAAAAAACATAGATTAACTGTAATTCATCCTTAGACCAACACTTTCAACAAAGTTCTGTAACAAAGTTTTGAAAAAAAGAATGTTGCATGGTGTCACCTTCAAAAATAAGGTGTGTCATCTGCATATTGGATTACTGGAAAGTCACCGGAGGTCTAAAGTGGGATTGGCATTTTCAATAGATTCATGTCCTTGGCTTTGTTAAATAGAGTCTGGAGATAATCAACTGCCAACACAAAGAGCAAAAGAGATAGGGGGTCACCCTGCCTCACCCCTCTCTTACAATGCACTGTTTTCCTAGGATTGCCATTCAAAAGGATATGTGAGGTGCCAAAGTTAAATATGTTTTTAATCCATGACTGATAAAATTGACTAATGTTCTATTTTATCAAAACCTTTTCAAAATTCAGTTTGATGACCACTATTTCCTTCTTAGAATGGTGACAGATGTGAATAAATTCAAAAGCCCATGCTAAACAGTCCCAAATTGTTCTTGTCATGATAAAGCCATATTGATTTTTGTGGATCAGAGGTATCACTCTAGGGTGTAGTCTGTTTACCAAAATTTTGGTCTTAGAGCTTCAAAGAGGTATTGAGCGATGTGATGGGCATGTAGTCATTGACTGATGTTGGGTTCTCAACTTTTGAGACTAGAGCTATATAGGAAAAGTTTATGCTTCTTAGGTGCACAGAGTTGTTGTCGAAATCATTGCAGAGGGTATGGAAATCCTGCTTTATGATAAAACATGCAGCCTTGGTAACCTTATTGTTAAACCTATCTGGTCCCAGAGATTCAGCCTGGGCATTCGGGTTACCCGATTTTTTCGGGTCGGGTAATTCGGGTAATTGAAAATTCGGATAATATAAACTGCTACCCGATATTAGCCCCGAAAAAAACACTACCCGAAATTTCGGGTACCCGATAATTTGGGTTCGGGTTGGATATACCCAACCTAACCGAATTTATAAAAAATAACAAACTAAACAAAATTTCATTAGCAATTTAAACATAATTTCACTACGATTTGTGTAGAATTTGAACAACAATTTCGTGGAGAATAATATATTATAATCACTCGATCAAACCAAGATAATTATATTCTAATAAAGTGATAATTTCAAGTGTACAACGAACAACAAGTGATAAATGCAAAGATGAAGGCAAAACTTTGGGTATTTCGGGTAGTTTGGGTACGGAATGTATTACCGAATTACCCAAACAAGTTTTGGGTAATTAAAATCGCTATCTCAATTTAGGATCGGTACCTTAGGTTCGGGTAATTCGGTCCGGGTTCAGGTATTTCGGTACGGGTAATGGGTATCGGGTCTTTTGCCCAAATTTTTACAGAGATTTATTGTTTGGAAGTGCCTTGACTGTTTTATAACGATAGTGAGAGGAGGGAGTTTTGTTGAACCATGTAAATTGTTAACCCAGCAACTACGTTAAACTTTCTGTAAAAGCATCTACAACAGGGTACCTAAACTCACTACCTATCCTATATTTGGGTAGCGGTGGTAAAAAGTACACTCCAAGGGGCTACCAATCGGACTACCTACTTTTGTTGGCTACCTAAATTCTCCCCTCCTCTATATGTATTCTCGTTGGGCCAACAAACCAGTCTACCAATTTTTTTCTCTTTCCCACATTCCTCTCCCCACCGCTCGAAGCATCAATGTCGCACGACCGCGCGTCCGCCCACAATACTTGTTAGCCCCTTCCGCGGACGCGGTGAAGGGCGACCGCTCGCGAGCCCCATTGCTCACCATTCGCCGCCACTCATGCATTGTGCCTCGCCCCCTCGCCATTTGTTGTGTCATCGCGCCTCTAGGGCTCGTAGGGGTGTCGTGCCGCCACCGACCCCAGCACCCGCGGTGAAGGTCCCCACCACCGCCCGGTGGGAAGCCCTTCACGGCAAAGGGCCGCGCCGCTACCCACCCTTCGCCCGTGGTCGTAGCGGAACCTCACGGCGGCTGGCGCTTCAAGATTGCTCGCCGAAGGTGGCCACATAGATCTGCCCTCCACGATAGCGCCCTCGAACTTCCTCCCGGCCAGGACTCCTCTTCCCCTATCCGGATCTCATCGAACCTCCCTCCCCAGACCTACAACCGCTCCCGATGGCACTATCCATGTCCGAAGTTCGCCTATGGCCACAAGGAAGAAGGGGATGACACATGGGTTCCACATGTCATAGACTATTAAAATAAATTTAGGTGCCATATTTTAGGTAGTCTGTTAGAGTTGCAAGCAAAACATAGGTATAATAGAAATAGCCAACTACCTAAATAGAGATTTAGGTAGTGTGTGTTAGGCAGATAGTATTGGAGATGCTCTTAAAACAAGCTTTTCATAGAAGCGGAGCATAGATTTTTTTGCCTAAAAAAGAAATTAAAGAGCCAACGCCTAAGAATGTTAATCTAGACATCTAGCTAAGTAGCCTAGGTCATCGTCTTTGGACTAATTCATAATAACAAGAACATTAAATAGGCAAGGTTGAAAGCCCGTAAGAATTCTAGCCTTGTATAATATCTAGATGCGCCATTAAAGGGTACAAAGCTATAATTATATAATTTAGGCCCTATCCTAACCCATTTCTAGATGCGCTAGTGCATTACTCTTATACCTGAGCAGAAAGCACGAGGCCCGGTGGCACGGCACGAGGCACGAATTTTTGGCCCGACACGAGCACGACACGGCACGGTTGGATTCGGCTGGGGCCGGCACGAAGCCCACTACAGGTCGGGCCTGGACTGCACCCTAGGCACGTGGGCTGGCGCGGCACGGCCCGGCGGAACACAGCAAGCACGAATGCGGCCCAGTCTACCTAGTTGTGCCCCATGGGCCATGGGCCATCAGGCCTCCCTAATAGGCTAACAGCCCACCAGCCTCATCCAGTCATCCTCTTATTCTTCCCCATCCCCACTCGTTGACTCCCTCCCCGTCGTACCCAAGTCCGCCGCCTCCGCGTCCCAACCGGCCTGAGCGCACCACCCCGTTCCAGAGCAGCGTCATCGCCGCTGGCGGTGGTGGAGGAGGAAGCGGGGCCGCCGAGGGCGCCGCGAAGGAGCCGCGCGGATCCGGAGATCCAGGTGCCAGCACTCGTCATCCGCGTCGGCGACGACGAGGCGCTGCGGTGCGGGGATGAGGTGGCCGCCGCCGTGTCCCGAGGCATCGGCATCGTCGAGCTCGAGTGGCTCCTCGCCTTCATCCGCGACGCCGACCGCTGCCGCCGCCTCCATGAAGCTGCCTCCGCCGCCCTGGGTTCTGGGTACGCCTGATCCGCGCTGGACGGAGGCGGAGGACCGCCGTCGCCCTGGGTTCTGGGCTCGCCGATGTCGGTGCGTGGTGGTGGCGGCTCGGCCGATGCCGCACCGGCCCCTTTCACTCCCGGCGGCGAAGCGGGAGTGCAGGACCGCGGCGGCGGTGTTGACGGCTGCGGCGACAGCGTCGAGACTGCTCCCAGCCTCTTCTCCCCTCATCTCTGGGCCTCGGGCCGGCCTGCTTCACCATTGGGCCCGTGCTTATCCGGGCCGGCCCGGCACGGAAAGCCTGGGCCGACCCCAGGGCATGGTGCACTGTTAAGGCCTGGCACGGTGGCCCGCGTGCCATTCGGACCCGTTCCCTAATGGGTCGTGCCTGGCATGGGCCCGGGCCGGGTCGGGCCGTGCCGGCCCGTTGCACATCTATATTTACTCTGTGACTGCCGAGCTCTGCGTGCCGCCGGCGATGAGGTGCGGCGCGTGCCATTCGATGGTGGTCAAGTGAGATTCGGGCACTAGTCAGCATCTCAAGATGAGTACACACGAGGAAATTAAAAAGCAAAATTTGAGTTCGTCGATGTAGTTGTGAGTTGTGACTCAAAAATTGCGTGCAACATTTCTGTGGCACTCTCAGTTAAGAAAGCGATATTGCAAAATCTTCTGGGAACAACACACGAACACGATCGAGAGTGGTAGGTGCAGCACCAGAACAACACATTTGCCTAGCGCTATATGCTTTGCCGACTGCTTTTTATTGGGCGCACTCGCAAAGAACAACACTCGGCAGAGTCGTCTTTGCCGAGTGTCTGGCACCAAGCAAAGGTGGACACTTTCGATAAAGTCTATCTTTGTTGAGTGTCTGGCTCTCGCAACAGGCACCCGATAAAGACAGCCTCAAATAACCGCTGCCGCTCGCCGTCCAGTTTGCCAAGTGCCAGCTGCTTGGTACTTGGCAATGAGCATCTTTGCCATCTTTGCCGAGTGGAAGAGACATGGCAATAAAAATTTACCCTCCCCTTTTTCCACGGACCGTGTTTTTTTAAAAAAAAACATTAGTCAAGTGAACACACGGCAAAAAATGATCTGCAACAGGATCTTTGTTGAGTGTCGTTTGTCGGGCGCCGTAAAAGCCTTTGCCGAAAGTGTCGCTTCAGCACTCAACAAAGGAAAACGGCTGTCACAGTGAAGGCGCCGTTAACGGCGACTTTTGCCGAAGTTTTGGCCCGACCGCACTTGGCAAAGATTTTTATTTTTAAAACAAAATTTTTGCCGGTGCCGTGACTCACTCAAGCAAAGCTATATATTTTGTTAATTTCTTTGTTGAGTGCCATGGTCATGACACTTGGCAAGCCGAAACTGTGTTTTCAGCTGCATAAAAAGTTTGGATGGGAAAATTGAAAAAAAAAAAAAAAAAAATAGGGGTTGAGTTGGCCCATTCGGCACTTTTTGAGAAAATGAGATGCATATTTTCTATTACGCCGGATGCAATTTGCCGGAGAAATCTTGCTAACCCTCGTGCTCAAGATGGTATACTTGTTGGGTAGCAAGTTGGAGCAAAAAGACGACGAATAGCGTTGAAGGGGCTTTTCACACCGCGCGGACGTGGGCGGCGCTGGGCGCTCGGGCGCTGTCGGGTCTGTAGTGTTGGAATTCAAAACCGCGCGCTGGCGCGTCCCGGTGTGCTCGGCGACTGCCGCGCCCATTTGAACGCTGCGTCCGGCGGCGAAGGAAAAACCGACTTGCGGAATTTTTGTACTGCCCGGCGCTCGGCGGGCGCGTCCGACGCTCCGCGGGGCAAGCGATCCAGAGAGCTTCTGCGAGGCCCCCCCGCCCGGGCCTTCGCTGGCGTCCGGCCTTGGCGTCTCGGCGCCGTTGATTTGGGCGCCTGGCGCGTCAGGCGCGCCGCTGGCGGCGTCCGGCGTTCAAGCATAGGGCGTTTGAACCAACGGCTCTATTTCGAGATAGGCTCTTTAAATAAGTGTTTGGCGGTTGGGGGAGGACTCTCTATTGCACATTTGAACACTCTAACACCCTTGTGAGCTTGAGATACTCCCCTCCACTCATCTTTTGACCCTAACCCGATTCTTGGGTGAGATTGAGAAAGATTGAAGTGCATTGCATTGTTGATTGCATCTAGAGGCACTTCATCCTTGGAGGAGCTGCGGGATTTCGTTTCTCTTGGGAATTTGCTTGTTTCCTAGCGGCTTGGAGGTTGAGGCGGTGTTGAGCTCGATTGGAGCTTGTTCGAGACCACACCGGTGTGGACTTGTGAGGGGTTGAGCCTTACCCCGCGGGAGATTCGCGAAAGGCATCACTAGTGGATTGCTCGTGGCTTGTGGATCCCCTCTTATGATTGTTTCATTGAGCTCCCACCGTGAGATTTGGCACCGGCCATTAAGCTTGTGAAACATCAAGTAGGTGCATCGCCACAACGAGGAGTAGCGTGTCGGCAAAACACGTGAACCTCGGTAAAAATCATCGTGTCAATTGTTTGAGCTCGTTGGAGATTTCTTATTGATCACGGTGATTGGCATCATTCTCTACACTCCTCGGTGGTTTTGTATTCTAGCTCACCTTCTCATTACTTTGCTAGTTTACTCTGTGTAGCTTGTTTAGGTTGCTTAGTTGATTATCCTTGTTTCCTCCTAGTGGTAGAACTAGTTAGTATATCTTGTTCACCTAGGATTGACATAGCTGTTTTGGTGTGACTAGAGATCATAGTCTTTACCTAGTCTTGGTTGCATAGGGGCTTGCCTAGATAAACTTGTAGCACCGCTTTATTACGCTTCGCCGTTTTATTTACTAACCGGTTTGCTCAAGTGTTGTTTGTAGAATTTTTAATAGGCTATTCACCCCCCCTTCCTCTAGCCATTAGGACCTTTCATAGGTGCTACACAATTGCATGTGAAGTATGGCAAAAAAAGCACATCGGTTTTCTGTTATGCCATTTTTTTTGACTATAATGGACAATGTTGTACCGGTATTAGTGGTCATTTGCAAGTGCTTAAATCATATGTTGCAATGCTGAAAATCCAAATTAATATGGTTTTTTTTTTTTTTTTTTTTTGCGATTTGCTTCCATCAGTTGTTTCAAAGTGGTTCGAAATAATATGTGGCAAGTACTTCCATCTTATGTTTGCTATGCTCTAGAAGACTATGTTGCAATGGTCCTTATTATAATTTGAGACTGTGATGGACCATGTTGAACTAGTATTATTTCACTATTGCAAGTACTTCCTTATGATGTTGCAATGCTCTAATTTGAGAGTGTCTGATGGACAATGTTGAACTAGTATTATTTTACCGTTGCAAGTACTTCCTTATGATTGTGCAATGCTCCTTATAACATGAGAGTGACCTTGTTCAACTAGTATGAGTGACATGAAAGATCGTGTTGCAACACCACAAAACATGCCATAGGTGTGTATACATTGTGAAAGAAGACTAGCCGTGCCATCCCGAACAAGGTTCGTGCTGAAATTTGGTGAAGCTAAAACACGGTGTTTCGACCATTTGGGGCATGTGAAATGTGCTGAAATTAGGAGGTGTTGAGGTGAGAACAAAAGCACGTTTGTTAGCAGGCACATCACTCACATCACTTTGTAACTAGGAATGAGAAAAAACAATAAATAACGAGTCCCATATATCAACCGTAATGTTATATTGTTCGATATATCTCCATAATCCAAGAGACCTAGGAACACAAAATAAAATCAATAAACAACAAGTGCAAAATCACTAGCACGGCTAATCAACCCATCCATGGAATCGACAAAAGACCCTCACCGAGAGCAGTTCCATAGATAGGGTTAAAGAGAATTGCAACATACAATTAAGAGAAGTTGCAACATACAATTAAGAGAAGTTAGAACATACAGTACAAAGAAGTTGCAACAACATAGATAGGGTTAAAGAGGTTGCAACACACCCACAGTCCGACCACGCTATAGTTGCCACTTGAGCTCTCCTTGCATCCATCGAACTAGAGATTCGCTTCACCGCCATGAATATTGGACGGTGGGAGCACGCCCTTGTAGGAACTCGATGTTGCAGAGGTGGGTCCAGCAGGCGCAGCATGCCAAGGGCCGGCGGACGAGGCACGCCCGGGGACCGAAATTAACGGGCCGCCTGTTGATAGTAACAGGGATTCGAACGGCTTGGACAGCTCAAATCGAAAGGGCTAGGAGCGTGTTAGGGGAAGGGAACGCCCCGGCCGGAGGCTGGCGCCCTTAGCGACAGGGGGAAGACGGAAGAACACACGTCGCTTCACGCGCTGGGGAAGAAGGCAATCACACGACGGAGAAAGAAGGGGAAGAAGGCGAGCGACGACGGAGAAAGAACGGGATGTGCTAAGCTAGGTTGTATGATGTATTTGGCCGTAACATATCCGGGTCGCCGGGCGGCGTCCGAGAGATAAAATTTGGTAGGATGTCCAAGCGCTAGCACGCCCCTTATGTTTAGCGAGCTCCTAGATCAGCCGCAACTTACTTGTCTACTACACATATATAGACAAACCCCACTAGCTAATTCTCTCAACATGCAACCTATCCACCTCATTATTTCACTAAAAGCCCCACTAGCTAATTCTCACAACATGCAAACTATCCACCTCATTATTTCACTAATAGTCGCATTTATGGTCAACTAGTATTTGCAGATATAATCTACATGCAAGCAAGACCCATCATCCACTCGCATTATGCCATGACATCTACTAACATTATTAACTTATAATTGTTTATCCTTTTATATAAATAATCTTATTCCAAACCATCAATAATTTTTATGGCAACGCATGGGGTATTGCTTTCTTGATCCTTGAGACCTAAAGGTTTTTGTGTTAGAAATTCTAATTAAATGACTCACATATTTATATCTTTCTTTCCATCATCAAATGATCAACTCATATGTTTATATCTTTCTTTCCATCATCAAATGATCACTAAAAATTAACCTTAAATTCCTGCGGCAACACGCGGGGAATCCACACAGGTATTGCTTTCTTGATCGTTGAGACCTTAAGGTTTTTGTGTTGGAAATTCTCATTAAATAGCTCACATATTTATATCTTTCTTTCCATCGTCAAATGATCAACTCACATGTTTATATCTTTCTTTGTATCATCAAATGATCACTAAAAAACTAACCTTACATTCTCGTGGCAACAGCGTCTAGATTTTTATGAAGTTACATATATTACTAGAAAACAAACACCGAAGGTACGTTGGATCATTATAATGTTAGTACTTTCTCAAATCTATTCTTCGTAGACTCGATAATTTTGTGTTGTACATTAAGTTTCAAAAATTATCCTCCACAAGTTAGGGACCTATATGTTTTCTTTGGAGTTGAAAATCCAAGATTAAAACAATGTCTTTTCTTTAGTTCATTATTGAAAATATTTTTAAATTACTTTTATCTAGATTAAATTTATTTTTGCATACCTACAGATAACGCTGCGGGAATTCACCTAGTATATCAATAAAAATAACCCCATTAGGTATATTCACATCACCCAATTCCCAATTCGCCCAATAATTAAGTCCTTCCTTCAGTAGTTCAGCAGCATCTCTCAAAATACTTCTCCATGTATATGATATTCTTGCTCGAGAAGTGCAATGAAGAGTATCTGAATTTAAAACAAGTTTTTTTTCTTGTAAAACCTGGACGTAAAGTGTATCAGGATTAGTAAGAAACCACATAGTGAAACGAGTCATAATTGAAACAGTCCTAGTATAGCGACTACAGTTGCACATCTAAGAATATGATAACCCCAGGGCTCGACACGGCCTCAGCCTATCCACATCGCCCGTGGCCCTTCCCGTCGCTGGATCTGGCCGATCGACGGTGCAGCGGGCCTTCGTCGTGCGGGCCCAGCCGGAAAGGGATGGTGGGGTCCAGGCCGCTCGCGCCTGCCCCGAGGATGGTCGTACGTCGTGGCCAGCCCCTCTGGTTTCTGTCCATTCGCGCGTCAGCCCACGCAGGTCCCCGGCTCAGCTCCGCACTTTTCCACTCTGGCCCTTCATTGTGTGGACCATCGTAGCCGAGGGAGGGGAAATTCAGAGTTCTAGCCACCTTTTCCGGATAGGTCCCCTGCCCGCAGGCCCTCACGACCGGGCCCACCTACCTGACGCGTCGCCATTGAGTCGGCGGGCCCAATCCTGCGGGCCCCGTGGACGTCCGAGGTTGCCTGCAAGCCGTCCCCCGTGAAGAGGCAGCAGTGCGTGGCTCCTGAAGTGGCGGGCCCAATGCTACAGCCCCGCGTGGCTCCAAGGTTCCATGCAAGCCCTCCCCCATGTGGGCCCCATCACCCGATGGCCACTGACGCGGCGGGCCTAATGTCACGGCCGTCACGTTTCCCTGAAGGTGGCGCATCGCCCGCACAGGGTCACTATTGCATGGTTCCTACAGCGGTGGCTAATAATGTTGTGGCCCCCACGTCGCCCCGAGGTTCCGTGCGAACCCCACCAGCCGCTGGCCAGCGACACGACGGGCCCAATGCTGCAGCCATCACGTCTCCCTGAGAATGTCACATCGCCCGCACAGGGTTAAATGCCGCGCGGTGCGGCGTCTGTAAAGTCCTTACCCCACGTGGGCCCACAAGTAGACGGCGTGTGACGTGACGGGGCCAATGCATGCAGCCAGCTCTTTTCTACTGGGGCGACCCAGCACGCCCAGACGGTTAACCGCAACACATCATGTTTTCTATACAAACCTTCCGCCCGCGCGACCGCGCGAAGACCCTAAGCCGGTGGCCGCTGACGCAACGGGCCCAATGCTGGAGACAATTCGTTTCTTGGAGGTCGACGTGTCCGCTGTACCATTACCGCCGTGGGCCACTGGGGGGGAAACGGTGTGCCTGTTCGTGTGAGTGGGAGTGTGGAATCCGTTCTGGAGATCACGGTGCCTGGTACCCGTGGGTTATCTATTTTTTTTTTGAGTCTATCTATATGTAACTTGTGTGATATGGACTTCTATTTCACTGCAATTTGTTTGTCCATGTCACACAAATTTTGGCCAAAGAAAAATCGGGTGACAGGAAGGGGCTGGTCACACGAATTTTTAGCAGAGCAAAGACAAAGTAAATAGAATATTCGTGTGACAACCAAGCAACTATCACACGATTTTTTTGTCCACACTCTATTGCACTAGAGCAATACATTCTCTTATATCAGTCACAAACAGAATTGTATTTCCAAAAACTGGGACTCTTCCACATCCTAAGAAACATAGACATAGCTATCTATCATCTATCAACATTTCATTTAAACAAATCATTCAAAACACTTGAAAAAAAGTATGCTTACATGAAGCATGTTGCCCCTACTTAACAGACCTTCATCCTAGAAATCAATCAAATAAAAAAAAAAGAGATCAAGTTAAGTCAACTCCCCTTACATGTGAAAAAATAAGGAAAAACCTTTGTAATTAAAGATCTTCTCAATCAAACTCACCTGAAAAGGCTCAACTAGCAATCACCATCATTTTGCGAATGCGCAAACTTTTTCCTTTATTAAAATATAGGGTTTTGCGTGCGTGTGTTCATAGGGGTGAGTGTGCGTGCGTGTTGTGGCGTCTGCGTTATCATGTGTAATTCTCAAAAAAAAAAACAATGTAAGGACTTATTATTCTTTGATTTTTTTAAACTCAAATCAGCCCACGGGCCAAACATCAGCCAATCCAGGCTCTTGCCTCGCTACCAGGCCGGCGCAGAAAAGGCGGGAGCGTTTTTGCTGGGCCTGTCATTAATTGGCTCAGGTTGCTATGGTCAATAGAGAAGACTTATATTCAAAAAAAAAAAAAAAAAAAACTAGTTGTCCAGTGGCAGGGTTTGTTGTCGTTGTGCTCGCTGAATATACTTTGGGTCAGAAAAATCTAAGCTACAACTCCTAGCTTGCAAAATCTAAGCTGTGGGGCCATACTTTGGGTGTAAATGCTTGCAAAAAAAAAAAAATCCAAGCCATTTAGACATAGCCGGAATATTATACATGCTTCACAAAAGAGGATGTGTCGTCATTCTTTTTTTTTTTTTTTTTTTGACAATAAGGATGTGTCATTCCTTGAAACTCTAACTACAACTCCTAGGTTTCCATTGGCCTTGTTTATTTCATTGTCTGATACGCCTCAAACTATTTCTTAGACCTTTACGTGATCATTTGGCATTTTCTAAAGGTTAAATGAATTTCAACATAACAACACAACGTAATTATAGGTGGAACTGGACATACTCCCGAAACGATTTGAAATGTTACTGGAATTTTATACTATGTCTCATATGGCGCAATGAACCAATTTCGCACGATGAGGTGCTTGGGAGGTAACAGTTCCTTTTTTTTTTTTTGAATACATGAGCTAATAATTTTTTGTGAATAAATTTATCTATCTTAAATATCCAAAACATGTGTGAGATTTAATTTTCTATAAACAGTTTGGTTTCAGTTAATCTATCTTAAATATTCAAACATGTGTGAGATTTAATTTTCTATAAATACTTTGGTTTCAGTTTATCTATCTTGAATATCTAAACATCTATCTCAAAAGATGGCTTATTTTTATTGCATACATTTATTTATTTGGTACACTCTCAATAATAGAAGAGGCCAATAATTGATAGTAACAATATTTAAGTGCACATCTTGACATGTAGAGTGAGTAATTTAAATGGTAAAACATAGGGTTGGAATCCCACATGTTGCAAAATTTTTGCCATATGCACACAATATGTTTTTTAGAATTTTTTTGCCATATTACGCACAATATATATGTAACAAAACAATGTTATTTTGTTCAAAATTAACATCATTTTTTTTTGGGGTTTGCTTCTACTTGCAATCATATTTTTTATTTTTCTTTGCCCTAAATATTATAGTTTTGGGCTAACTAGAGTATGATGAATTTAAAATCATACATTGTGACGGTCTTGATTAAACCGTCATGAGTTAGCGGGCCGTAAATATCAACTGGGCTCATCCGTGACGGAAAACAAATAGTGATAGTATTTTCAAAACCTAATTAGTTTTTTAAAAAAAAAAATTGATGAGCACAAAAACAAGAGCGGTGTTGGTTTAGGGGTTCCCAACACGATTTAGCACCTCCACTTTCGGGCGGAGCCACGAGGGGGTCTCGGGGTGGACCGAGAATTCTGAGTGAGACTAATAGTAATAATGCTCCATAAGTGGGATTCACCAACCTCCCTCTTAGGGGAGGGCTCCTCCCTATTTATAGTTTTACAATACCGGTGATGTAAGATTACATGCTTGCCCCTTTAGATTAGGGCATATTCCTTTGGTTCTACAAACAACATCAACCCGTATCGTACTTGTACATAGCTTGCCGCCCTTCGTCCCCTTGATCCATGCGAAGGTCTGCCGCGAGTCCCTTAGGGCTTCTTTGGGGTTTGCCACGCCCGGTATCCTCAGCGATCCCTCTAGAAGAAAGGCTGCGGAGGTGTCTTCCTCCGCTATCCCTACATGCTTGGGGGAGAATCCGGTCACGTGAGCAAGCGGAGCGGCGTGGCCCGACACCTCCGCCAGCCCTGTTGGCGAAGTGCGCTGATCGTACCCTCTGCGAAATCGAGAGAATGGAAACGGTGGTTTTGTTAGTACCAGGGCTCTGCGGCGTTCCCAGGTCGCGAACACCTCCCGCCGGTTGCGCCGGGGGCTGCTCTCCCCAGCAGGTTCCCCTTGGGAGCGAATGGTCAAATGGCGGGGCGTGCCTTCGCTCTCAACATTTTGCGATATAGCGGAGGTGTTGAGGTCCTCCCCCCTCTTTGGGGCGATTCCGTGAGGGACTTTCGCGTTGCGAGAATTTGAATCGTCGCGATCGCAAGCGGACAAATTGGCTCGCGCCTCATTGTTGAGGTGACCGTTTTCTGCCCGTTGGTCGCGGCTGTTCATTTTGGGATGTGAAGGGTCGGGGCTGGCACTATAAAGGGGGCCTCCCCCTGCTGGGTGAGGGCTTCAACCCGCTCCATCGCTTTCGCCTTTTTCCTCTCTTGCCTTCATGCGCGCTCTTGCTTCCTCGCTTGCCGCTGATTTTGGCTGCCTCCCCAGCTCTTGCGGCTCGCTTAGGTGCATGCGCGCGTGTCCCAAGCCGCCTAGCGCCAGGGGTCGCTCCCCCGCCCGTGAGCTCTACGGGCCATACGGCGGAGCTCTTGCCTTATCGCGCAGCCAATACCTTAACCTCTTTGAGGATTGTATGCTGAACGCCGCCGCACAAGATCTGGAGAGACCCTATCCGGCGTCGAAGCCTCCGTTGGTGACCTCATGGCTCGCGAGGAGCTGATGCTATCTACGAGCTTGGCTCGTCGAAGATGACTCAAGCGATGCTTGATGACCTCCGCGAAGGGATACATCGGAGCTTACGCTGTGAAGTGAAGCTCCCTCAAGGCGAAAAGAAAGGCCCCGAGCTACCAGAACCGCAGCATCGGTGGGGTGTTGTCTTTAGGGATTTCTTCACCTGCGGGCTCCGCTGCCCTCTTTGCTCGTTCTGCAGACGGTGTTGGAGTCGTTCGAGGTGCTTGATTCATCGACTCACTCCCCATGCATTCCTCGCATTGTCGAAGTTTGCATGGGCGGTGGAGTCTTATGGTGGAGGTGGATACGAACACCTTCGTTCGCTTCTTCGAGCTCCACAAGCAACCGAAGACTCGAAAGATGCGATGGGAGCGAGAAGAGGCTTCAATTTGGATCTTTGCACCTTCAGCCCTCGTCGTTATCGGGGGGAGAAAGCGGAGATCTCATACGCCCAGAAGAACAAGTGGGAACCGGGTGGATGGATTATTGGTTCTACGCCAAGTGCGAGGGACGAGCAAGATGGTTGCCCCGGGGGAGGAGGTGTCCGGTACCCCTTAGGCGTCGGCTGGTTCCCGTGGACATCGTCCCCGGCACGATCAAATGAAGAGCAGACCTAAAGGAGGGAAAAGTGTCGCGGCGTTCACGCTTTCGGCGTGTCGTTATTACGGTGGGCGCGACTTGGTGGAGGAGATGTGCGCCGCCAAGTACTCTCCCCCAGCGGCGTCACAAGGACCCGATGGTAATAGAGCGGGTTAATCTTCACGTTTGTTTTTGGGGATGCGGAGATGGTTCCCTTCCCCGGCTCGGTGCCCGTCTCCCGGAGGGTGTTAGTGCCGATGCCTTTGTAATGCGGGTGGAGATGGAGGCCGGGAGTTCTTTGGGCGCCATCTCAATGAAAAATTTCTCGCGCGGAAGACTCAAGGGCGGGGACCATGCCCCGTCCGAATCGCGTGTTTGAGGAGATGAAGGTGGAGTACGGTAACCACAAGGTTCGGCAAATTGATTACCCGATGTTAAAGGCGTGAGGATGAAGAAGCCGCCAAGCTAGCGGGCGGTGAAGGGAAGGACCGGCGCCTGCCGCTGGCGGCAAGAAGAGGCTCCGTTAACACGGGAAGTCCAAGAAGAAGAAGGTGGAGGGCGGCGCCCGCTTGCCCTCAGCCGCCTCCTTCTTCTTTGCGACGGCCAAGGAAGAGGCCAAAGAAGAAGAAGATGCTGGCCCATAAGGCGGGTGAAGGATCCGAAGACGCGGAGGGCTGAGGCTCCAGGCGCTGGCAAAGAGGCCGAGAAGATGGGGATCTGCGGCGGATCTTCGGGCGCCGCCCTTCCTTTGATTGGTGGCGGAGGCGTTTCCTCCGCCCGAGAAGTGGGCCGGTATCCCCTCTTTGCCAAGGGGGTGTCGCCGGGCTTTCTTCGGCGAGGCCATGTCGGGGAGGTGTCGAAGGCCATGCCCGACCCCCATGGGCGATTTTCAACATCTAGTGACAGCTCCGCCAATTTCGCGCTTGATGGGAGAGCTTGGGGAGCGAGTGATCAGTGCTTCCACGGCCGGGGTGGTGGTTGAAGAGGTAGCGGCTGTTTCTACCTCCGACGACTCTTTCGTGCCGCCGATTGGTGTGAGCGACTTATCCCCAGATGCAGGAGCTTCGCGCCATTCATGATGCCTCAAGGGCAAAGGTGTTGAAGAGGAGAGCTCATTTGCGCGGCCGCAAAGGCGGCGGAGGTGTTGGAGGTTTTTGCGCCTTTGGGGCGGCCTCCGCTCAAGCCGGAATTGGGGGGTATGTTTTTGTTTTTTTTATTTTGCTTCTTGTTTTGGTGTGTTGTTATTTGTTTAATTCCTTTTTTGATTTAGATGAAGGCGGGCTGCTTTGCTAATCTTGGCCTGGGTTCACCTCGGATTCTTTGTTGAGGGTGACTTGAGTGAGTGGTGTTTCTTGTTTCACTCGCTTCCTTTCATAGTACTAGTTTTGTGATTTTGTCTAATATTCTGATTAGATACCATATTCAAATATTTTTCAGAGGGCGATGTCTACGAGGTCTTCGGGAAGGCTATTGACCAGAGCCTTTCGGTACGGAGATGTTTTCTTCCCCCCTCATTTTTTTGTCTTGCTTTAGTTAATGTGGTTTTAATATTTTTGTTCTGGCTTTTCGCAGATGACCACTAGTTTGGAGTGTGTTCGCGCTAAGGTTCATCAAGAACTTGTGGCGCGGGACAAAATTTCAGTGGAGTTGAAGGCGAAGGTCTCCGCCTGGTCGGAGGAGAAGGCGTCCACTGGAGAAACTAGTCTCCAGGCGAGACCTTCGCCAAAATGAAAACTACTTTGCTGCTAAGGAAGTGCACGATGCACTACTATCGCGCGCGGAGGCTGCTGAGAAGGCGCTGCACGAGATGGAGGCTAAGCTTGAAGAGGCTAATGCTAGCCTAACCTCGTCGCGGGCCCAGTCTGCGGAGCGGCGAGCGAGTTGGGGCGGCATGTATCGTCCCGCACTTCGCCGCTCATTCGTTCGCGGAGGCCGTGACCTCCGTCGGTGCGGTGGTGACGCCCTTTCCTGTGGAGGGCAGGAGCGCCAGTGTTCTATCCTGGCTGGCGAGGAATGTCGCCAAACTTCCCGAGGTATTGCGGGGGGTATCTGACTTTGGTGCTCGGGCCTCGGCGACGAACATCACCCGCATCCTTTGCAAGGAGGGGCATGGTGATGTGGTTCGGGTCCGGGTGAAGGACACTCATCATCCGTCGAACCTGGCGGAGCTTGGTTGTGAGGCGCCGAAGTTCGTGGGCTCGTTCATGAAGAAATTGCAGGCGGTCCACGGGCGAGCGGAGGCGGCGTCTCTTGCTCGCTCCCTTTTCCCGGTGAGTCTTGCGCTTAAGGTTCACGCCTTATTCTCGGTAGTTTCCTTTGTTTCCGGGCGTTTGGTGAGTTTTGGCTTAGGGTGGAAGACCGGCGGAGGCTCCTGCTCCCGCGGAACGAGGTCGTGGGGGAGGTTCAACGAGAATGATGCTCCGCCACCCGCTCTGTCGCATGGAGAATCGCATCTGAGATGAAGATGCGGAGAGGTGTAGAAGGATTTTTAGGTTTTCTATTTTATATGGCTTTTGGCCTTTTGCTTGCGGACGAGAGTCTCCGCTTGTGAGAAGTATTAGTGTGTTACTTGAATGAAAGCTTAATGTTTTGTTCAATCCAATGATTTCTGCGAGGTTCACGAAGAGGTGCTGCGCGGGGATGTTTATCCACTTTGCTTTTATCGCAATGGTGTTTACGTTGACGGGGATCTATGGCGTTTTTGGAGGGACACCTTTGCCAACCCTAGTGTGGATGACATGTGGGAAGGCGTTTTATTTGACTTAGGCGATGGCGAATGGCATTTACCAACTCCGTAGCTTGGGAGGGGCCTCCGCTGAGTCGTTGTAAGCTTTGTTTTTTTTTGCTCTAGTAACATGATGTAAATAGTCGTTTTTTATTAACAAAGCGGAGGTTGTGAGATCTTTTCAGAGTTTGTTATAGTTAGATGATACACAGTTGTTCTACTCGCTTTTTGCACTTGTGGGTTTGACAAAAGGAGACTAATCATTTCTTTCTTTGCGCCAATCCGTCCCCCCTTCATTTGCGAGATGTTCGCGTGGGGTAGTGAATGCTTTGTTCGAAACCTCCGCTACACGTGTGTGGGAAGCACTTCTTGTTTTTTCCTCCTCGCGGGTCTTCGGCAAGGATCGGCATTTGGTTGCTTTGCAAGAACTTCCGACTCAGGGGGGGGGGGATGTTACGAATTCTTCGCAGCGGTCTCCCCCCTGCTGTTGCCGAATGCCCGAGTCTTTTCACGATTTCTTACGGTTTCTTCTTTTTTTCGTGTGTGAGTTGGCGGAGGTTCACATCCGCACTCATGTCGTACTCCTAACTCTTGTTGGTCGGGTGGTACTCTAGGGTAATGAGTGTAATGTATGGGTAGTGGTGGGGGGATGGAGTTTGGTTTTATAGTGCCTTTGTCATTAAGTCTACTTACTTGAAGTTGTCCTTTGGTAGGTGTGTTAGGTGAGTTGGGTTAGTATATAACCCAACCGTTTTCTTCCCCTAGCTTTGTGTTTGGTACTATGGGTCCGTTTAGCGATTGGGCCGGATGAGTTAAAATGTGAGACCGTGTGAGGGTTCGTAAAGCGGTGGTCTAGGACTCCAATTTAGTTGTCCTCTTATTCGTTGGCTGGAAGCTCGGACTAAAGACAGGCATGGAACTATTAATTCTTGCCGATGAGCTTTGGTGGTTTGTGCGGCTTACCCTGCACGGGTTAGGCCTCCGCTAGAGCATCTTTTAGGTCTATCTTGGTTTCTGCTGGCGGAGGTCTACTAAGATGAAGGTCTCCTATGGCGGTCTGCAGTTTATGCGAGAGGGCGTCGTCGCCTGGCGAAGGCTTCCTTTTCAAGGCGCGGAGTGAAATTTGTTGCCCTACGGTGGTTGTGATCACGTCCTGCGTCTTTGGCGTGTACGTACTACCACCTGTACCATCTTCTACGCGATGGTGTAATGCTTGCTTTGAAAGCAGGGCGTGTACACGAGCGAAGCTTTTGCCTGCTCGCGGCATGTGTGCATTGCCTAGCATGCTTGTATGGAGTATCTTGTTTTTCTTCTTGTGCCTTCGCTACCTTTGTGCCATTTTTCTTTGAAGATGTTTGTAACTTTGACATGACACAATGTCAAGCACTTGTATAATTTTCGTATGTAATAATATAGCAAAAGTTTTTCTAGATGTAAAAAACTTTACAAGTGACCTCCTTTATTTCTTTTCTTTGGCGGAGGTGATCTTGATGCACGAGGTGGGCAGGTCTTTTTTCAGCTTTTTAGTTTTGACACGATCTTGGTTGTGCCACCTCGATGCCTACGCGGGTAGGACTTTTTCGAGGATTTTATGGACGTTTCGTTGGTCCTAGAGAGGTCATTTTAGGATAGAACCTCCGCGTTACGTCCCAGAGATGTCCTCTCGGGGGCGTTTTGTTACCTTCGTCGGATGCGTGGCTGCGTTGCTAGTCACTTTCGACATGATCTTTGTATGTTGGGGAAATTTCCTCTTTATATTTCGGAGGATTTTACATTAGTCTTGCCTCATTAAAAACCTCACCTCCGCTAGGAGTTCCCCTGTGAGGAAAAGAGTGCGAGACTTTTTGGACTGGTGTAATAAATCTAATGCTACTTGCGTGAAAGTAAAGTAGTGGCTGACCTCCGCTTATATTTTGCGGGGTACGGCCTTACACATAGTACTTGCGTAGGTTGTCTACATTCCAAGTGTGGTCGGGGGTGTTGCCTTCGCCATCCAGGAGACGGAAGGCCCCTTGTCTTGTTGTTGCTTTTGCGATGAATGGACCGTCCCACTTTGCTTGCAACTTCCCCACCGTTGAGGCGTTTGGCTTTCTTTTGAGCACGAGATCTCCATCTTGGATGTACTTTTTGCGGACTTTGCTGTCTCTCCATTTTTTGGTCTCCGCCTGGTACTTCTGAATGTTTTCCACAGCTTCTAGCCTTGTTTGTTCTAGTGTTTCCTTTGCGTAATCCTCGTCCTCTGCTATCTTGTGCTTCATGACGCGGAGGCTTTCATGTTTCAGCTCCTCTGGGAGCATTGCTTCTTCTCCGTACATTAGCTTGAATGGGGTATACCCGGTGGCACGCGAAGATGTTGTGTTGTGGGACCAGATAACTCTAGGTAGTTCGATGCGCCCATTTGCCCTTGCGAAGGTTGAATAGAGTTTTTGAGATCGCGGAAAATATTATTCCGTTTGCTCTTTCCCTTTGCCCGTTTGATTGTGGGTGATACGACGCGAAGGCTATCTTTGTGCCCATTTGGGGCAGAAATCTACGAACTTATGCGAGTCAAATTGCTTGCCATTGTCTACCGTTACCATTCTTGGTACCCGAATCTACATATTATGTTACGCGGTAGAACTTGATTATGGAATCGGAGGTGATTCTTGCCGGTGGTTTTGCCTCTATCCATCTCGGTAAAGTATTCAAGCTACGCAACAAGCTGCGAACTTGTTTCCTCCTTGTCTTTGTCGGTAGGGGACCGGCGATGTCAATTCCCCATCTCTGTAATGGCCGGTCGGAGGTATCGGTTGTGTTTCTGGCGAGGGGTTTTACGGTGTGGCGCGAAGTTTTGGCATGCCTTCGCGACTTGGCGATTTGTTGTGCATCTTTTATGTGTGTGGGCGGTAGAATCCTTGGCGGATGGCCTTCGCGGATAGTGCCCTCGGTCCAATGTGAGATCGCGGATGCTGCGTGAATTTCCTTGAGTAATTCTATACCTTCGCTTTGTGAAATGCACTTGAGCATTGGCTGAACCAACCCTTTCTTGAAGAGTTGGCCATCAATGAGCGCGTAGCTTCTTGCTCGGCTTACGTTCTAGTGGCCTCCGCCGTTTTTACGGGTAACTCATGTTGTTGAGGTTGTCGAGTATTACTGTCTCCGGTCTTCGCCTTCTACCAACATGGCGATCTGAATCTTTTCATTGTTTACGTCGCTGGCTTATGCACCACGTTGTAGATTGTGTTTTACGGCATGCGGAGGTTGTTTGCTGCTGCCTTTGCTAGGGCGTTTGTTTTCGTTGTTTTGCTCTCTTGGTATGAATTTTCTTGTGAATCCTTAGAATCTTCGTTCCATTGCCCCGACCCTTTGCTAGGTAATTTATGAGCTCTGGCTCTCTTGCCATGCATTCTTTTTCTACTTGGCTTTGCTACTAGCATTGAGTCTGATTCGACTTCTACTAATTTTGCACCGTAGGCCTTCGCCTTTGTGAGCCCTAATATGAGCCCTTCAGATACAGCGTATTGTTTGTTTGGCGCATTCCAACGATAGCGAAGTATGATGTGATTCCTGTGGCGACATTATCACGGCGGAAGCTCTGCACCGTTTCTGCCCCATGCTCCATCGGTGTAATAAACTGTCCATAGCTCCGTGATCGGTTTGCTCTTGTTTCCTTTGTGAGGTGTCCATTCGCTACAAAATCTGCTAACACTTGTGATTTTATGGCTGTCCCTGTGGACAAATGTCGGTTCGAATCCCGTGATAGCTCCGCTGCCCATTTGCTAATTCTTGGCGATGTTTCTTTGTTTCTTAGGATCTTCGCGGCGGTTGTGAGGTGGGCACTATCACTTTGTGCAGTGGAAGTAGTGCTTTAGTTTCTGGATGCTATCACGAGCATATGCTATTTTCTCTATTTCTGTATAGTTGACCTTCGCTCCCTGTGAGTGCCTCCGATACATAATATATTGGGAGCCGTATAATGCGGTCATTTTCGTTTTCTCTTGTTCGCCACTGGCACCGATGCGTGATCGATCTTTGCGATGTACGGGGAGTATAGGTTTTCCTTCGTGCTGTACGGTTCTTGTTATTTGTTCTTGTAGGTATTCCTTGAGATTTCGAAGGCCTCCTTTGCTCCTTTCCCCATTTGATGTTTCTGTTCCCCTCGGGGCTTGGAAGCATGGGAGACTTTTTCGGTGACTTGGAAATAAATGTTGAGGGCCGCTATTCTCCCTGTTAATTTTTGCACTTCTTTTTTTTGTCTTGGGCTCCGCCATGTCTCTGATTGCCTTTGTCTTTTTCGGGTTCGCTTTGACTCCCTCGTAACCCGACTATGTATCCTAGGACCTTCGCCTTGGTTACTCCAAACACACATTTTTCGGGGTTCAACTTTGAGGCGACTTCTTCAGGTTTACAAAGGTTTCTTGTAGATCGGAGATGTGGTCTTGCTCTCTTTTGCTCATGACTATGAGGTCATCGACATACGCGATCATGTTTTTGCGTAGTTGCCCAGTCAAAACTTTGCTTGTCATTCGAGCGAAGGTCGCACCTGCGTTTTTCAAGCCCTACGGCATTCGACAAAGCAATATGTTCGAATGGGGTTGTGAAACTAGTTTTTCTTCATCCTCCTTTTTCAACCATATTTGATGATATCTGAATAGCAATCCGGCAATGAGAACAACCGACACCTCTTTGCTTTGTCGGCAGAGGTGTCTATTCTTGGCAAGGGATAGTTGTCTTTCTTGGTTGCCTTGTTGAGATCTGTGAAGTCTATACACATTCTCATTTTGCCGGAGGTCTTTTTTGGGACCAGGACGACGTTTGCTAGCCGGTCGGTGTATTTGACTTCTCGATTACTCGGCATCAAGTAGTCTTTGAACCTCCGCTTGGGGGCCGCGAGTATCCTATCTTCCGACATTTTCCTCGACGCTTCTTTGGTTTCATTTTCGGATTGATGTCTAGCACGTGTTCGATTGTATCTCTGTCTACTCCGCGAAGGTCCGCTGGCGACCATGCGAAGATTTCTTTGTTTTTTGCTAAGGAGCTCCGCCAACTCTTTCTCTTCTTCGAGCTTAGATCTGCCGATTGTTATGAAATGGTCAGGGTCATCATCTATTCTTATCTTCTTGATTTTTTTCCCGGCCCTTGGCGCTCGTTTGTTCTTTTTCATGTCCGGTGGCTCGGACCTTCGCCTTTTGTTTCCACAGAGTTAACATTCTGTGGGCGCGGTATATGGCCTTTTCTATGTTTCTAGCTTCTTTTTCGGCTTCCATACCTTTGTTATGATCCCATGAAGTCTTTGGGATTTTCATACACAAGTAGCCCATGTGAATTAAAAAGCATTGAACTTGTTTGTGAACCCCTGTAGAAGATTGCATTGTGCGGGGAGTAAACATCGACAATGTCGAAGGTTATGTACTCCGTTCTTGCACTTTTTTCGTCGCGAAGGACACCGGTAAGACTATCTTCCCCAATGCTTGCACTTGTCTTCCTCCAGAATCCTATGAGTGGTGAGAGTCGATGGTTGTAGCTGATTTCTATTGAAATTCATCTTATCGAATGCATTGGCGAAGATTATGTCCGCGGAGCTTCCATTATCTACCGTAACTCTCTTCATCTCCCATGTTGCTATGTTGGTTTCTATCACCATTGCATCAACGTGTGGGTAGCTTTCCAACTTGAGGTCCGCTTCTAAAAAGTTATGGGGTCTTCGACCACTCTCAATTTGACTGAGGGTTGAGCGCCACGTTGTTCACTAACACTAGTAGAAAAATGCTCATGGATGACGTTCACCTTTGGTCTTTGTATGTGTCGAAACGTCACATAGTTTCACTGTGGCGACCTTGTGACCAAAATCATATCGTCCATTGGGGTCGCGTCACATTTGTTAATGTGTGACGAAATAGCAAAGTTGGTCATAGATGTTGTTCCATTCAATGACGATAAGTCCATCGTCAAAGATGTACAATCATTCTTTGACGATCCGGGTTTGGTCATGTTTATGCCCCGTGTTCGTCACCATCGATCGTCGACGACAAGCGTCTTGATGGTGCCGTTAACTGGCGTCTGTTCATCCTATGACGCCCATTTTTGGTCACCAATTGCTTTAGGGTATCGTCATAAGCGGTGGTGTTTGCCACGTGGGACGCCGACGTGGTCGATGGCGTGTCATGTTACGTGGCAGCTATGCCCTCGGCTGTTGTTCATTAGTCCACGTGGACCAATTAGAATCGCCATGTGGCGGGTATAATTGGTCAGATTTTTCAATACAAATTGGTCACGAATTGATCATAGGTCGCATCGGTTTGGTCACGAGAATGCGGTTGTGATGTCAATAATATTGGTCATACAAATGCGGCTAAATAAATTAATTGCGGTTTGCAATTGGTTGTACAAAAACCACATAATATCATAGTTCAAATAAAACAAGTATTGTACTAAGTGCCCAAAGACCACCACTTGAGCATAAACTCAGTTCAAAGACACATTTAAATCCGTTTGCACAAACAAAAACAGGGAGATACTAAAAGTTGGCACCACAGGCAACTTAAGTTTCGAACTAGCCAAAATGAGCGGGCCAAAACACGGCAACACTTGAGCAAAGCCCTTCATGTTGAAGGAGGAGCAAAGCACTAGAACGAGGAGCTTGGAGGTTCAAGATCCGCCTCGAGGAGCATCCTATTCTCATCCATCTCCTTCCTATTCTCCTCCATCTCCTTCCTATTACGCTCTGTCGCCTTCTTGTACTCCTCTAGTTCTTTTTTTGTTGCCCGAGCAGCCTTTCATCGGCTTCTTCACTTTTTTTCTTCATGAGTCCCTCGAGTTCACCTTCAACGGCTGCCCTTGCTTCAGACTTTTTAGTTGTTCCCGAAGCTCACTTTCATTTGTTGTTCCCGAGGCGGAGGGTTGTGGTGTCTTGAGGCCAACACTCTTCAAGAATAGTTCATAGCTGGTTTTGGAGAGCCTGATGGACACCACATTCACACTGTCTTCGTTGTATAACCCGCAGCCTTAAGGTCCTAGTTCATAGCCTCCATTTCAAAACGAAAAAAACATGGGCACAAACTAGTTAGATGTTTTCCTAAGGCGCTATAGAATAAACACAAGACATGGCACAAGATTCTGAAGAGATCCAATCATATGTCAAGCATCAAAATGATTTCATATCTTAGCTAGTAAGTAACTAATTTTCCTTATTTTGGGTGAAATCTCGTAGAAATCTTAATGCCTCACCGATTAGAATTACGCACTTGTAGTCAATTATGAACACATATTTTTTGAAGGTTCGATCACCATGTTGTATCTGATTCAGATTTCTGGGGTAATTCAGGTTCTGAGGTTCTGAGGTTAATTGAGCAGATCATCATTGCTATGAAGGTAAGCAAAGACGTGGAAACCGATTCAAGGTTCTGAGGTTAATTTCAAAGATAATGATCCAATATTCATGCATCATATATTTTCAAAGATATATGCAGCTTCTTCGGGTCTTCGCAAGGAAGCTCTACCTACAAAAGTAGCTAGAAAGAAGAAATATTCCGGTGGTGTACAATATCCGATTTTTATGTTGTTAAGTCATAACGATTCATCTCAGAACGAAGGCACAAAGACATGACTTATTTCGGGAAGGCACAACACAGGACTTAAAAATGCATTGAATAAATCAAACTAATGATCTTACAAGTGCTTCTCTTGCGGGTTCATCGAGGCCACGTTTGGAGCTGGTGTGGCGGTCTTGAAGGCCTCCACCGCATCTAACTCTTGATCCCTATCTAAGCCGGGTTCTTCCTTTTTTCTCTTCTCGCTTACATTTGCATGCATAAACATTCACGAAAAAGGTGTCTAAAATGAAGTGCAAAGGCGGTGATCGATTGATGAATCGTACAAGGAAATTTACACTTACATAATCATATAGGTGTGCCTCGTGAGCGGCGAGAACCGGTAGTCGATGATACTTCACCTTACTATGGTTACTTTTTGTTCTTTTTCACATGTTTCCTACGGGGAGAAACTAGATGTCGAGATGAGATCGTAGATTCAAAATGAGAAGATCATGTGCAAACTCGAATGTGAAAGAATAATATATGACAAGATACCCTTACCATGTTTTTGGATCAGTCCACTTTGCAACTACATCCCACCACTGTTCATCGGTCATGTAAGAAACAGTGAAGTTGCGGAATCTCATTTGCGGCTACACCATTGAAGTATTTGGCCTTGAGCCGATAACACCGGTTTTTATTACAGTGAGTACAAGCTTCTTTTGTTGGCGTGTCTTTAGTCTTAATGGCCAAGCGCCCTACACATTTGTCAAGTCCATAGTTAGTTAGACAATTGAGGTCAAGCAAAAAAAAAAGTTTAGCTTGGAAATAGCACTTACACAAAGCTCGAACATACAACTCAAGACACACAGCACCATCACTATTCAGCGCACAACACCACCACTAGAGAGCATAAAAGTGAGTTCGCAGCACACATAACAATAAATAGTAAAAAGTTGCCACTCCATCCTTTTTTCAGCTTCTGCACTTTTCTTCTTCAACTCCTCGACTTCACCTTGAACAGCTGCCCTTGCTTTAGCCATAAGTTGTTCCCTAAGCTCGCTTTCAGCTCCACTTGAGTTCCATTTGAACTTGGTATAACTCAACATATATTATAAACTTACGAGTTATATAATATATCGTGAGTTATATTCAGTTTAGTCTTCATTTATAATATATCTTCATTAATGACACTACAGATTGTTTCACCAAAGAATATAACAGAAGCACTATTTTGACAAAAATAAATAGCCAAGCTAATCTACAGAGGAAGACCACCACAGCTACTTGTTAATTAACAATATAACAAATGCACTATTAAAATAAAAGAACTAATCATGTTAACACTTGTGCTTTTGCTCGACACAAGCTAAAACCTATTATATCATTGAACTAGCAACTAAACTGGACATTGCATATATAAATACAAACTAAGGTGGAGAGGCACTTACTAATGTTGTTCCGCTGAACTTGCAAAAACAATTGTGTACTGGAGCCCTGCAAAAATATAAAGCACTTGCTATTCAGTACAGCTAATAGATAAATAACATAAATGCTTAGGACAACTCATCGTCAGATAATTTCTCTCAATAATAATTAAAAAAGAACTACATTTGTAGGAAACAAAATGGCAAGAACAATATATCTAACTTAAATAAAATACCATACAATGTATGCTTACCTCAAGGCATAGATGATAGACTGAACCACCACCACAAATAAAGAAATCAGAGGATTCATCTCCACCTGCGTTCCAGCAACTACAAATAAAGAAATCAAAGGATTCATCTCCACCTCTATATATAATAATATCATATGTCTAGTTTAATTCAGGTACACAATAACTGCAAATATACGTAGCCTTTAGAACTAGTGATTAAATGGATCACACTAGGCACAAATTTATCACAGAGAAGGAAAAAAAACATATACTGCAGCTCACTTCACCTAACAGTTTTAGAACACCCCCTTCTCTGTGAAGGGCGAACCTCCACCCAACAGCACAAATATACTGCTAGGTGAGAACTTACTGCATCCTACTACGAAGAAATGGGAATTACGTGAGCCACGGTTCCACATAAAATAATTTTTCTTTGTTTCCAAGTGAGGAAGCTAACAAATGCAGCCGAATCCAAAAGCTTAACTTAGTGACTAGTTTAGCAAATATGATAGTACTGGAAACTACCGGAAGCACAGAAACATTTACATGGCCTGCAAACGAATTGATGATTTACTGAAGCTTGAGAGTGACCAAAAAGATAAATCAAAAACTGATCTCTATGCACTTGCTGCTGGATGCACAGACTAGCTAAATAAAACATGGAATAAAGGAAGCACTGTTGCTTGATGGTGACAAGGCCGAAATTTGGGCAATTAAAATAAATCACCAGCAGCAGCTTGAACTCAAGAACGAGCACTACTGCTAGACCGTAGCAAGAGGCTTTAAATTCAGAACTTGACACACTGCTGCAGCAACAGACACAGGAATACAGTGGTGGGGTTGCTCACCGGGCACTAGAAATCGACGAACAGGGAGAGAGACCGCATGGCATCGGCGGACTGACCTGCACAGTTTGAAAGCAAAGCAATCCTGGGCAGCCTGATCCCACACGAGAGTGCCCTGTAAAACAGAGAGAAGGCAAAGCACTGCACATCATATATCGACAAATTCTGGGCTACGGACTGATGTGGTCAAGTCCGACTAACCCGAGATCCAAACAAAAAGTAAAATCAAGATGGAGGGAGGTCAGACCTGATAGGCGCTGCTGCTAGTGCTCGATTCCTGCCGAGCGGATCTGACACAGCTGACTGAGCACCCCTGCGCGCGAGATCCAGCCAACATCTTCAGCTGCGCCAGCGGAGCGGCCGCGAAGGCCGGGGAAACCTGATCCCGGGGGCCAGGGATGCACCGACGCCGACGGAGCCTTTTCGATCTGAAACGGTTTGGAGGAGTTCTTTTCAATCGTGGAGGATGTGGGGCGGCGGAGCTGGGAAATAGAAAGAGAAATAATAAGTGGGAGCGGTGGGTTTGAGGCTAAAATTTTGTAATTCGCGGGCGGGAGTTTGCCCGCCTGTATGAATTCGGCGGAGAGCTGCTCCACCTCAACGATTTTAGCTCACCGAATATTTTTGCTAATGTATATTTTAAAAAAAACAAAAACAATAATATATACCTTAAATTATAAATCAAATGTGAAATCAAGATTATATTAAAAAATTTCGACAAACACACCTAAAATTTGTACAGTAAATGATTTTAGATAAAAATATATACCTAAATATGTACGCTAGAAAATACACCTAAAATATCATTATTTATTCAATTACTAAGTAATAAATGTTAAAATAACATAAAGTGGCTAGAAAAATCTAAAAACTTACATAGCCACAAGATTTTGGTGTATATGAATCACATAAAAATTCAAGTGATTTCAAAAAAAAAAGTTGTTGTGCATTTCCCACGAAGGTATACATGCCTCACATAGTCCTATGACTAAGTGGGAGATGTTTTTGGTTATAAAGGATGAATAGTACACTTTTTTTGAAATCATTTAAAACTTTTATAGAATGGTTATGAATCCAAAATATGTTGTTGTGTGAATTTATGGAATTTTTCTCGACCAAGTTTAGCTATTACTATAATTATTTGTTGAATTGCTAAAAAAATAAATATTTAAATATGATAAAGTGGCTAGAAAAATCTAAAAACTTGTGTAGCCACATGATTTTTGGTGTATAAACATCATATAAAAAATTCAAGTGATTTAGAGAACGTGGTGATACACATCGTTTCATAACCATAACCATGTCTCACATAGAGTCATTTCACTTTCGGTCACCAAAGAAGTTCATGGTTGCGATTGATATGTAGTGTCACTTTGTCCAAATAATTTAAAAAATTAATTGCATGATAATGGAGACAAACTATGATGTTGCGTGCCTTTGTATAATTTTTCGACCAAGTTTATCAATTATTGTGATTATTTGATGGTAAATTGAAGGATAAATGTAAAAATTCCCTAAGCTTGGTAGAAAAATCTAAAAACTTGCATGGACAACTAATTTTAATGTATGATCATGACATAAAAAATTCAAGTCATTTAGAGAACGTGGTGACAACCATGACCATGTCTCACATAGAGTCATGTCACACTGAGAGAAGTTCATGGTTGCGATGGATATGTAGTGTCACTTTATCCAAATCATTTGAAAAATTAATTGCATGGTAATGGAGACAAACTATGATGTTGCGTGCATTTGTACAATTTTCTGACCAAGTTTATCAATTATTGTGATTATTTGATGGTAAATTGAAGGATAAATGTAAAAATACCCTAAGCTTGGTAGAAAAATCAAAAAACTTGCATGGACAACTAATTTTTAGTGTATGATCCCGACATAAAATTTTCAAATGATTTAGAGAACGTGGTGATACATATCATTCACAACTATGGCCATGTAACACATAGAGTCATGTCACTTAGTGAGGTTCATGGTTATGATTGATGTATAGTTGTACATGTTCAAATCATTTAAAATTATAATGCCATGGTCGTACCCATATATTTAAATTAAAAAAAAAAGATAATAATAAAAAAAATAGAGAAAGCAAAATAGGAAAAAAAAATAATGAAAAATGTTGTAAAAAAATCCCTATGGACTCGATCACGGGTCTTCAGGATCAAACTATAGGAGCCTAACCATTGCGCCACTCCATTGTTTTTGTTAGCGTCCCAATGCTAACTCTTTTTTTGTTTTAAACGTAATAGACAAGGATCGGGAGAGGCACGTCCCTTGGTCAGCCCGTCACCTGTGGCCTGGTGGATCACTCCCACGGATCGAGTGTCATGAACGTACGGCGCTCTCGTTTCTGCGTTAACCTGCAGGCACGTCGATGTCGTCGTCTAGAGATACGTTTCTACTACATCGTCGTCTAGAGATACGTTTCTGCGTTAACTTGAATGAACGGCTTCAAGAAAAAAGAGAGGGAAACTACGATCCTAGGAATTTTAAAAAAAAAAAAAGTTAATAAGAACATGCATAACTATAGTTAATGAATCATGATCTCAAAACTATACTACCCATCAAAACATAGTTATGAATTTACCGTTTTACCCTTTATCAAAAGAAAAAAACCTACAAGAATGCTCTCGATGTGAGCCATCGAATTTTCCCCAATTATTATAAAAAAATTTCTATAAATAAATGCACCTTGAGATGTATCCTTCATCCAAAATAAATTATAAATTAGTGTATAGTGTTCTCTCATGTTAATAATAACAAAGTTTGATGGAACCCATGACGCTTGTAATAACTAATAAGCAAAAAAAAAAAAAAACAAATTATCTTATTTTTTTTACAATGCGCACGCTAGCTTGCTGGGCTTGGCTTCACGTGCACAACATCTTTCTCTTATTTTTTTTACAATGTGCAGGCTGGCTTGCTGGGCTTGGCTGCCCGTGCAGCAAATGGGCAACTAGTGCGGGAGTGATTCAAATTTAAAATTTCACGTACATATACGATATACAAATGAAAAAAAAATGCTTTACATAAATTTCTTTTTTTTTCCCTGGAAGCGTGCTTTTTGACAATCCCTGGAAGCGAGCTGGGCTGGCTGAGCGGTTATGTAACAAGATGATGAGAGTAAACAAAGCATTGTTCTAGCCTAGTCGTTAAGTTTGGTTTCTCCTAATTGAAAGGTTGTAAGTTCAATTCCTCACTTATGTTTTATTTTTCTTTTATTCATCTAGATTGAGTTTTTTTCTTGGAGTGGACGGGCGACATCTAAACACGTGACTAGAGGGGTGGTGCTCGGGAAAAATAGTTTTGATTTATGAAGGAAAATTAAATTCACGTGTGACAAAGATTATATATACATTAAAGTGCATCAACTATATCAAAACTAGTCGTAGCTCAATAGGAGGTGGTTTGTTGTGATGCTTGACGTCTTGGGTTCAAAATTTGAATGAAGTGATTTTTTATTGCATTTTTGTAAGATAAATTGATAACTCACTAATACCATATCCAATGATTATAATTTTTTTATCATAAATCCTACACGCCAAAAGTGAGCCACCATACAAATTTCATAATTTTTGGAACACAAAACGAGTTTAATTAATTAATTATAGTAAACTCTAGTTTAACAGTTGCAGCAAATAGGGTGTTTTATCTCTCCACTTTGTAGAGATTTGTATTTTGAGTTTAACAAACTTGGATTTTTTTTTCCTAAATCAAACACATCCATATATGTAACATTAATTTAGAAAAAAATCAAGCCTTGTACTCTACCCTTGCCACTGCTGCTCTGCCACCGCCACACACTTGGGGACAATTACGATGACACGATCACCTTCTCGAGAGGCCTTTGCTGCCGCCTCGTCCAAGCGACGTCGCCGCCGGGGAATGAGCGATTATGGGTTTAGAGCCATCACCTCTCGATCGATCGAACTAAATGAGCCACCATCCAATTATCATGTTGAAAGGTTAGAAATAAAAAAAATTACATCACTTTGATAAGAAATGTTGACTAGTCGAAAGTGGTAACACTCCTACCCGTGCAACGTATGGTCATGGGTTCAATGCTTCATGGGATCAGATTTTTTGCCAAAACAAATTAATCCCTCGCAAGGTGCAACCCTCGGGTGGGACCCAACATCGTCACATTCTCTCTTTGCAAAAGAAAGATTTTTGCCAAAACAAATTCTCGCTTTCCACTTTGTAAATAAAAATGCAGTTGTGGCAAAAAGGGGAAGCAATTGGGCGCCAAAAAACGCCCGCCAGTCGGGCGCTAAAAAAGTGTGAAGCGTGAAGCGGGGGAAGCAGCTGTGGCGCCAAAAAACGCCGTCGGGAAAAAACAGACAGTTACCTAATAACGATTACCAAAACTGATCCGTGACCAAGTTGTTTGATCATTAGGTGTCCCAAACGAAGTCGACATAGCAAAACATAATCTATGACGACCTCCTTTAACCGTTTCAGTGACCTTATTTTCGAGATCGTCACTAATATTCAAGCTAAAACTTCGTCATCAGACACTTATGACGAAAAATAGACATTTCGTCATTGAAGACATATCCTTCGTGACGAAAGTGTGTGGCGTCACGGGCAAATCGTCCACGGATGATCATATTTCTACTAGTGTAAGCGGAGGTGATCTCTTCTCGTTTCTTGGTTTCATACTCTATTGATGAACCCCCGCAATTGGCATTATGGTTCCTATGGATGGTAGAGGAGCGTGGGGGTTGTATTGGTTTTCTCGAGTTTGGCTCATTTTTCATGGGGAGCTGGGTGGGGGTCCTTTAGTGAGGTGGTGGCAAGCTTTGGTTTGATATCCGGGTTGACTGGTTGTCTCATGGCGTGTTGAGGTTGCCCCGCTTCGACATAAGTCAAATGTTGCCTCGGAGTGGAGTACGATATGCTTGACTCGAGGAGTAGTTCTGGGGGGTAGAGGTGGTGGTGGCGAAGGCCTCCATGCCGGGCGTAAAGTCGGGATAGTAGGCGTTTGCCGTGGTAGATGGGTGCACTTGGTTTGATGATAGGGAGGGATAAATTGGGCAAGATTGCCGGTGTTGATTCCGAAATGGCAGAGGCTCGCTCGTGTATAGGTGTAGGGCGTTGTTAATTTCTCTCGCGGGGTCGCGGAGGTTGACTCGCAGGGTTGGGTCCGCTTGGTTTTTGAGTGCCTTATCTCTTTCTTGTTGGATGATTGGGCGGTCTTTTTGTGTAATGGCCTTTCTCTTCGCCATGTATTGCGCAAAACTGTTTCCTTGGCCCCCTCGCTCCAATTTTTCTCGGGGTCCCTTTCCTTGATACGGCTTTTGGTTATCGGTGGCCCGCTCCCCGATTGTTTCGTTGGTGGGTAGGCTCATTTGTCGACTCATCGTCGCACTGCTGACCCCGAGCTTGCTTGGGTTGCCGCCGCCCGCTTTTGCTGGTTCTTCTTGTTACCTTTTGTCACCGCTTTTTGATGTTTTGTTCTTCGAGTCTTTTCCGATAGTCTTCGCCCGATCGGATCCAGATCTCGAATTGCTCACATAGTTCCTGCATTGTTTTCGCTTCTTCCTAATTCTCCGGCGAATGGTCCCAGTGAGCCCCCTCGATTGCCGCATCTATTGCCACCTGATTGGGGACGTCTCGGGGGCTTTCGCCGATCGTAGAACCTTTGCCAAGAGTCCTTTAGCGGTTCATTGTAACCTTGCTTGCATTGGAACAGATCCATGGAGGTGAGTGATTGCACCCACCGGTCCTTTGAAGTTTTCTAGTATCTTGTCACGGAGGTTTTCCCATGAATATATTGTGCCGGGCTTGAGCATGGAGTACCATGCCGTATGTCTCCTTCAGCCGCGATTATGAAGGCCTTCGCCAACACCGCATCGTTGCCCCTACCGAAGCTACCCACGCCTCATAGCTCATTATGAACTGTTGTGGGTCTGCTTTTTCCGTTGAACTTTGGGAGCTGGGTGGGCTTGTATCGGTTGGCCATGGTGTCCATTGTATCCCCTCCGACAACGGGACTTTGGATCAAAAGCTCTCCCGGTCTTGAGGGGGATCCTGGACAATCGATGGGTTGGGTGAAGCTTCCCGATCGATGTTTGCGGGATGTAGCTTGGTATGGGGATGGAGGGGGTAATTAACTAACGGCTGATTTGGCGGAGGTTGGGTGGCAAATTGCATGCTTTGAATTTCGCCCGCAAGAGCGCCATCATTGCCTTATCTCTACCGCCTCGTGCGGAGGCCCGTCGCGATTTGAGGACCTCCGCGTGAGGCCGCGGGCCGCTTTCTCTCTCCCGCTGGAGCCTACGCAAAGATGCTCGCACCGGGCGCAGCGCCCCGAGTCCATCAGCGGCGCCCGCCCCTGTGCTTGTTTCTTCACCTTCGCCGGCCGTCTCCTCTCCGCCCCGCTCATTCTCAAGCGAGGGTCCTCCTCCGCCGCTGCGTAGGTGCTCCTCGTGCTTCGCCCGGGTCGGCTACTTTTCGGTGGTGCTCGCACTCGTGGTGGTTCTCTTTCTCTTTTGTGGTGCCATGGTTTTTCTATCCGTGCCCCACGGTGGGCGCCAATGTTGGTTTAGGGGTTCCCAACACGATTTAGCACCTCCACGGGCGGAGCCTCGAGGGGGTCTCGGGGTGGACCGAGAATTCTCGAGTGAGACTAATAGTAATAATGCTCCATAAGTGGGATTCACCAACCTCCCTCTTAGGGAGGGCTCCTCCCTATTTATAGTTTTACAATACCGGGTGATGTAAGATTACATGCTTGCCCCTTTAGATTCGGGCATATTCCTTTGGTTCTACAAACAACATCAACCCGTATCGTACTTGTACATAGCTTGCCGCCCTTCGTCCCCCTTGATCCATGCGAAGGTCTTCGCGAGTCCCGCCGGGCTTCTCGGGGGTTTGCCACGGCCGGCATCCTCCGCGATCCCCTCTCGGAAGAAAGCTGCGGAGGTGTCTTCCTCCGCTATCCCTACATGCTTGGGGAGAATCCGGTCACGTGAGCAAGCGGAGCGGCGTGGTTCGACACCTCCGCCAGCCCTCGTTGGCGAAGGTCCGCTGATCGCACCCTCCCGCAGAAATCAGAGAATGGAAACGGTGGTTTTGTTAGTACCGGCTCTGCGAAGCGCTCTTCCGAGGTCGCGAACACCTCCGCTGAAGTTGCGCCAGGGCCTGCTCCCCCAACAAGCGGCAGATGAAAAGGAACATATGGAGCACACCATTCATCAAAGGTATCTTTATCTTATTATCTCATATAAGAAAGGTATATTTTTTTTTCTAATTAGTAAAGCCCTAATAGGCCTTTGATATGTCCGTTAAAATTTATATTATTTTAAGATATGATATGCCATTAAAAGTGCATGTCTTATATTCAAACACAAAGGGAGTATAAAGTTATCTCTAGCTAATTATTTCCTAACACAAGTTGTTAGCAATTATAAAAGTTGTAGCTAATTCAAAAATTTGCTTATAGTCCATTTTGAACTATTCAACCACTTAATTTATATAAAATAATAAATTAGCCTGCTCTCCTTAATTATTGCAACTTTTAAAAAGGTTTAACTAATCCGAACGGTAGATGATGCCCTTTTGCATCCTACAGATAGTAGTTATATATGCTAATAATTATCTTTTTGGATCCAAATAGTTATAAACAATAGCCTAGCTAATTATAAGCTTGAGCTTTAGATAACAATTATAGAACAACTCGAACCAAATCATTAATGAATTATTAGCTAGATAACAAATCCAAACAAAGTCTAAATCTAGAGAAACAATAACTAGTATATGTCATACCCGATTTTAAAGACAAAACCGAGTATATAAAACCATATGTCTGTGATCTAGGAAGTCAAATCACACATACAGAGACTTACAATAGTATCAACAAGAGAGACATTGCTTTATTGTCTCGGGACTATGTTTAGTGGAAGGAATGAAAATGTCCTACCATTAACGACATGTTGAATACACAATTAGAATATAAAAGGGAATATGATATATTATTTATATATATTCATTAAAATAAGGTTACAAACCAGCAAAGCCAGGAATAACACGGAGGCATCCTGTCCTGCTGCTAAGTGACATATTTATTTAATTATATATATATCATATTTATAACCCGAGAGCAGAAAGCTAAGGACAACACGGAGGCATGCATCCTGTCCTGCTGCTAACTGACAACATGGTAACCCACGTATACTTACTGTGCCTTATGTAGTAATACCGTAGTTCAAGCATTATTCATGGGTAGATCTCGATTACTGAATAGGGGCCCAACACTGGCATGATTTTGTAATCGTCACTGAATCCAGCATCGGAAAAGATCTTTTTCCATCCATTTATGTCTCGTTCCACCCCGTTGATATATAACATGAACATGTTCCGTATGACTTCCACCTCATTCATTTGGCTATCTCCCTGTGATGATCCTCTCACCATCTCTATGATTATCACCTTCCCCCCTGCTGTTCTAGAAGGAATAGCTTGCTTGCAACGTTTAAGTATCTTGACGCAATTCTCATCACTCCAGTCATGTAAAATGTTCTGTAACAGGTAGAAATTAAAAAAAAAACAATTTGAAGGAAAGAAAAGCACAAGCAAAATGACCTGAAGTCAATTTGTCTAATTCAATGAAAAATCATTTTCCATATGGATCCTCATCATTAGTACATATGATCTAGTTTTGATTCGTAAAGTTGCACTACTGGAAAATGGCTTAGTTCTGTGTGTGTTTAATTTTTGTGTGCGTTTTTGATTCAAAGTTGCACTACCTGAAATATATTTCTGACGGGATTCGTATTTTTCTATGTGTTTTAGCACACTCAGAACTAATCGATTTTCCAGTAGTGTTGATGAAACATAAAATTTTCTTGTTTCACGTACCATATATATGCGACTTTCTGTTGATTTTTGTTGCTCCAGTATTTGAACAAACATAGAAGTGATTAGGTTTCATTGTTTCAATTTCCGGGAAATAAAGAACCGGGAGTACGTAGTTCGATTAGCGATGAGTAGTAGACCCATGCGGTACACATTAATGGTTAATTACCTTGAGTAAGACAGCGCCAGCAGGTGGAATGGTCTCAAACATGTCCCCTGCGATGAAATGCATGTTATCATCACTGGCATGGGCCTCGTTGACGACGTGAGGAAGGTCCAGCACCATGCACTTAATGCGTGGAAACGACCTCGCGATGACCTGCGTGGCGGCGCCACGGCCGCCACCAACGTCGACGAGCGAGCTCAGGCCGCGAAAGATACGGCCCTTGTCCATAATAACGACCTCGAGCAAGAGCTGGCTATCAGCCGCCATGGAGTCGTTTAGGACGCTGCTAAACGCGGCATCCTGGTTCGCCATCTCCCACTGGGAGCAGCCGTGCGCCAGCTCGAAGAGTGACCCGGCAGCATCGGGCTCCTTCCGTAACCAGTCAGAAATGCTAAAGAAGGAAGACACGACGAGAGGACTCACCAAGAACGGGACTATAGGGGACAGGTTGCGATGTCCGACGAGGAAGCGGCACGCCGTGGTTAATCCGTACAAGGTATCACCACTGTCTTTACTAGCGGTGGCAGTGAAGATGCCCGTAGTGCTAAGTAGTTCCATCACGCGCTGGAGATCTGGCACCTTGGCTGGATGTATCTTAGTGTCGGCTGCTATGTCGGCTAGGGTTGCGGCACCGCCGCGGCGGTGGATAGTGTGGTGGATGCCGAGATCCACTGCACAATTTGATAGCCATGGACTTAATGTAACCGAGCACATGGTTTTGGAGCTCGGAAAGAGCTACGAGCAAGTCCTGTGGGCTCACTTCGGCCAAGAGTCTAAGCGTCATGATACAAGGTTAACAAGCTTTCACTGCAAATTAAAACTGGTCTTTGTACTCCGTGGCCTAGATTTCTTCGATCCAACACCCCTTTTATAGAGGATGGTACAGTGCGCGGAGGGAGCCAATCTGGCCTGTTGTACTTATGAGCCGGCGTCACACAAGGACCAGATCAGAGCCTCAATCTAGCTTAATTATACTCTCTTACCATCCAACCATTAACTTTCAAATTAAAGCTAGCACTACAGAATCCGCTTCTTTGCCGAGTGCAAAGAAGTTTGCCGAGTGGCAAAAGTCGGGCACTCGGCAAAAGAGCATCTTTGCCGAGTGCCAAACTGCGACTCGACAAAGAACAATTTGCCGAGTGCACGGCGCCGGCGACGTATAGCACTTTCGGAAAACAATATATTTGCCGAAAGTGCTTGGCGTCGGCAAAACAATACACTCGGCAAAGGATAACAGGATGAAACGGTCGTTCTCCGTCACCTTTGCCGAGTGTCCAACGCTAGGCACTCGGCAACCTAGGCACACTTTGCCGAGTGCCTCGCTTATATGCACTCGGCAAAGTAGTTGTTTTGCCGAGTGTCCAACGTGGCACTCGGCAAACTATGCTGTTTTTTTTTTTTTTGCCCCATTTTTTGTGGTGCCTTGGTACACTAATTACATCTCATGTTCGGAATTTGGGACAATTTCAAGTTGTTTTGCTATATTTCATGAATTATTTCTATTTTCTTGCATTTTTTCGACGTCGGATGGTCATTCAAATTTGGAGTGGTCCAAAAATGCAAGAAAATAGAAATAATTCATGAAATATAGCAAAACAACTTGAAATTGTCCCAAATTCTGAACATGAGATGTAATTAGTGTACCAAGGCACCACAAAAAAATGGGGCAAAAACAAAAAATCAGATAGCTTGTCGAGTGCCGTATGTGGCACTACCTAAGAAAGACAAGATTCGCCGAGTGCCCGGACGCGTGGCACTCGGCAAAGACTGTTTTATTTTAAAAATAAAATACCACCTTTGCCGAGTGCCCCGATTTGTGGCACTCGGCAAAGTCGGCGGATAAATATCTCGCCCCGCCTCCCTCTTCTCTTCATTTCGACGCGCGCCCGACCCCAAGACTCCGCCCGGCGCCGGCCGCCGACCGACCCGACCGGCCTCGCCCGCCCGCCCGCCACCGCCGGAGCTCGCCGGATCCGGCCCTCCGCCCCCGCCGGACCCCGCCCCGCCCGCCGCCGGATCGCGCGCCCGCCCGCGGCCGGACTCCGCCAAGCGCCCGCCCGATCCGCCCCCGGCGGCCGCCGGCGAGCGCCGCCATCGCCCGGGCCCTCCGGACGCCTTCCTCACCCCCAGGCCGCCGGCCGCCCCCCCCGGCCGCCCCCGGACCCCGCCCGCCCGGCCCGATCCGCCGCGCCCCCGCCCCGATCCGGAGACGGGGCGGCCGCCGGCGAGCGCCGCCCGCGCCTCGGCCACGCGCCCCGCCGACCCCTCCGCCCCGCCCCAGCCCCGCCGGCGCCCTCAAGCTGCCGGCCTGCCCCGGTTCCCGGCGGCAGAGGGAGAAAGGGGAGGTGAGGAGGAAGAGGGAGGAAGGGGAAGGTGAGGAGGAAGAGGGAGGAGAGGAGGAAGAAGAGGAAGGAGAGGAGGAAGAAGGAGGAGGAAGAAGAGGAAGGAGAGGAGGAAGAAGGAGGAGGAAGAAGAGGAAGGGGAGGAGGAAGAAGGTGATCGACGCCGGTCGTCGTTCTTCGTGTTGCCGCGGCCAAGGTAAGCCCTATCCTTCTAGTAGTGTTAGTTGTAGGGTTAGTAGTAGTAGTTAGTAAATAGTTAGTAAATAGTTGTAGGGTTAGTAGTGTTAGTTGTAGGGTTAGTAGTAGTAGTTAGGAACTAGTTAGTAAATAGTTAGTAAATAGTTGTAGGGTTAGTATTGTTAGTAATAGTTGTAGGGTTAGTAGTAATTGTTATGGTAATACTTGAATACTTTCATTTGCATGGTTTCGGAGAAGTAAAGTGAATGGCTCTTGTTGATATATTGGTGGTTGGTGGCCTTCGTGCCCATATTCGGTATATGTATGTGGTTGTTGGCCTTCGTGCCATGTTTTTGCAGTTTTGGGAACCCCCGTGGGGGAGGTGCCGCCAAATTTTGAGTCGATAATAACTATTTTTTCCCTTTTTTTAGGAGGACTGTGGGAGGGACTCGGCGACCCGATCGCCCTCGCTGGGCGCCGCGGGTCTTGCCGCACCGCGTCTCCACCGACACCGTAGGTATTCATCACCTCCGTCCCGCCCTTATAGTTGTCTTACATATAGCGACCCGCTTAGGGCGCCTCCCCGTCCGAAAGAGATACTGACGTTGGTATGCGCATCCGTGCATATCTGCGACCATATCCGTTTCGGATTGTCCACGTTTTTTTGACAGCCCGTGGATGCGTAGATAGGTTAGCATCCATGCTCGCCTCCCGCCGGAGCCGGATTTTCGGCAGCACCTCCCCATTGTTCTCCGGATACACACTCCCCCGCCAGACGTGTATCGGGAGAACAATGGGAGGTGCTGCCGAAATTCCGCGGACGGACGGGAGCCGAGCATTGATGCTAACCTTGTCTCACGCATCCTCGGGTGGGATTAGGACCTATCCCTCACCTATTAGATGGTAGGAAGGCCGTGTAGATGCAATTGTCGCTTATATGGGTCGCCGACATGGGCGTATGACAGAGGATGGATAACCGTCGCTGGATGTACACGGGCTTCGCAAGTAAGAGCCTTGAATGGGTTAGGGGACCGATGCTTTCCTCGAGCATGCATTTGGCCCACCGCTAAAGGGTCTATTCGGATGCCGTGTCCCTGCAGCAAATGTAAGAACAAGAAAAAGCAACGAAAGGTTGAAATGGGCAAACATATTTACAACAACGGATTCGTCCCAAACTATAGCCGCTGGATCTTCCACGGTGAAGTCGATCGTATTAGAGAGGACGTGGTGAGGCCCCTCCTCGAGGAGTATGATGCGCATGCCGGGATGGCGACATGATGGCGCACTTTCACGATGCACGGTTCAATGGAGGATTGAGGAGGAACCTCGAGGAAACCGCAAAGGCGTTTCTACGAGATGATAGAGGCGCACAAAGAGCCCCTTCACGAGAAGACAATGGTTACGGCCGATGCCATTTCACGCCTTATAGCGTTGAAGTCGCAATTGAGCATTAGTCGAGACGGCTTCGACACCCCGTTGTCGTTATTGGCAACCGCCTGCAGGGTCACGCCCCGCCGAAGAACACGCACGAGTCACGCAGAGACTCCTTCGTGGACTCAAGATGCCGTATGAGTCGTACCATGCTTGTCCAAAGGGGTGCGTTCTATTTAGGGAGACCTCAAGGAAGCAACGCGACCGGTCCAAAGTGCAAAGCCTCTAGGTTTGTGGAGGTAGAATGTAGTGATGGCAGGAAGAAACAACCCAAGATTCCCGAGATGGTCCTACGACACCTTCCTTTCGCATCGAGGCTCCAACGGCCGTACATGACGAGAGGAGTCCGCGAAACAAATGACATGGCACAAGAAGGGCAAAAGATACAGTCCTGAGAAGTTGGTACACCCATCGGATGGTGATGCATGGAAGCACTTCGATAATATGCATCCTGAAAAAGCTATGGAGGCTCGAAATGTACGCGGCGTAGCGTTCGCAATGATGGGTTCAACCCGCACGGACAGTTGGCGGCCCCGCATAACTTGTTGGCCCGTGTTCGTGATCCCCTCAATCTTCCCCTAGTGTCATGTTTGAGCTCAAGCACCTGTTCTTGACGCCGATAATACCCGCACCGGGCAACAATATGGGTGTGTTCATGCAGCCAGTGTGGGATGAATTGCAAGATGCTTGGCAAAATGGGGTACTGACGTACGACCGAGCTACAAAGACAAACTTTACAATGCATGTGTGGTACCTATATTCAATGCATGACTTCCTGGCTTATGGCATATTCAGCAAGATGGTGTGTTCATGGGAGGTTCCCTTGCCCAACATGCAAGGCAGCATTTGTGATGTTCACCCAAGGGTGGCAAGTATTCTTCGTTTGACAAACATCGTCAATTCCGCCCGAGAACCATGAATTCGACTAGACAAAAAGCACTTCACGAAAAAGGTGTTGAAGTCACCGACCCCATCCCAAAGTTTATGACCGTGAAGAGGTCCTTGCCGAGCTAGCCGGGTCTCAAAATCGATGAAAAGAAATGTGGTTTTGTTGGATATGGTACCACACACATGTGGACTTATATATCGGGCTTGACTAATCTCCCCCTACTACAAGGATCTTCTTCTTCCACACAACATCATGTAATGCACACACGTAAAAGAATATCTCCGAGGCACTCTTCGCAACAACCATGGACCTTAAGAAGTCAAAGGACAACGTTAAGGCTAGACTTGACATAGAGATGATGTGCGATAGACCAAAGCTAGTGATAGAGACCCCTAGCCCCTGGGAGGAGATGGAGAAAGGGCCCGGCCGACTACATCATCAAAAGGGCCGATAGGAAGGAAGTACTACAAAGGATGAAGACGTTATCGTTCCCGATGGGTATGCGCTTAATCCGAGTAGGGGAGTGAACTTGCGCACTATGAAAGTCTTAGGGATGAAGAGTCATGACTTCCACATATGGATTGAGCGGATCCTTCCTCGCGATGACTCGGGGATACCTCTCCGAGCCATTGTGGCGCGCCCCGGCAGAGTTGAGCTTCTTCTTCCGCCGCCTTTGTGTTAAGGAGTTATCTCGGGATGCGATTGCCGATCCGGAGCGTGCCGCACTGTGTTGATCCGCAAGTTGGAGATGATATTTTCACCGGCTTCTTCCCCTGCCGATGCAAAGACTGATTTTGCACTGCCCAGCCGAGGCACGGTTGGGGGCCCGTGCAGCCCGTTGGTGCTATCCAATCGAGAGGGCTCTCAAGGTACTTCGGAGAAAATGCGTGAATAAAGCCAAAATTGAGCCTTCCGTGGGCGAGGCATATATTCTAGAGGAGGTGTCGACCTTCACACAGGCATACTATATCGAGAAACTTCCGGCGTCCACAATCCTACCCCTCGTTACAACGCCGATGAGAGTTCATCGAACCTCAGCCTTTCAGAGGGCAAGTCGGAAGAGGAAGCGCAGTACCCACAAGCACTTGTCCTTTGATGAGTGGCGCACTATCATGCTCTATGTGTTGTTGAACCTTGACGAAACTGCTCCCTTATCGCCAGTAAGTTCTCAATGAGCTTGTTCCATACGCCGTCACTATCCTCCACCTATCGATCCGACCCATTTGCCTTGTTTTTTTCGTGGAATTTATTGGTCAACACCGAGAGGGAATGGGGCTCCTACCTTGCAACAAGAAGACAATCTTCTAAAAAAATGGGCAGCCCGATTTTATTTCCCGGTTCTCGCTTCAAAGGTACCATCCAACTAACCTCGTTCCGACTTTGATATTCCACTTTGGTCCAAGTAACATATAATGTAACGACTGCGTGGCCTCACCTTGCGTGCCCGCACGCATGCCGAAATGTGCGAAGATTTAAAACAGTGGGCAATGGCTTCCCCGTAGGGTCAACTCGCTCACGATTTATGATGTGAATGGCTATCGCCGCACGAGAAGCTACGAGGAGAGTCGGCCCAACCGCAAAACAACGCGGCACCGGAGTTCGTATGCCCGGCTTGGATAAGAAGGACTATTACAAGATAGTCGAAGAAATATATGAGCTCAACTTCGGGGTCCTAAAGAGCTCAAGCTAGTGGTATTCAAATGCCATTGGTTCGATCCCGATGACACGAAAAGTAGACCCTACGATTGGGCAAGTCGAAATTCGACAGATTCCGTGATATGGAGGAGAGGATGTCTATATTGTGGCTAATATACACGCCACACAAGTTTATTACCTCCCATGGGCATGCCAAAAAAACACGAGGACCTTGCGGGTTGGTACCTTTGTGCAGCAGGTATCGCCGCACGGTAAAGCGCCTCGTTCGAACGAAGATGATTACAACCTTGACCCAAACATCGAAGAGTTCTATCAACCCGAGGGGCTAGAAGGACGTTTAGAGATAGACATTCTTTCGCCGATGGGCATGGAAGTAGACAACGCCATCGATGAGGACGAGGGTGATGAGGTGCGTGGATGCTAAGGACTTGCAAATTCTTGAACGATGGAGGATGGTGCGCGAAGGAGTTGTGGAGGGCGATGCACATGCCGAGGGCGCATATGAGATGATGAGGATGGTGACATTGATGATTACAATAGTGATAGTGATAGTGATGACTACATGCCACCCTTAGGCATTCGGGAGATAATTTCTAAATCATGTAATACTATTTTGTTATTATTGTTACCTTTTAATTATGTTTCGCTCATTTTGCAATACTAATTGGTTTACTCTTTGTCTTTGCATGGACTCAACAAAATGCCCGCGGAAGGCGGCAAGCAACGCCGACAGGGGGTCCAACCCTTCACGCGAGGCCCCCCCACCCTCTCCCCACGCCGACGAGGAGGAGGCCGACGAGCAGCACTGACGGTGGAGACGCCGAGGCGCAGCCGACGTCGCCCGGGCCCACGAGGAGGCTTGAGTTTGTGTTCACGCCGAGCCAGCGGGGGCCGCCGTCGGGCCAGCCGCCGTCAGGCCACACCTCTTCGACGGACCGGCGGTCGAAGAAACACTGCCGAGACGTCTTCCTCGAGTGCCAGCAAGGTCTACCAAAGCGGGGGCCTCGAGCCTCCCACAGTGGGCCGATCCCTTTGCCCGCCGCCCGGTGATTCGACCCCACGGTGACAAGTAAGTAGCCATTGATATTTTCACTACTTGTTCATATGACATGTTGAAAATCGAACTTCGTGACTAACAATTCGCCTTAATGGCTCGCGGCAAGAATCGGAAGATTGTAAGCGGAGGGGGCGTTCGCGCCATATCAATGGCATCCGTGAGCCTCCCGATTAAAGAGAACTACCCTGGCCCGGTGACCGCCGGGGGACGGAGGGAACCGCCCTATACGTGGGAGCACTTGCGGCGTGTGGAGGAGGGCGCCCTTGCCGTGAAGATCAAGGCGGACTTCGGGTGAGTCTCAGATTCGTGATTACTTCATGTCGTTTAAATACTATGTTTTTAAATAATAGAATGATACATGTTGTCCGTATGCGTAACTACTTCACGCGGCGAGGCGGGGCAGGAGGAGGTGGGCCGCTAGAGTGCAGTGACGTGGTCCGCCGAGACCGACTCAAGGACCCGTACCACGAGGCACGTGTCCGTTGCATCGCCTCCTTCAACGCCGACGTGCTTGGCAAGGTGGTGAGGAAGAATGAAGCAAGGGAGATGATGCTCCGTAGGGAGACCGACCTCACCAGGGCCCAAGACATCCGTGTTCAGAGAACGATTTATTCCCGATTCCTTCAATGGAAAATAAGCAAGCTTCCATTCATCCTCCGCTATGTCATGCAGATGTGTCCCGAGTGGAAAAGAAGTACAAGGACTCCGCGGGAGTCCATTGTGGACAAGTGGCTCTTGGACGAGACGACGAGACCAAGAGACTCTCGTCTGAGATGTCGCTTGAGATGGAAGGGAAGCCACACCACCAAGGGAGCGTGCCCTCCCAAAGGTATATGGATAGATGGGTACGACATTCTGTTGATTTTTTTATTCAAGCGCCAAATCTCTTCACTTCTAACCATCTCTCGTGTTCTCCTCGCAGCCCCGCTTCGCATGAAGGCCAAAGACATCACCGAGTATGCAGGGTTCGCCTTGACTCACGCCGGCAGAGCGACCGACCCGCCCCAACGCCTACGACCCGGCCGAAGGGGCCCGAGGCGCACACCAACGCCCGCGCCTACCCCAAGCTTACCCAAGACGCCGAGGCGGCAAAGCAGCCGCTATGGGGACGACTTGATCCAGCCCCACCGCGCCCGGACACAGCACCTGGTGATGAGGTTGGGAGGAGGGAAGCAAAGACGGCCGGCATCGGATGGCCAACTGCGATCAACCCATCCTTCTCTCACAAAGCCGAGCGAGATTCGCCTCAAGGAGCACGACCTCCACCGACATCCCCATAGCACTCGGCGCCAGAGCTCCACGCAGATGATGCAGAGTTTCGTGTAATTTCAGTTTCATTCGTCGCTCACCGGTTTTACACATGTTCGCCGCCTATGCATTGTTTCAACGTTACGGTGTAATATTGCAGCCCGATGGCGCAGTTGGAGGCCAGCAGCGCCCAGCGGCAGACTTTGAGGCCAGGCAGCGGCCCAGCCGAGGCCCATCGGCTGGGAGTTGGAGGCATACCAAAGAATACTGGCAGGCGCCGATGCAGGATGTGGCGGCCTTCTTCCGTGGCCTCCAGATCCCGGTGTGACCCCGCTCCGTTGCCCCAGCGCTCGCTGTCCGCTCCACCCCCGCTTCGCTCCTCCCCCTCGTAGGGACCCGGTGAGTATATGTTGTTGTTTATTTTTTTTGGCTTGTGCGGCTCACCCGCAGTACTAATGAGATCGCCTTTCTTTGTGCAGCCACAGCCGGCGGGTTCAAACCCGACTCCTCCAGTGGCCCTTCTCCACCCTATCCGCCGGCCCGACTCCACAAGACACGTGGCCGTGGCGCTCCTCCTCCCGGCACGCAGCAGCCCACACTACGGGCTTCCACACGCCCCTCCTACACAAAGACGGGTGGACGTACTCAACCGCGCCGCAAAGATGGGTGGTATCCGGGGCAAGGTGAGGGCTCCTCACCCTCTTCGCACTGTGGAGGCCACGGGCCTGGGGTAGTTGCATCGCGGATGGATTTCTTTTAGATGTTGGATATGTTGCACCGTGATGGATCTCGTTTCGATGTTGGACATGTTACATTTCGTTTGGTTGTTGGACATGTTGGATTTCGTTTGGATGTTGGACTATATGTGTGAATTTGTGATATATGTGGATTATATATGTGAATTTGTGAGATATGTGGATTATATATGTGAATTGGTGATATATGTGGTTTATGATGTATATATGAATGCTATGGTATTTGTATATGTTGATTTGCAAAGAACAATCAACGTAAAAAAGAAAAAATGAAATTCAGCTTTTGCCGAGTGCCAAAGACTCAAGAAAGCCGGGACGCCGCAGGTAAAAATGAGAGATTTGCCGAAAGTGCAAAGGTGGCACTCCGGCAAAAATGACCATAGATTTGCCGAGTGCCACTGCATCGCACTCGGCAAAGGTTATTTATTTATTTTGGTAAAATAAATATTTTGCCGAAGTTCGACATTCGGCACTCGGCAAAGTTCGTAAAATATTCAAATCTTTGCCGAGTGCCCCACGCTTGGCACCGCAAAGAGCGCCAGTGTAACGTCAGCAGGCCGCCGAGCATCGACATGGCACTCGGCGATGCCTTTGCCAAGTGCTTCAAGATTTGGCGCACCTCGGCAAAGAATGGTTTGCCGAAAGTCATTTTTGCCGAGTGCGCGCCATTGAGTTTGGCACTCGGCAAAGGCTTTGCCGAGTGCGTATAAGCCTTTGCCGAGTGCGCTCCGCGCACAAAGCAAATCAGGCGATTCCCGTAGTGTAGCCAAGAAATTAAGGGATTTGCTAAATTTCAAGTGCCTGAATTTTGTTTTATTTCAGGCGACGGCTATTGCACATATTGTATACTAAAATTGCAGGTTTAGTTCTTTACAATTTCTATGGACACAATCTTCAATTTTTCGGTTCCAATAATAGAAACCAGCTTAAACAAACTACAAACCTTATAAAATTTTATATGTGTCAAGACAAGGACAATTTAAAAATTAATAATTATTTTCTATAGTTAGACAAGGCAAATTTTATACGTGTTGGCACAAGGACAATTTAAAAATTAACAATTATTTTCTATAGTTAGACAAGGACAAAATTTAATGTGTCACTATGACAAAAAGTGTTGCCTCGAAACCTTCTTAAATTTCAGCACCTACAGCCTGTGCTCAAACCCCCCTTCACTCGACGTAAAGTGAACCGATAGAACCAAAGCGGTAGTGATGTGGGGTTCGAAAACACCGCCGGGTCGAAACAACGGCGGTGATTTGAGGAGAGACTGGTCGGCTCGCTATTACATGGTTTGTGAACGAGGAGTACGAGGAGCAGCACCCGGACCAAGCTTTTGAGCAAGGCAAGTATTTCTTATGGTTTCCTTTGTTACCCAACAATTTTAATCACCTTATTCATATTGCATGTGTCCAAATTTGATAACCCTTAAGGACTCACCTAGGATTATTCTCGTATTTATCCTTGTTACCTATGGGGGTTTGCATAATAGAAGGTTAAGTCTCGCTACGCTCATCAAATGCTTAATTGTAACTTGACTAATGATATATAGAACAATGACTAAAAGATACTTTTTAGCAACATGGCAAGTAGGGGGCTGGAGTGTGACCATATTTTTATGCTCTAGTTGCTCTTCATAAGGACTGTCATTTCAAGCGGCAACCCAGGAAGATAGTACAACCTTGAGTGTCAAAGCGGGCATGACCTTAGTCGTATAACTAGTTTTTCTCGATCCTGTTAGTAGTTACTGGATTTATTCAGCGCAAGAGGGGGGACTAGGTTGTAGAATGGCTTCCTTGCCCGTCAAAAATTTTGTAGGCCGATCCGCCGTCGGGGTGTGCCGCCTAGAAGGGGGCCTCCATTCGTCTAAATTGAAACCTCACGGCTACTAACTTGTTAGGATGACTAGTGAAAGGCTTCGTAGTGATCCCTGACTTACATCGGAAGTGAGCCAAGAGGATGGCCACCTCGAGCAAAGGGAAATCACGGCTCAAGATGAAAGTGTACACCTCTGTGCAGAGTTTGATCAAACCGATATATCGCCGAGCTCTCGATACGAGCGACACTGGATTCTTTATGTATAGCCGATAAGGGTTGGATGGGAGATCATATTAACTTGATGTTTATAATTACTTAAACACTTGGGTTGGGTTCTCTCATTAACTTAATAACTCGGTAATAAATAAAATATAACCAACTAAAATGTTGACCTCTTAAACCTATGTCAAGCCTTTGAGCCTTGCATCCCCATAGATATATATACTTGCTGAGCATGGTGAGTCGACACTTGTTATTTCACCAATGAAAACCATGGACGTGTTCCAGATGGAGTTGATTATGAGGAGTTCCCTGAAGATATCGAGGACTTTTGAGGAGAGCGTATCACCGGCCCCGGTGTCCCCGTGGATGGTGTTTTTAGTCTTTCTATGTATCTCGCTGTAATAAATGTCGTTGGCAATGATGTGATAGACATGTTCATGTGATGTAATAAAGTTATAAACGTGGTTTGTGCTATGATATTATTACAATTTGTATGTATATGTGATTTGGGACTTCTTGGGCCCACATATACTTGCCTCTCTTTTTTCTTAGTAAAACAGGGGTTACACACGAGGTCGGTTTACCCGACTATATAAGCGCACCACCGGCCACCACCGTCATAGCCGCGACATGGAGGTGGTGGCTACTGGGGCCGGAGGCGCCACGGCGCGCACGCGCATGCGGGGGCTGGTGGCGGCGGTAGTTAGGTAGAAGGCAGGGAAATAATTCTTTATTGCTTGTCCCCAAGAGATTACATTCTCCTTGTTTATATAGCCCTCCTATGGGACTTGTATCTCAAGCAATCTTTAAAGGTTTTCTTATAGATCGAATACCTTTTACAAGCAAGTTCAGTATTCTTTTCCTAATATTAGACTTCCTTATAGAGTGAAAATATCTCCTTCACACCAAACAGTCCTAATCTTATCCTAACCGAACTCGACTTTAATTACCGAAAAATCGCGAAGGGGGCGTGCGCGCTAGGGGCCAGGGGCGCTCCTACCGCCACAGGCCCCTTGGGCCATCCTCTCAGGCCCCACCACGTGGGGTGTGACAAGTATGTTGATGAAACTTTATAATATTTTTTTAGATCTTAATCCTTATAAATGTAAAAGAAAACTTTAAACTATAAACTCAGTAGATCAAGGACCTATAAAATTTATATAAAAAGTATCTTAATGACTACCACGGACTGAGTTTTGTCTGTCATATCGCAAAAAAATTTAAATAATTTTTGAGCATCTTAATGAATTCAAATATAAACCTTAAAATTATATAGTTGTAGATCTCACTGAGATATACAATTTTCATATAAATAACATCTTTATCCAACTTCGTATGAAAATTATATGATTTTTCTCAGACTGAATTTTGTCATGTCATATCAATTCGCGTGACAAAACCGTATTGTCACACCTTCAAGGTTTTACGCATGAAAGTCGTCGTTCAACGTGACAAATCTTGCTGCCCAAAAGCATGTGATGCGGTAGCATGATTTTGTTGTGTCATGCATATGTTAGCACATTCAAAATTGGGAAATAAAAAGTAAAACATAGGGTGCTATTTTTAAAATAAAAGATTAAAAAGAAAAAAAATGAGAAGAAAAACATATACGGTTGATTTAGTATTTTCATTCGCTTGAATCAAAATAGAATTAGCACCAATAGTAAGAATGAAAAAGAACGCTCTCACTTCCATTCTGCTTAGATTTAGGGATGACGTGGAGTTTCACTTAACCATAGCAAAATCCATGGTGTTCTTAGAGCATAACAAATCTATGGCAGCAAATGGGACAAAAATGAAGAGTTCGCAATCAACACGAAAACGGCTAGATCCAATGCTTTCGCATTTAATTATTTAGTTTATATGATAAGTGTCTTTTTGTTAGTACACTGAAAGCATGTATTAGGTCTTTGGCCTAAAAACGAAATTAAAGAGGCAAGGTCCAAGAATATCAATCTCGGCATCTAGCGGTAACCGTCGTCACCAAGCGCTATCTGTGTTCCTAACCCTGTCTCACTCTACTTAATTAACAAGGTACATATATTGACATTTTAGACCTTGCCTCTTTAATTTTCCCTTGCAGGCCAAAGACCTAGGATCCACTTTTACCCGAAAGCTTGTTTTTTAGAGAAAATTTAATAGTTGTTTGTTGAGGTTACCAGGCTACAGTACAAGGTTCAGGAAAACCTCCGCCTCTCATTACCACTACCTCTCTTCTCTCAACAACCGACAAAATCTACCCCTCTTTAATTATTTTGGTTGCATTGGCACTGCTACAGCACAGGGATATAATAACACCAACTTATGTTATTATTGGTTGAAAAAAAATGTTACTAGCTCTCTTAGTAACACATTTTCTTTTTGTGTTCCATTTGTCTATGTTACTATAGACTGGTTTATTGTAACACATCTACTTGTCTATAGGAACATCTATTTAGTATTACAATGATTTTTGTTGTAACACTTTTTTTAGGCTCTAGTAACACTTCAAATTATGATAGAACATATAGTTTTTAACAGATGTATTTATCTATTGGAATACTTGCATAGTGTTACAATGATTGTCTGTTGTAACGTTTTTTTTTTGTTCTAGTAACACTTCTACAACAAGGTCCCCCCCCCCCACACACACACACACACACACACACACACACACTAATGCAACACCTTAAAAGTGTTGCAATAGGCCAAAATGTGTTGTCAAAATCTTTTGCCACCACAAATGTGAGGTTGCTTGTAGGTTTAATTGCCACGCTACATGCTATAGCGCATATTGCCACTACCAAATCGTGATGTCGACTATATTGCAACACTTTGTTTACTAGCATCAAACAATACTAACAAGCCATTATTTTCCACAACAAATATATGGTCAAAAACCATTTGTTTATACACATTAGAATGAAACCATCCCATATCAAGTTCAAGCTTAGATTCAAACATTTTTTCAAAACCCAAAAGGCATTTGACATCAATTGTATCTACACATGAAAATCTAATTAGCTATGACTACCACTAAAGCAAAACTTCCTCTTGAAAAGATGCTCCACTCCCAGTCTAGCTTCCTCCTGAAAAGATGATACCAAGCATTGGCATATGCATCAATATTGCTGAAATTGGATTATTTTGACAACAACAACATGGACTAAATCCAAATCAAGCAAGGGTTAGCATTTGTATATGTAACACTTTGAATAACACTGCATACGAACACAATTAGGGTTACTTTTGAACATGAAGAAAGAAACAAGCGGCCAAAGGTGTGTGAACATACCTTGGTCATTATTTCCAATACCGAATTGTTAAATTAGGCTTTGCTACTTTCAGGAATCTGTTTGCATGTCGACCCGCACTAAGAAATTTGGATCAAGATGAAGAAGCATATTAATTCCGAACAAACATATTAGACATGGCTGGCAGCTGTTAGACAAAGGAAACATAAACTGAGTTGGACAACATTTGTTAGATTATATATACCAGCAGTCTGCCACTGCCCACATAATTTATATCGTATGAATTCTCAGGGTAATAAGATTTTAATGTTAACTTGTAGAACAACAACATAATTGCATCATGATCTAGGACACTAAGATATATGTAGAACACATAATGAAGATAAACTAATTTTATTTTAGGAAGCATATAAAGCTATGCCATCTAATGATAGGACAAGTGCTTCATGACAATTAACCAATTTCCAGATGCATAAAAGACATGATACAGTATGTGGCCTAAGAACTACTGCAGTCAGTATAGCCATATGTCCAATCATCCATGCCAAATTACAGATGTTTTCCTTCTAACCTCTAACCAGCTGTATTATATTAGTGTTGTAGTATTGAGCAAGTATGGCTTAAAAAAAAAAAAAAAAATCACTTCGCCAGCATGCACCTAGTGCAAAATCATTGGTTGACATTTACATCATTCATCTAGTACCCAAATTACCGATGATTCATACAAAAAGAAAATAACATAGTGACCCAGCACAAGGAAACTTACTTGCAGAGTAGAGACTTATTCAACACCTCAGTTATTGAATCCCTCGGTATTTCTGCAATCCGATCTTCATCTTTATCAACAATCTTTTTTAAGAGATCTTTATCAACAATCTGTCGTATTTACCGTAGAATTGTCGGTTTCTTCTCTTGGGTTATTACCGTGTTGGTTTCCGTTGTTGGTTGGCCGGTTGCTCTTAACCATTGCAATCTGCATTTAATATGAATTTTGCTGTCCTACACGTTATGTCTAGCCAGGATTCACCTGACATGTTTCTATAGTGTCACTGTTTAACCTTGTTTAGTTGGCAAAAAAACTTACTCCCTCCGTGTCAAAATAGATGTCATTCTCGCTTCCCGAGAAGTCAATGTCTTCAAAATACCGGCAATTATATATTAAAATATATAAATATTTATGCTAAGTAATTAGTATCATCGGAAAGATCTTTAAGTCTAGTTTTTTAACAAATTTATTTGGAGATTTAAATGTTACACATATTTTCTACAAACCTAGTCAAAGTTGAGAAAGTTTGACCGCACGCATCCCATAGTGACATCTATTTTGAGATAGAGCGAGTAGAAAAAAACACTGTTGGAACTACTGTAGCACTCATGTAGCACTTTTATTTGTTTATGGTAAATATTATCCTATCATGGTGTAACTAGGCTGAAAAGATTCGCTCTCGTAATCTACATCTCAACTATATAATTAGTTATTTTGTTTACCTACTTTTTATACTTCGAATATATGTTTTTTGGTGTATTTAATGTGATGTGATAGAAAGAGTGTGGAAAAAACTTAAAATTTGGAGGGGGGACTAAACAAGGCCACTCCCCTCTGTCCCTAAATGTTTGTCTCTAGAAAACCGTATTTCCCTCACAACAAACACGCTTTTCGGGAAACACACATAAAGGGACGGAGGGAGTATGTCCTATATTGTTGTATATACTTTAGCGCCCTCGCTGTCTACGACATAAATGTGCTTTACACTATGGTCGCATATTTAGGCGGCTCCGAGCTGCTCAGATAAGAATGAGCTACAAGAAACAGAGCAATTAAAACGAGGTGACTAGACATTATGCAAGAGTCAGAGCCTTTAATGACTTGACAAGAAGTCCTTAGCCTAGCTTGGAGAAATAAAGTTTAGTGTTTCTCTAAATTTAGACCCTGTTTGGTTATCAGGAACTAGGAACTAGGAACTAATTTTTAGTCTCAATTAGTCCCTAATTTTACCAAACACCAAGACTAATGTACTAATTTTTAGTCCCATCTAGTCCCTAGTCCATTAGCCCTCCTGAGAGTCTAATGAGGACTAGTTTGTGCCTTGTTTGTCACCATTTGTGCATGCACTAGTCAGTCGTCAGTCATCAGTTTTTTTTTTCGAAACCGAGCTCGTGCCCGTATTGCATTAAGAGAAGTGAGAAAATTTTTACATCTTAGTGAGCCCATTAGCGAGTTGCCCTCGAACTCATCACTAAGCTAAACAGATATTAGTCATCAGCTCTAGTCCCTCATGAGTCCTTTGAACCAAATACTTTTAGGAACTAATAATTAGTCCCTAATTAGTCCCTTCCTAGTCCCTAGTCCCTAGTCCATGGAACCAAACAGGCCCTTAGCTACCGGTCGGCGGATTAGTTAAACCTTTATATGCTACAATAATTAAAGAGAACCCGTTAATTGTCGCTTATGTGGTTCAATCACTACTACAGATTCGCTCATCACTACCGCCGGTATCACGCCGAAATTTATTCCACCGGAGCGATGAACCACACCCTAAGCAAGTGATGAGCCGCTCAGCGCGGACAAACCGAAAACTCCACGGGCTCGACTAAATCCGGGCAAAGGAAGATTTAGATCACCACCGGTTGAATCGTTCCCCAAGCAAAGGGTCTTGATGGACACGCATCACTCGCGGGTTTGAATTAGAACCGAAAAGCGATTTGAAGATTGACACAAACCGGTTGAATTAGAACCGATAGCGATTTGGGAGGGGAAGCAAAAGGAACCGATAGCTCAAGGGGTTGAATGAAGAAGGAACAAGAAAAACAAACGATAGAAACAGAGAATGGAGATGAATTAAAAATGACTTGAGAGTCATTATATATTACTAGATAATATATTTACAAAACGAAAAATAAAAAAGAAAGCGGCGGCCGCTATCGCCTCGGCCAAAGGCCGCTTATCGCCTCCTCCGCCGCCGGCCGCCCAGGCCTCGTTGCCGCCGCTGGCTCAGCCCCGCCGCCGGCCGCCCCGCCGCCGGCCGGCCTCGGAGGCCCGCCAGCCCCGCCGGTATCCCCTAGCGAGGATGTCGGCCATGGCCTCGACCTTGAAGGCGAAGTTCGCCTTCTCCACCAACAGCCCAACCCACCGCTATAAAGGCCGTGGAGGCGCCCACGGTGAAGACAAGCTCCTCGTTGGTGTAGATGCCGCCATCTCGCCGATGAAGAAGAAGCTAGCCGCCCGGGGTTTATGGAAAGAGAGAGGCTAATTAGCGATGGAGATGGTACCAAATCGAAAGCGTTGTTATATAGTAGCAAGCCATGGAATGCATGTACCATTGTCATTCCCAAGACGCGGCGCCATGAAAACGACCCAACACAAGACGATCGCTCATCCAATGGCCGCCGCGACGCCCGCCTCCCCACGAAAGGCCGACCCGCTAAGCCGCTTGGCTACAAGCTTTCCAATGGCCGCCGGCCGGGCACGGCGCTTCCCAACACCCAATCCCGAAATCCCCCGATTCGATCCCCAACAAGCCGCTTTTGACCATTTTTTCAAGAACGATGATCGAGTTTAGCATTGTTATTTTGAAACAAGGAAAAGGAATGCATGCTTCACATTGTTTACCATTGCTACAAGATCAACCACACGTACCTTCGATGCCGATTGCCGACGGGTGAGGGAGCAGGAGGGAGGGAGGGAGACGAGAGACTTCCGCCGGCCGGAGCACAAAATGACACACTCAACTAAGCCGTAGCACGCCCACAACACCGCCGGGCTATTTAAAGAATCAAACTTTGTACCGCCCAACGGATAACAAAACACTATTTTTTTCTTTTTTACCACAATATCGTAGCCGCCACGCTCACTTAGCGTGTTCACGCGGGCCCGGGCTACATGCATGCCGCCGCTTGAGAACCGCGTTGGCAGAGCATTCACCGCCGGTTAGGAAACCGACTGTCTCCGAATCGATGAGAAAAGCCTCGCGGGCACCACCGCAGCTGGGCCGACGGGTTAAATCAATGTCGCTTAAAAACACCGCCGGGTATTAGCCACACCCGGGCAGTTGATGTGTAGATCATCGCGTGCGCAGATCTTTCGCGCTGGTATTGACATCACCGCCGGGTGAAAACTTAGACCCAGCAGTTGATTTCAAAAATTCAACGCCGCACAGCTTCAACTCGACCGGGTGACCACTACACCAATGCCGGCGCATCGCCGCCACATCCTCCGCAGACAACGGCGGCCGACTCAACCACGCCATCTCGCCTATTTAAACGGCAAGGGGGACGCCTGTGTTTTGCACCCGCCCTCTCTCGTTTTGCATTCTTGGTTCGTCAAAGAGTTCCTAACCCTCTTCTCAAAATAGAGGGCTTAGTTTTGAATTTTTAGTGTCATGGGTTTTGGATCTAGGAAATCTTTTTTCTCCTTATTTTCCTTGTTCTTCGGCCCTCGATTTTCTTTGCTAGCAAAGACTTTCTAGTTCCACATACATATGGCCTTTCTTTGGGAGAAAGCCCTCCACATACAGATATGCCTAGTCCAAGAAAATGGTTTACGTAAAAGGTGCTAGAAGAGTCTTACATCGATGAAAGAGAGACACCGGGCTTGCAGCTTCGTGGGTGCCATGATTCAAGATCGAACTCGACTCATATTAAGAGTCCGGGAGTCCTTGTGCTTTGGGGTGCTAGTGTTCAGCCAATATCCCTGCACATGGGCATATAGTATCCGAATCATATGGTGCATCCATGAAAAACAATCCTCATTGACCAAGTTACCGTGATTTCATCCTTGGTCCAATGGTCAAGTTTGGGCCAAGATGAAGCTCCCCCGGTGAATTCATCCTCCAACCTCCTCAATGAGTGCACGTAGCAGCCTCGCCACTTCTTCGATCCGAGGAGATGCTACAAGAGACTTACCGAGGTGGTTAAATTTTAATGTGTTTGTACACTTTGATTATAGCATTGACCTATCTCGTGGAATTGGTCTTTTGTTACCGTATATTTAGTTCTATGTAAGGTCTTTTGCTATGGAAATATATGTAATGTAAGGTCTTTGTTATGGAAATATATGCAATCAAATTTCTTATTGGTTGTATTTTGTTATGAATCTTGATTGTCTCTTTTGATATCTTTGAGTTCCCATTTTAACCCTTCATCGAACATAATAAAGACGGTTGCATCAATGAAATATGCTACATATTGTGAGGAAAATTCAACAGATATATATATCCAAATCTAATGTGAATGAAATAAAGTTATATATGTAACAAAAATAAAGAACAAATAATGAATTTTATTCACATCCATATCCCCTTAAGAACAGATAACCAAAACCCCAAATTATGCGGAAGCATCTACTCAGACATATGCAAAGCAAAGATCGCAACAATGCATGCATGCAACCGAAAGTGAAGTGACAACACCGTGAATTCACCGCTGGGATACATACAAACAACCGGTAGTGATATTGTATTCACCGCCGCTCCATTCAAATAACCGGTAGAATATGTTATCACTACCGGTATATCTTAATACCCGGCAGTTGATGTACCCGCACCGATCAACTCGCTATAAATCAAGGCGCCCGGCCGCATCCACACACATACCCAAGCACGCACCCACGAGCCCGGCCACCCCCGCACGAAATCCACTCTTTCACTTTCTTTCACTCTCTTTCTAGGAGATTTGTTCATGGCTCCGTGGATATTACATTGGTAAGGATATTTTTTCTTTGTCTACAATTCCTATATATATGCATATAAACAATACATATATATATACTATATATATTTATGAGCTTTGTCCTTTTTTCTTTTTTTTATCGCCTCGGTGGTGGTATGAACGGTCCTCCGCCTTTGCCGCCACCACAAGAACTGTGTTTCCACGCCGGCGATGAGCCATTCGCGGGTGTGTGGACACAATGCCATTCCCTTATCCAACCATCGTATGTAATTTTTTTCTAACATTTTTTATTTCTTATTTTACTATAACAATATACATGGACAATTAGTTTAACTTAACGTCATTTTGTTGCATTTATATGTGTCACGACTTTATCCCCAATACAATGGCTAGAAACAAAGACTTAGTCGGTTCTCTATCTCTCGGTTTTGTGGAGACCACGACATCTAGAGCATCACACCGGGTCATCAACTATATACGTGTGAAATAAGTTTTTACATCCCTTAGAGGATTCCAGACACAAACAGTACCACCTAATCCATGAGAGGGGAAACGAGAGAACGACCGTGCAAAAACGCCGAGTACCATGCCGCTTTCCTTGTGCTTAGATTCTCTTTGACGTGTTTGCTACATTGTGCCCGACAGACTTCAAGATATTTGCCTTGTCTGGCCGATAATATCCCCCCATGGCAATATAGCGAATATGTTGGGAGTTACAACCATGATGATGTGGTAATAAATTAATTTCATCATTTTGGCAATGCATATTAGATAGATTCACATCATCCTCATTCATTTTGATTCTCCCACTTGCGCATTTTGCTCCACGATCTTACTTATGCCGCATGTGGCTTGGCGGCCGTTCTCGACCAAGCTACGTAATCGACCGGCACGATTGGGACTCTCAGGCACACCTCGCCAAAGAAACTACTAAGGGCGACAATACCGCATAAGGTTTACTAACTTAGACACCGGGTCGCTCAAGAGGTTATATCTATGGTCGAAAGCGGTTTTACGCCCCTTGCGAGGGACGAGAGTGCAATCATAAGGGCATTGACCTTCATCGACTCAAGCGATACTTAATCCGCGACATCAATTACCCGATATTTCTACAATCCTACATTCGTGTGCATGGATCACAATTTGGACCCAATATTGATCCCGACGACGACGATGATGATTAGTGTGTTTACTATGTTAATTATTTGTAAGGTTGTATGGTTACTTCCTAATTAATTTGTAATGTTCTTGTGGCCCATGTGGTCTCAAACTTTTCTCAGCCTTTCACATGCAAAAGGAAGCACCCATCGTTGACACTCGTTATAGCATAATATTATAAGACAAATAACATGAAATAAGGGCTCAAGTTAAAGACCAAACATAAGTCTAGGGGTCTAACTAATATAATTCCACGAAGTTTTGGTATTCGTGACTTTCCGTGGACTTGATAGATAATTGCAGAGAAAGATGGAGAAAGTTCCTAATATACAAGGCATATGAAGACAAGACTTAACCGTGAAGCAACTCAACCCTAAAAGTGAACTAAAACAATCTAGAAGATACCAGAGGACACCGTAAATGACGGACGCCGAGGTGGCATGCCACCGGGCGGCCGCCAAAAAACTAGGGCGGCCGCCCGTGGGCCACCCCTCGCCCCTCCTCCTTTCTAGGTCGGTTTACTACCGACATTGAGGTTGTTTCTACAATCGCTGTTGAAGGTCGGTTTGATCCAAGGGTTGACGCTCATCGCCAAGTACTATATAAGAAGACCACCGACCCGTGGTCGATAACAATTTCATTATCATACTCATTCATCAACTCATACCCATCTAGTCCAAAATGTGTCTAGACCTAAGCCCTAGTTCATACTAGAAGCAATTAGCTATCTAGCTAGTTCTAGTTGAAGATCAAGTTCATCTTGAGTTCCTCGATAGTCAAGAAGTAGCAAGGATCATCGTTCTTGAGACTTCTCTCTTGTATTCAATCGTAAGTACTCTTATATTAAGAATACAATTGTTATGGCTTTGATCTATATAATTATTATATTCTTATTGAGATGTGTTTGTGCTTGCTATGATTATATGTTTAGTTTAGTAAGATTGCTTTATATTTTATGCATGGAATTGTATAGCATCCATATAGATGATCACTTTGTGGGTGATAAGCAAATGTAAACGTGGTGTTTATACAACGTTTATTCGCAATTGCACCCTACATTCCGGCCGTGTGGTAGATCGTGGGAGTGATGCACTGTTGAGTCCTTTGGAATCCTCCGAATGTAGGACTAGTCGAGTTTATTATTACGGTAATGATCAAGTTTCGTCCTTGGTTGTTATTGGTAATGCTTGCCATGTGTAGAAGTAATCCAACCTTGCCATGATAGCTAGATGTATTGCATTAATTGTAGTATTCATTTACATATATGATTAGGAGTATCTTAGGAATATTCATTCTATTCTTTCTATAACATGTTAATAGCTCGTATGATACTAGTGGCTTATGATGATCTTAGACTTGGGTATTTATCATTTATATATTTATCTTTATCCCGTGACTTATCCCGTTGAGTAATGTTAGATATATATGGCTACTCCGCATTACAATACCGTAAGGTGGATCTCATAACTAAATCACAATCTAAATCATTAGACATCCTTTTTCTCTCTACCTTCCATAGACTCCCTTCCCCGTGGTAAAATATAAATACGATACCGGATTACTCAGGTGAAGTGCTACAATTGGTATTTCTATCCAGGCGCTGCGGATATCATGTTCATTCTTTTTATCAAGGCCAATCAAGAGTACCATGCCCCGCATTTCTTTGAGCATTATTGCTAGGGTGACGACTAGTGTATAGGTAATGCCTAGAAATGAGTGGTATACCTTGAGTACATATCCCGTGAGAGTAACTCCACTATGGATAATGATGCTAAGTTTACATCCCGCTACTAACACCGCCTAACTCCGCTTTATTGATCATGAGGTTAATCCCATATCCAAGCTAACATGATTAGATAGATTTCCCATATATATTTCTTTTCGCCTTCCTAATTGGGATCGTGTAAGAAATATCAACAAGCATTTCTAGCCATTTCTGTAGGGAAGGCGTAGTCTATTTAGAAAAATAATTTTTCTTGGCTTTGTTTTTTCAAAACTTTCCTAGTTTAGGAGAGCATAGTCAATATCTTAATTTCAAAATATGTTTTCAAAACTTCAAAAGTTTTTCTAGTGTTTCTTTCCAGCTTTTCTAAGTTTGAGGGGTATTAGCCAAAACTTAGACAAAGTGTTATTCCTATTAAGTTAGTATTGTTTCGACTTTACTAGTTAGAAAGCGTGCTAGCCAAAAATCTTTTTAAACACATCATATAAGGAAATCAAAGAGATCCCTTACATCACCTAATGCATTGAGAACCCATTATCACATAATCAAACAGTTCAACCCCTGTTTTCTATTTTGTTTTGATCTTATGCAGGGAAAAATATATGTATGAATAAGAACCTTCCAGAGAATTTTGTTGAAGATCCCGAAAAATTAATCAGGCAAAAGCTAGAGCAAAACTCGAAAAACTCCAAAGACCTACATCATCATCATCATCATCATCCGAGAATCCAAGACCTACTGAATCGAAGTTAATCAAGTTACTAAAGACTTGACATCTCAATTTGAAGCTATGGCAACCAAGACACTTCGTGAATTTTCAGCTCCTACCACGCACAACATTCTCGTTGGTCCCAAGGTAGAGGTTGGAGACAAAGGCTTTGAGCTTAAGCCAGTGGCTCATCAATATGGTGCAAGCTAGTCAATTTTGTGGAAAGGCACATGAAGATGCTAGTGCTCATCTCCAACACTTCCTAGAGATTTGCAAAGACATTTACTATGAAGGACGATCCGAAGATGCAATCTTGTCCGCCTTTTTCCATTCTCACTATTGGGAAGAGCTAAGCAATGGTTTTATGCTACGAAAGATAAGAATACAACATGGGATATTTGTTCCACAGCCTTTCTTGCAAAATTTTTCCTCAGTAGGCAAGACAAATGCCTTAAGAGGGAAGATATCAAATTTTCAACAAAGAAGATGATGAATCAGCCCTCAAGCATGGGAGCGCTTTCAAGATTATATTTCGTAATCGTCCACACCATGGGATGGAGAAGTGGTCGTTGATGCACTTTCTATCATGGGCTTGTTCCCTGCTCGTGAAACTATGGATGCCGTGAGGGTGGTGCTTTCTTATCACTTACATTAACTCGTGCTACGTAACTTGTGGAGAAGATGGCTTCCAACCAAGGTTGGAGTGAAGAACGCCAATCTCGCAAGAGAGGAATGCACCAAATGAAAAGAAGTAGATATGCTATCTCCGCTAAAATGGACCTTATAATGAAGAAGCTAGAGGATAGAGATCCTCAACCCAAGGCAGTTATGCAAATTCAAGACTCCCGCATGACATGTGAAGAATGTGGAAACTTAGGCCACACCGGGCAGAATTGCCCGTAGATCCCGGAGGACATCAACTTCATCAATAACAACAATAATTTCCGTCCCTCAGCAGAATCAAGGTTGGAACCAACAGAGGCCCAACTATCAAAGCAACTACCAAGGTAACAACCAGGGTAACAATTTTAATACTTATCAACCTTCTTTGAGAGATCTTTTTGTTAACCAAGGTAAGACCATGGAGAATTGTCTAGAAAGATAGCAACTAATGATAAAGCTTTTAGAACTTATCAATACTGTTTAGAAAGCTTTTCTTCGCCTATAAAGAATCAAAGACAGACTTTAATAAGATGATAGAATCTCGATTTCTCGATTATTCTGCTCCACTAACCACACCACAGGTAAGATTCCGGGCAGCCAAAAGAATTAGAAACCGCAAAACCTTGTCGATATTTATAATGCAGGTCGTTACTATAGAGAGACCTCAGGAAGCTGTTGGTTGGATGATTCAATGCCACCTAAGAAGGAAGATCTAGGAAGGCTAGTCATCACAATCAAGATTGGACAACACACATTCGACAATGCTCTCTCGTGATTTTGGCTCAAGCGCCAACATACTACCCAAGGTAATTTATGAAAAGATTTATAGTGAACCACTTTGGAAAACGAATATTGGCTTGCGGCTTTGCGCATCAATCATTCTGTTATCCCCAGGGGATCCTTGAAGACGTGTGTGTGGGAATCGTGAGGCTCTTACGTGCCGCCAGACTTCATAGCTTGTAGACACCGGAAGAAATGAAAGAGCAACAATCATACTTGGTAGACCATTCTTATGTTTAGCCAAAGCCGCCATCTATGCATAAAGTCAAAGATTGTTTTCAACATCAAAGGGAAGAGGGAGAAATTCACTTTCAAGAACAAGGTACACAATTCTCTTACTTATTCCCGTAATACCAATCGTTATGTTCTAGAACCGAAGATAGAAAACTACAATCGTAATGTATGAGAAATCGAATCGTAACAAGAACAAGACGGCACAGCTTACAAAGGTAATGGTAGTAAATAAAACAACATCTTATAATGACCATTTACTTCAATCTCCAATGCTTCGTCACAAGAAGATGATCCAAACCACCCTACTATTCATTGCTCTCTTTAATCAGTGGAATTTCTACAATACATGTTGCGACATCGGATCCGTGTTAATCTAATGGCAAAGGTTACATATGAATTATTATTTGGAAAATTGCCGTTGCAAACCAACATATGTGCAAAACAAGCAGATGGCGCATCAATCCTATAGAGTTCCCGAAGGAATTGCCAAAGATGTACCAACTAAGATTATGGACCACTATGTTCTCACCGACTTTGTAGTCATGGACATGGGAAAGGAAGAAGATCCTCCACTAGTGCTTGGGAGACCATTCCTCAACACTACTCGCAAGAATCATTTACATCCATACAGAGAGATTCATTTCCAATTTCCTAAAGAGAAGGTACGTGTTTACTTTAATAGTTATAATGAATATACAAATCCTGGGGAAAAGCAGGCGCGTCGCCGCCATAATAGAAGATGGATCAAGAATCTAGAAGATGAAAAGGTATGTACGTAAATCAATACTATTACACCTAATACATCTATGGAGAAAGAAGAATCAACTACTCCAGAGAAGAGTTCATCATCCAAAAGATGGAGGAAGAAGAAGACATCTCCCGTAACATCATCCTAAAAGACAATAGAATCATCAGTGCCACCGACAGACAACCGATATACCATGGGAGTGAAGAGCGTAACTTGAAGTCCTGTTCGAGGACTCAAAACACCTAATCCTCGCCGAAAGGTAAGTCGGTAAGTTATCAATAAAATCCTTGCACCGCATATTTTATTCTTTCTATCATATTTATCTTTTAATATCTCATATCCGCATTTTGAAAATAAAAAAAATATTTTGAGCTTTGTTTTGAGAAAACCTTTAAGCTCCCCATGCTAATATCCTGCAGGCTTAACACCTCTAGGCTATTTGTCGTGGTGGCATAAAAAAAATAAATAAATAAATAAAATAAAAATAAAGTACTTATGCACAAGTTATCCTTTTTTTTTTTCTTACGTATAAAAATAAATAAAAATTTGAAAAAATATTTTCCAGTGCAAACTAAAAGCAATGTGACTAACCCCTAATGCTTAATCAATTTCCACTAGCTTTGTTGTCTATTTGAGATCAACAGATTTCAAGAGGAGAAGAGATATGTTAGGCGCCATCCTTTGTTGCTAACTACCTCAACTTCTACATCATTGAAGATTACACTAATCTAGCTTGGGGAGTGCAACCCCAAATTATCCGATAAGTATCTTACTATCTATCTATTTTATATATTATAGTTAAATATTTTATTTGCTAGAAAGGTTTGTTAAGAGTTTAGTTTTTATAGAGTTTAATAGTCTTTTGTTAGAGTGTGAATAAAAGGATCAAGAGAGAGTGCACACTAAAGTTTACTTTGCTCAACTAAAAGGAACCTTAAAATCCGCCAACATGGAAATGATGATTAGTTGTCATTTGTTATACTTTTCTAGTACCTAGCTTTCAAGCATAATTTCTCTTGAGCTCCATTTGCAAAAAAAAAAAATTATTTTGATGTTTACTCAAAACACGAAACCTATGGGTTGCAAATCCTTGCTCTAAAGTCTAGGTAATTGACGGATATGATATATGATAGTCCGAGCTTTGCTATTTGATCTTACTCCTAGTGACACTAGATTTACGGAGATTTATATTTCAAAAATTAAAAATGCACATGATAAGTTCCCGTGTGACAAGAGTGTGAACCTCCTACCACAGCCATATATACATTCTCTTTAGATTAGGAAAACCTTTGATAAAAAAAAATATATATATAGGTCGCTTGTTTTGCATTGAGTTCGCTCAATCTTTGTCCGACCCATAGAAACTTGTCATGCCGATCATGTACACTCCACTCATTCCACTCCACTACATTCCACTCTATTCGATTCTATACATGCTATTTCTATCCCGGAAGTACGATCCACCATATATATATTCACTATACCCATCCACTCATTCATTGCTAGCCAATATCTTATAAAAGCTCCATTACATTTATACCTCTCAAAAAGTTATTGAAAAAGAGATCTGGGTTGTAGATTAAAAAAAAAAGAGAGAAAAAAGAGAAAGGGAGATGAAAAATGGACAAAAGTCCTACGGGCGAGTAGAGCCTACCTCCCTAAACAAAAGAGATGAAAATGAACAAGTGTTCGAGGGCGAGTAGAGCCCACATCTCTAAAAAAAAATAATAATAATAAAGATGAAAAATGGACAAGTGTCCGAGGGTGAGTAGAACCCACATCTTTAAAGAGAGGAAATAATGGACACAAGTCCGAGGGTGAGTAGAACCCACCTCTCTAAATAAAAGAAAAATAAATAAAGAAAGAAAAAGATACAACCCAGGTTCTCTACAAAGTTTCCAAAAGAGAGAAGATTTCTCAAGGAGCAAAAGTAAGATTTCCCTCATCTATTCTATTCATTACATATTTTACTACATCCCATACCATTTATATCCTATCCACCATACACATGCACCACTTGATCGCTGTGACTTGTAACTTTGGATCCATTGCTTGAATTTACAATATATGCTTAGTAAGTAAATAAATTATTTTCTCCTACCTATGAGCTCGTGTATAAGCCTTAGATATAGGGTGAGAGGGAAGAAGGCATAATGTGCTACCGCTTTACACTAGTAACGATTTGATTTTCCCGAAAGCGGTCGATCTTTTCCGTGGCGGGCAATTTGAACCCGCCACGAAATGATCCGCCCTCGCCACCGGCGGGGCTCCACTCTCACGTGGCGGCCACGCAAAGATCATCTTAACCGGCGGGCGCCGCAACGCGCCGCCGCCACGCCAAATATATAAAAGCGTGGCGGGCGCGCTGCAGCGCCCCGCCACGCTGCCTTTGCGGCGTGGCGCGATTAGGGCGCCCGCCACACAAAAGGCCGAGGCCTATAAAATCCGGGCCGCCGCCCCTTCGCCTTCCCCTCCACGATCTTTTCTTCCAACTCTTTTGGGAGGTTTTGATCAAAATTTTGACAAAAACTTTGATTTGGGTGTTTTGGCTTTGATTTGGGGAGGAGAAGACACTAATTGGTCGGTAAATGCCTCTTTTCATCTTTCTTTCCCTCTTTTTCATCCCTCTCTAGATATAGATCCATGGAGGAGAGAAAACTGCCTTCTCTAGATCTAGATCTATGGTGGAACTTCTTCTCTTTTGTTTGGTTTGAGTACTATGTAACGGCACTAAGCTTTTTGGAAGAGCAGGATCGGGATGGAGAGGCACCGAGCCCTTTGGATGTATGAGATTAAGAGAGTTGATGACGAATACTATGATGAGGTGAAGAAGTTTGTTGCTCGAGCGGAAGGACCTATGAGATAATTGAATAGAGACCGATTATCCGTCCGTGCGCAAAATGCAAGAATCTGAAAGCGTTCTCGACATCGCCGCGGCGATCTCACCTAATCATGCATGGCTTCGTCGGTGACTATTTGGTCCGACTTTTCACGCGGCTAAGAAGTTCCACGCTTCGATCCACTGGGCCGATCCATTAGCATGTGATCCCCGGCCGATGCAAAAGTAGGAAAAGTCCACCGGTAGGCCCAATTCCATCGATTTGTTCGAAGCACGGGCCGACGTCGACGATGACGACGATGACGGTGGTGGTGGTGGAGGGGACGGCGAAAGCGTGGAGAATCTTATGACGCACCTCGAGGATGTCCGGGGTTTTTGAAGATTTGGTCAACCGACTCGATGAGGACGACATTCCTCGTTTGGGTGCCCGAGATGGTTGGAGAACTTCAAAACGTATGAAGTAGGCGAGAATTGATCCGCTTTTACAAAGACAAGTCTGCGGAGGGTTGCACGGCGCTGAAGTTTTAACCCTGAATTTGCCGATGTTGAAGTCTCGTCATGGCTGGTCTCGACACTAGCTTCAATGAGCTCGCAAGTTACCCGCCTCCACGTATCCAACGCCAACAAGGTTCCCGCTAGTACGTATCGTGCTAAGAAGTTGATCCCCGCCGGGCGATGAAAGTCAAGAAGTTCGATGCCCGCCCCAACCATCGTATCCTATATCTGGGCGATCAAGACGAATTTAAACCGCTTGTCCGACCGTGGCGCTAGTCGATACAAGCGAATGCCTGATGTCGCTATGGACGATGACCTCGATGAGGAAGGTGGATCGAAAAAAAGAAGAAGGGGCTAAGAAAACCAAACCGGCCGCGAAGAAGATCATGTCAACGCATGACGAGGAAGAGGAAGGTTACACGCAGAGGAAACATCCGGGGCCGTTGTCAATATGGTACCTTCCCGGCCATCGACGTCGCGGGCTCTATGGGAACCCCGAGGATGCTAAGCACATGACCGCATGCATCTAGCGGTCGTGTCAAGGATGACGGAAGCTACGGCACCTCTCTCGGATGCTAAGCTGGCAAGATTCGACGCCGCCACCCCGACTTTTGCGTAGGAGCCCGAACGCTCGGTTCGCATTGAGTACCGACGGAATGAACCCATTCGTGACTCGAAAGCAGCACACAAAGACGCGGGTCGGTCGTCCTCACCATGTACAATCTACCTCCACATCTTTGTCAAAAGCGCAGGTATGTTTTGCTCACCATGCTCATATCCGACCGGGCAGCGGCGACAACGATATAGATGTGTTCCCTCGAGCCGTTCATGGAGGAGATGCAGTACCGCTTGATGATGGGGTCGATGGTTGATGCGCACCGCAAGGAGAAGTTCACTCTTCGTGCCATCATCTTTGTCACCATCACCGATTACCCGGCCCATTTTTTCATTATCGGGCGCATTAAAGGGAAGACCGCCTGTGTAGCTTGCATCGAAGAAACCCGCTCCACTTACCCGAAGGGATCCACCAAAATCGTGGTACATGGAATACGACGCTTCCTCCGCAGTAAGCATAGGTACGGAGATGCAAAAATGAATATGTACTTTGACAACAAGGGCGAGTCGAAACCTCGGCCGCAAGACCGACTAGTTATGGTCCGGGAAGGTGTTTGACATGGTGAAGGACTTGGAGTACGAGTTTGGAAAAAGAAGAAGAAGAAGAAAGACGATGATCGTGAAGACGGCACCTCCAAGACAAAGAAGTTTAAAGAGAGATAAACTGGAGGGACTAAGCGCCTCAACCGTTCTCCTTTCAAGAAGAAGTCAATCTTCTTCAAGTATCTAAAGTACCGAAGATACGCGATACACCCCACGCGATCGATCGATGCACCTTGAGAAAAAATGTCTTCGAAAGCACGATCGGTCTCTCGATGGATATCAAGACCAAGACGAAGGATGGTGTGAAGTCACATCGGGATCTTGTTGACATGGGCATCCGACCGAAATTCACGCCTACACGGCTTCCGAACGGTAAAGTCCAACTCCCAAAAGCGGCCTACAACCTAACGAGAGATGAGAAGTTGGCTATGTGTCGCTTGATGCGGGTATCAAGGTACCGACGGGTTTCTCTTCCAACATCAAGAGTCCGGTATCCATGAAAGACCTCACAATGACGAACTTCAACGCCGCACGATGCTCACATCATGCCGACGGTGTTCCTTCCAATTGTGATCAAAGCTATTCGCCCAAAATACGCGGAAGATGGTGGTCACAAGGTTGTCATACTTCTTTAACCAAATCAACCGTAAGGTAATTGCCAAAGCAGATCCGCCTCGCGCCGAAAAGAGTTCATCGCGGGAAACAATGTGCCGGATAGAGATGTGTTTCCCACCGCCGTTCTTCAACATTATGCCACACCCGATGATGCACATGGTTGATCGATAGAAGAACTTCGGACCCGTGTACCTACAAGCGATGTGGACCACCGGCGACTAATGTCTTCCCTCAATCGATTCAATCATAACCCGCTTACCCGTGAGGGCTCTATGATCGAGGCATACACAAGCCGAGGCCGTGAACCGGTGTGTGCGACATAAAAGATGGGAGGGCTATTGGGCTTCCAAAGGCATCAACATGAAGGAAGAACCTCCTCGGGATGGGTGCGCGCTAAAAAAGCACGCACCGACATACATAGGGAAAAAGTGCTAGACGCTCACTACAAAGATCCTTCATCAATTGGTGATCATGGACGATACGTGAAAAAGCACCTCAAAGAGCTCCGCCGTGCAAGTAGGAAGCGCAAGAACTGTCCACAAGGATTGGGCGTAGAAGGAACACAAGAACACTTTCCTCCAAAGGGCTCCAAAAGCGTAACATTCCCCGTGAGATGATGCGTAGACCGCGGAAGAAGCTTGTGTCGTGGCCGCCCATGCAGGTCACCACGTGGCAAGGGTATGATGTCAACGGGTACAGGTTCCACACAAAAAAGAAAAGGACAAGAAGAGTGCATCACGTAACAACGGTGTTCGATATGAGGGCAGAAAAAGCGTGGACAGGAGAAGATGACATGCTTCGCACAAGTCGAAGAAATATGGGAACTTGACTATGGCGGTAACCCATGTGTAACCGCTTTTCGCTGCCAAGGTCAAGCCTCGCGCAGCTTCTAGTGGACGATTTTGGGCTAACCACCGCGGAACCTTCAAAGTGTCCGGTACAAAGATGATCGATTGGTGCTTGCATCGATGCCGCACAAGTAGCCTACTACATGAACGCGGAGAACACAAATAGACATATTGTCGCGGGGTGAAAGCAAATGATCGTGGGAGCCGATGGGGTCCAGAGCCCCGAAACATACAACAACTATGATGAGTTCCACCTCTTTACAGATTTTCCCAAAAAGATGAAGGCACCGGAGGACGTAATCAATCCCGACAAGACTAAAATGATGCCATGGACCTGCCCCGATGGTGAGAAGAAGACCACCAATGCACCGGCACCAAAATGATATGTAGTTGCAAATTATTCGATGTAAAAAGTAGTCCAAAAACAAATATCTCACACGTAGTTTCGTGAAACTACTGGGGGAGACTAGTGATTTTTGAACTACACGCTTGTAACACTTTCTCGTATGCAAAAATGACCTTTATATGAAATGTAGATCTTGATGAGTTATGAAGTTTCCGTATTCATGACTTTTTGAATCTTGGCCGTCAGGGGCTTGAAATGTCGTCCGAATGTGTAAAAAATTCAAATTTCAAATTTCGAGGCGTGAAAAGTTCAAAAATAAAAAGTTGACACTAATACCAAACGTAGATCTCGGAGAGTTTAACAAAAGTGGTATTCATGACTTTTCGAATCGACGACGTCTAGGGCTTGAAAAACTAGAGCTTCAAAAAGTCACAAGTTCGACCGGCCAAACCTTGGTCAAACGGACTACTAAAGCGACCTAATTTCGAAAAAAGTTTGAATACAAAGTTGAAGGTACTCATCAAGATGTAAACTTGGTGTATATAAATGGATATGTGTTGGGAACTGTAAAGTTTCTAATAATGACATACTTTCTCACTACGCATTACTAAAAGCATCCTCTTCCTCGTAGCATCCCTATATATACCACATGATGTGTTGGGAATCGTAAAGCATCCCTATATATACCGGATGTGTAAAAATTTCAAATTTCATCCGAATATTTTTGATATATTATCTGAATTGATCTCTCAATTTTTAACAATTTTTAACATTTTATAACAATAACAATTTATAACAAATTTTAACAATTTTTTAGAATACTTGTCAATTTATTCTGAAAATATTACACGCGGTGGCATCCTTACTCGCCCGCCACGCAAAATATTAACCGTGGCGGGCATCCTTACCGCCGCCACACGCAAAACGCGTGTAGTATAAATACTACCCCCATCCCCGGGAATTTCTCTAAGTCCTTCGAGCTCGTCCATTCGACCTCGAAGGGCTGCCCGATTTTCCCCAAACCCTAACGCCGCCCGCCGCGCGTGGCCAGATCCGCCGCCGCCGTGCTCCTCGTCACCGCCACCTCCGCCCCGCCACCGCCGCCCCTCGCGTCCTCCGTCGCCTTATACGCTTCCGCCCGTAGCGCCGCGTCCCGTCACCGCCGGCCCTCCCCCCTCGTCACCGCTACCGCCAGCGAGGAACCCTAACTCCGCGCGCGCCGCTCGCCTCGTCCGCTCGCAAAGGCGCTTCCGCCAAAAGCGCCACCGCCGGCCTCGCCCCGCGGCTAACCGCCGCAGGAATCCTAACTCCGCTCCGGCCGCCGCCGTCCGCCGCGCCAAGGCCCGCCTCCGCCCGCACGCGCCGCCGTGGTGTGCTCCGTCCGCGCGTGGCTCCCCTCAAGGCCGAGTCCCGGGGCGCGCGGGTGGAACCCTAGCGCCGTGGTGTGCTCGCCCCGTGACGTCTTTGCTCCATCTTCTTCCACTCCCGGTGACTATTGGGCCGGCCTCCGTGCTGTGCCTTTGCTCCCCATCTTCTTCCACTCTCCTCATCTAGCTAGCCGAGGTTTCAGATTTTTTGCAATTACCTATGAATTTTTGTGCCCTGTGCTTATCATGTGGTGCCCCGGTAGTTGCCTATGAATTTTTATTGTCTCGTGATTTTGAGCCTCGCCTCGTGATGCCACCCACTATGATCCGAATTAATTGAGAAAATTAGCATATGTGCCACTGCCTCGTGATGCGATATTTGGATAACCGAGCAAATTTGATTTGCGTTTTCTCAAAATTGAGCATATTTTTTATGCCCCTCGATGCCACTGCACAATTTGATAAACTGAAGCTAGTGTCCATCTCTATTTTTGAATTCCAATTTGAACTCATTTTTGGTTATGGCTAGTAGCTAGTACTCGATTTTACGTAATTTGGACATGCCTTGATTTTCTATAATTTGGACATGCCTTTGCTCACTTGAACATGTCATTTCAAATTAATTTGGACATTCCTCAATTTTCTATAATTTGGACATGCCTTAGCTCACTTGAGTGTCTTTATATATGTCAATTAATGGTACCTATTTGCCGATAGTTTGATTTTTGATACTTAGCTGAATTTGGATATATGTTGGATATATGCCCTCCGATTAGTCTGTTGGATACCTAATTGCTAGTTGTTGGTCAGTTGATCTACCAATCACACATAACTAAGCAATTTCTGAATTTGGATATATGTTGATGGCTGTTGGGTCCCTATCGTGTCATGTTGATGGTCGTGTTAGTTAACACCGCCTCGTGATGTTGGCCTTAGTTACTTGTCATATGTTGGCCTTTGGACCCCCTACTGTCATATGTTGGCCTTTGAGACTTAGCCGCCTTGGTTGATACTTAGCCGCCTTGCTTGACTAGTGCCTTGGTTGATACTTAGTCGTTGCTCCTCCTCACATGTCAATATTGTCCTATTTGTTGTTGGTCATTTGGAGATATACTCATTCTATTGGGGCCTAATTTCTCTACTTCTTTGTCAATTTTGGGATGTTGTTGTTGCCGTTGGCTCCTATTTACCGGGTACCTATTTGAGATGTTGCCTTAGATGCTCAGTAATTTGGACATGCCCAAAGAATAGCTTTGATCCGTACCTATTTGCTATCTATTTGGTACCCTATTACTTGTTCTAGACTTGGACAATGTCTCATTCTATATGCCCATGATGCTTATTGATCCGTGATGCTTACACTTGATACTTAGCCGTGCCTCGTGATGCTTAAACTTGAAACTTAGCTGCCCGTGATGCTTAAACTTGATACTTAGTACCGCCTCGTGATGCTTAAACTTGGCCCCTATTTACACTTTGCTCTTGCCTACAATTGGTCCGTTGGCTCCTCGTTCTCTCTACTTTGTCAATGTTGAGTTTGTCACCCTTTTATGCAATGATGTGAACCCAAAAATTCAAAAGTGCCGAGGCGGTGGCATATATGCGATGACATGAACTTATTGGGGCCGAGGCGGCGGCTATGATGATTCAATGTCCCCTATACTTGGAAGCTTCTAAACTAGGACGGCTTGTACAAAGCAACCGGTTTAGAAGCGATGTGCATGATCACAAGGGGGCTATATCCGAGCCAATCTTTTTTTATTTCTCTCTTTCCGCAATTTTGAATTACGCTTGTGTACTCGGCCTATATACTATAGTACTAAAGCACTATATATTTGTAGCTTGAAATGGCTTAATGAACAAGAACAACCTCAAGGTGAGCTTGAATGGGAGTCGCTTAGCTCCGCCAGAGCTCTAGTACTTCCCAAGACGCAAGCGGAGCCTCGTGATAGCCCGTGTAAGGGTAGAAGGAAACGTATAGAGGAGGAAGAAGATCCTAATTTCAACCCGAGGGACGAAGCACGGCAAGAAGCGCCGGGTTAAGGAAGTACAGCCGAACGAGCCGCCACCGCCCTCCACAAGCAGCCGAGCAACAACCGCCCCTTCGTCCACGGGCCACCTCTTCTCGTGCAAAGCAAAGGGAGACAAGCCGGAAGCGGGAGAAGGGGAGACCATGGGAGGCACAAGAAGATCGATGAGGTCCTTGTCATTCAAGAGTTGGGGCCGCTAGGAGCAGCCACCGCCCCCCCGGTCGCCGCTGGCACAAAGACTCAAGTGTCGTGTTTTTCGTGAAGGATAAGGTCTCCATTCTAATCGAAGATCGGAAAGCCATCCCCGACATCGACAAGTTATGGGTGTTTGGCGAGGTTTCAAATGGTTCCGTGATTCCGCCAGCGCCGATATGAAAAAGGTGGAGCAAAGATGTATACGCCCCTCGCAGAAGAAGCTTCCTGAATCGAAGTATAGGCTCAATGTAGACTTTTTCAAGAAAGGACGCCTACCCTTCACCAAGTATACCATGATCTCGGAAGAAGTATGGGAAGAGTTCTCGCAAAAGGCTAAAAATGCCCGGCAAAGGCTTAAGAGCGAAGTTCTCGAGCTAGCCAACGAACAAACCGCCCCACTACATGGGGGTGTTGGGTACGCCGACACAAGCCGGGCGTGGCGGGCGGAAGAAAGGAGAAGACAGGAAGCCGGGGAGCCGGATCCGCACGACAGGGCTGTGGATGAAAGGACCCGGACTTCCTCTACGCCCCACAAGCCCAAGAAGCCGCAGGCCCAAGCCCGCATGAAGGAGGTCGAGAAGAAGGTCATAGAGGCCACCGGGTGGCTAAGAAACGGCGGACCCCTCGAGATTCGCCGGGGACACGATCCACCGACGTTGGCCTTGGGAAACCCCCGGCATCGCGCCGCCGTCCCGTGGCATGAGCTCGGTGAAGAGTTGGGCGACGGTGGGCTCGTGGGCGCGATGTCGCCTCGCATCACACGAGCGAGAGGTACAAGGAGGGTCCGAGATGAAGGGCGTGATGAGGCCTTGCAGCAAATGATCACCCAGCCCATCAAAGAGGCCTCACGAGCAACGACCCCCGCATCGGTCGAAGTCCGGAAGCGATGTTTCGCAGAATGCCGGGTATGCCGCTCACCCCAAAGAAACCCCCAAGAAGACTCTCGCTCTTGACGACATCGGACCCCGGGTGGATGATATCACCCAAGAGACACGGCGCGTATTGTTGATACCGCTTCGGCCGCTGGTTGGGCAAGAGGAAGCCAAAGGGCCGAGGGGGGTGGTATTTCCTCCGAATGTGCCGAAGTCAACATTGGATGCGATGGCGCTTAACATGAAGATCGGAGCCGGACTATCCCGGTCATAACGAGGTGAACACTCTAGAGCTGCTCTGTGTTACAACGTCGCCGCGGGCCGAAGGTGGACATTGAGTGAAGATGTTAAATTGACTCCACCTTCCGCTCGCCAAAGAAGACAAAGAGGACCCGAGTACGCCACCCGACCCCTATGGTGACTCTTCCGATGATGATGATGGTGGGGACGGCAGAGGCAACGACCCTCCTCATGGTTCCGCATTACCCCCGCTAAGGACCCGGCACAAGACGAGCCTAAGGAGCCGACACCGAAGGAGCCGACACCTGAGGAGCCTAAGGAGGCGGCACTCCGAGGAGCCGCACTGAGGAGCCTAAGGAGCCGACACCTCGAGGAGCCGACACCTCGTGAGCCGGCACATGAGGGGCAGCCTATATACGAGGAAGCAATCGCGAAACACGCTGCCGTGTCCCGAGGGAGAGAGTAGGGAGCGAGACACCCATCTACACTCAAGGCCTCCAATGGACAACACCTCAAGCGCCGGGAAGCGTAAAGCGAGCCGACCCAGCAAATGCCCTCCACCACCGGAAGAAGCCGTATATTCGATGAAGAGGAGGTCGAAATTTACAAGTACCCTAAAACCCAAGAGGCCCCCAAGTAATAGATGTTCGATCCGAAAGGTATGCCCCGCTGAAACAACGAGTTGTACTATGTTATTAGCTACTTCTTTCGCAAATCAGAATAACATTTGTACCGCCGCTTGCAGCCAAAAATCCCCACCTTATGTCGGGTTTGTCTCGAAGAATGCCCCGCTCGCTCGAGTTTGGGAAGTTCATGATCCCAAAGGCCCAAACTCATCGATGCCGAGGACCGAGACTCGGAAGTTCCATGCGTGGTACATAGAGTGCGCAAAGCGTGGATTGCATACCTTCGGTGTCCTTCTTCCTAAGGAGTGCTTCCACTACCACACCGATCTCCAGCTTCTTGGTTACATTCGACGACATGTCGAGACTACTTCGCCGACAGGACATTGACGTTGCCCAAGTCACCTTGTTTACGATGTAAGCGCAATTTTACTTGCACATGTCCCTTGCATCCGTGATATAGATTCTTTGTTTCAAAGGTACCTATGCCACAACCACATGTCCTTGTAGGTTGAGTGCCGATGCAGGACACAAGTTAAAGAATGGTATTATTTACCTCTCTCCATGGCACATCCGCGGAGAAACAGTCATCGGTTATAAGCTAAGAGCGGACCATCCCGACCGTGAACTTGACTCGACGAGGAAAGACACGTAAGATCCGGGGTAAGAAAACGAAAGAGCTAAGAAGTTGGAGGTAGCGTAGTACGCCATATCGGCGATGAAAAAAAGGTCAAGGAAAATGGGTATCGATGTATTCCGCGCCTTACCAATACGGAATGGGGCTCAGAGGGACATTGGATCTGTTTCATGATCTTTCCTCAGACGGAGGGCCGTTGTCTTTGACTCACTACGAGGCACAAACCCGCACGACGCTACCGATACAATTCGAAAAAATCTTGAGATTGTAAGTGATCGATGAACTCCTTATTCAATTACTAGAGTCGAATATCATATATCGTTGACAATATAGTGCATTTCGCATAACTACAAGCAATACTTGAAGGATTCGAATGGCGGGATCGACGATCCCGTATGTAAGGAGCGCAATGGAGATACACTCAAAATCAAGCGAGATTTCCGTGCGTAAATGAAACATAGTTTTTCTTGAAAATGCGACTACCTAGCTATAGCTTCGATATATTACTAATAACACTAGTTTATTGTGTGCAGTGCCTCAAACAACCGAGGACGGATCAAACTTGTGTGGATTCTTCGTCTATGAGTTCCTCGGGGCCCGCAAAAGGTACAAATCCAGCCTACCGACAGCTCAAGGACTCAAAGAACCGGTGGAAAGGGTACTACAAAAGGCAACCGACGAGATGCGGTTCAGGCGCACGATATCGACATCCGCAAGTTCGTTCTAGACATGGTAGTTCATGAAGGCCGGCCGTGTACTTCAATGTGGACCGTGAGTCGGGCTGTTTGTAGAGTATGCGCAGCGACTAAGGAGATGGGAAGAGCTAGGTCTTAAGGACTATCTTCATCCAATCAACATATAGCTCGCAATTTTTGTATAGATGTTGTAATTAACTAGTACATGTTGGATATGAACAAATGGATCGATCGATCGGTGAAACTTGTATATATGAATCGATGTATATATATGTATATATGATATATATTAGAGTATCTATCTTTCTTATATATATGTGTGTATGGATTGATAGAAGTATATATATATGTATATATGTATATATATATATATATATATATATATATATACATATATATATATATATGGTATTTTATTTTTTAAAAAATTCAAGCGTGGCGGGCAACATAACCCGCCCGCCACGGATAATAAACTTAATCTGTGGCGGGCGGCGCGAACACGCCCGCCACGGATAACGTTTTTGCGTGGCGGGCGCGTTATGTTGCCGCCACGGCTTGATTCTTATGCGTGGCACGGCACGGCCGCCCAAGACAAAAGGTCACGATTAACCGTGACCTTTCGTTAGTGACGGGTAGCTATGCCCGCCACGCAAAAACGTTTTTTCGCCGCCGCCACAAAAAAAGATTTTGGGTACTAGTGTTAGCCAAAAAATACTACATACTATGAGAGAAAGGCAACACTACCTTATTGCCTTAGAAAGGATCCACAAATACCACAAATGAGAGATTAGAGAGAAAGTCATACTTGAGGAACTTTGAGTTTTATTTTGAAAACCAAAGAAAAACTTTTGAAGGACAGTTGATCAAAAGAGTTTGAGATGTAGTGCTCGACTTGATCGTTTCTATCTTTCAATTACCCAAGATTGAAGAAAAAAATATATAAGCCCCAAAAAGGTAAAAAAGGTAATGAGGGTAAGTTGAAGTTTAAAAGTTTATCTTATTCTCGAGAGAAATTTTGTTTGAAAGCATGTGTACTTTAAAGGTGTGTGATAGCGTTACAAAGAACTCCCGATCCAAGTAAGTAGTTAATATAATATTTTGTGTCTTGCCAAGAGACCAAGTAAGAGGTAAGCTTGGGGAGCTTGTTGACACCTGTTATAGCATAATATTATAAGACAAATAACATGAAATAAGGGCTCAAGTTAAAGACCAAACATAAGTCTAGGGGTCTAACTAATATAATTCCACGAAGTTTTGGTATTCTCGTGACTTTCCGGGGACTTGATAGATAATTGCAGAGAAAGATGGAGAAAGTTAGGAATATACAAGGCATATGAAGACAAGACTTAACCGTGAAGCAACTCAACCCGAAAAAGTGAACTAAAACATTCTAGAAGATACCGGAGGACACCAGAAAAGACGGACGCCAGAGGTGGCATGCCACCTCGGCGGCCGCCGGTGCCAACTAGGCCGGCCGCCGTGTGGGCCACCCCTCGCCTCCCCTTTCTAGGTCGGTTTACTACCGACATTGAGGTTGTTTCTACACCGTTGTTGAAGGTCGCTTTTTGATCCAAGGGTTGACGTTCATCGCCAAGTACTATATAAGAAGAGACCCGGTGATTTGTGGTGATAACAATTTCATTATCATACTCATTCATCAACTCATACCCATCTAGTCCAGCCAAGTCTAGACCTAAGCCCTAGTTCATACTAGAAGCAATTAGCTATCTAGCTAGTTCTAGTTGAAGATCAAGTTCATCTTGAGTTTCGATAGTCAAGAAGTAGCAAGGATCATCGTTCTTGAGACTTCTCTCTTGTATTCAATCTGTAAGTACTCTTATATTAAGAATACAATTGTTATGGCTTTGATCTATATAATTATTATATTCTTATTGATATGTGTTTATGCTTGCTATGATTATATGTTTAGTTTAGTAAGATTGCTTTATATTTTATGCATGGAATTGTATAGCATCCATATAGATGATCACTATGTGGGTGATAAGCAATGTGTAAACGTGGTGTTTATACAACGTTTATCTGCAATTGCACCCTACATTCGGGCCGTGTGGTAGATCGCGGAGTGATGGACATGTTGAGTCCTTTGGAATCCACCCTCCGAATGTAGGACTAGTCGAGTTTATTATTACGGTAATGATCAAGTTTCGTCCTTGGTTGTTATTGGTAATGCTTGCCATGTGTAGAAGTAATCCAACCTTGCCATGATAGCTAGATGTATTGCACTAATTGTAGTATTCATTTACATATATGATTAGGAGTATCTTAGGAATATTCATTCTATTCTTTCTATAACATGTTAATAGCTCGTATGATACTAGTGGCTTATGATGATCTTAGACTTGGGTATTTATCATTTATATATTTATCTTTATCCTATGACTTATCATGTTGAGTAATGTTAGATATATATGGCTACTCGCATTACAATACCGTAAGGTGGATCTCATAACTAAATCACAATCTAAATCATTAGACATCCTTTTCTCTCTACCTTTCCATAGATTCCCTTCCTTGTGGTAAAATATAAATACGATACCGGATTACTCCCGGTGAAGTGCTACAATTGGTATTTCTATCTCAGCGGCGCTTGAGATATCATGTTCATTCTTTTATCAAGGCCAATCAAGAGTACCATGCCCCGCATTTCTTTGAGCGTTATTGCTAGGGTGACAGACTAGTGTATAGGTAATGCCTAGAAATGAGTGGTATACCTTGAGTACATATCTGGTGAGATTAACTCCACTATGGATAATGATGCTAAGTTTACATCCCGCTACTAACACCGCCTAACTCCGCTTTTTATTGGATCATGAGGTTAATCTCATATCCAAGCTAACATGATTAGATAGATTTCCCATATATATTTTTTTCGCCTTTCTAATTGGGATCGTGTAAGAAATATCAACAAGCATTTCGGCGCCGTTCTCGGGAAGGCGTAGTCTATCCAGAAAAATAATTTTTCTTGGCTTTGTTTTTCAAAACTTTCCTAGTTTAGGAGAGCATAGTCAATATCTTAATTTCAAAATATGTTTTCAAAACTTCAAAAGTTATTCTAGTGTTTCTTTCCAGCTTTCTCTAAGTTATGGTTCTGCCGGTTCAGTTTTCGACAAAGTGAGGGGGTTGGAGCTCGGCCGTGATGGACAATTCTGCAGTAGTGAATGGTTTAAAATGGACTGCAAGCTTACCTTTTTGAATTAGCTATAGCTTTTATAGTTGCTAAAAATCTGTGTTTTTTGTAGCTACTAAAACCTGCGCAATAATGCTCCCAGGCCATTTTTGTGCCTGCTCGCGCCCACCAATTCAGCTAGCATTATTCTTTGGTATTCTTTTTGCACGCGCAAAACTGGTTGAAGCGTGCTGAAACTAACTTTTTCCAATTTTTTCCACAACTGGTTACTACTTTTTTTTTAGCGCGTCTAGCATCCTAGCCGTGCACGCAATTGGTTGTGACTAGTTGCAACAGTATGGTTGTGACTGATTGCATTGATTGCAATTGTGCTTCCAGCTAGTTTCATGTGACCTCATTGGTTACAGTTACTAGGTCCCTACAGGGATTAATAAGTGATTGTGACTGGTTGTAACTAGCGTGATGTTGGTTCGGCAGTACTCCCTCTCTCCCTAAAAGAATATCGTTGTGGGTTGCGTGTCATAAGTTTGACTCAATTTGTAGAAAATACGTGCAATATTTAAATCTTCAAATAAATTTGTTAAAAAACTAGACTTAAAGATTGTCATGAACCGGAATTGGGCCAGCCCGGACAGGCTAGGAGGGCCCAAAGCGGTCGCGGCCGGCCCACGAGGGGGCGAGGCGGCGCTTGCAGCTGGGGCCGGCACGGCACCCCCCGCCGCCCCCCTTCCGACTCTGCTTCATCATCAAGTTAGGATTATCTTAAGCTTTTTTTTTGTGTGTAAAAGGGAATATTCCAATCGTATAAGGAAGGCCCTTCTTAGGAAATAAATAAATATTGCTTGTAAAAGGTATTCCAATCATATAAGGAAACCTTATAGGAGATTGCTTAGATTACAAGTCCCACTAGCCGGGCTATATAAGTAAGGGCATGTAATCTCTTTGGGAATAAGCAAGCAATAAAATATAGTTCGATCTCTCTCTATCTCTCCACCGTCGCTGCCACCGCCGTCGCGTCCGCCGCGCCACCGCTACCACGACATCGCCGAGAAACCGCCGCCCCTACGCCACCTTCTCCGCCTCGAAGACCGGCCGGTGACGTGTCACAACCGACCCAATCGAACCGGTCCGTGATAGCTAGTATCCAGGAGACCGGGGACGATTCCCACCACCGATGGCTTCCGAGATGCAAGAGTTCACCAAGGCGCTGAAGGAGCACCTCGACGACAATTGCACCAAGATCGGCCGACGCTCGACGAGATCGAGATGCGTCTTCTTCGCATGGAGTTCGCCTACACCATCCCGACGATCCCCCTACCTCCGCTCCGCTCAACGACCACCACGACCCCGCGTTGGAGGATAGCCCAGCGGCTGCCGCCGCCCGGGCCGCCCCGCCGCCGCTTCCCCGTCGCGACATCGCCGACGGCGTCAACCCCGCCATCCTCCGGCTGGAGGAGGATGATGACGCGTTGCCCGTGACGCACCGGCCGTCACCGACATCATCATCGACAACACCGTAGCACCGGTTGCCCTCTCCTCTCCACCGACACCCGGGACCGCGCAGACACCCCCGGCGAGACGGCGTCACCCACGGTGCCCTTGCCGACGCGCCACCGCGGGCGACCCGCTCCGCGGTGCCACCCGCGGCACCACGCTCCCAGTCACCGGACCTAACCCCCGGCTCGTCACGCGCCTGGAGGTCCCGGAGTACGATGGCGACGACAACCCCGACCTCTGGATTCGCAAGATGGAGCTGTTGTTCGAGCTCAAGGAGGACTTCGACCCCGACTTCTACGCCGGTATGCTGCCTTCCATCCGACATGTCCCGCCGTGGTCCAGTTTCAACGCACTATCGCGGAGGAGGCCATTGGTCGAGTGGGACATCTTCACCCACTACCTGCGGCACGACTTCGGACCCCCATCATCACCGACATTACGGGGGAGTACGCGCCTCCTTCTTAGGAGGGCAAGCTGGACGACTACATCCCCACCTTCGAGAGCTATGCGATTTGCATGGATCCGGAGGGCCGCCACCGTGCCCGGCCTCTTCGCCGGCGGCCTCGACACGACCTCGCACAACGCTCGAGTGATTCGAGCCTCGTTCGATGGAGGAGGCCATCGACCTCGCCCTGTTACGACGACGAGCCGCCCGACGCCGGCGGACGACCCGGCGCCATCGTGCCGGCTACTTCCACGATGCCGCCCGACATCGACGGCGACATCGACGTGGCCTCGGGTCGGCCGGGTGCCAGGCGGTAGCGTCTTTCTACCGCCATGGACCCAATCGATGAACCGACATCGCACGACCTTATCGCCCTAGCTACACTTGGGCACCACGACCAACAAGGAGCTCGGGATCATCGCCAACACCATCGAGCTCTGGTGATCGCACGCAGTGGAGCCTCCGCTACGGCGTTGTGAGGTACTTCCACCGCTACTACATCCCCACGCCGGACCTCCCCGCACGACTTCTCGCTAGAGGAGGGCGCCCCATTGCATGGCGTAGCAGCGGGCTTCCACCTCCCCAACCGACCACGTGAAGATCGAGGCGTTCGGCAAGCATGCTTCTCCTACAGCACGCCCGGACGTCAGGCTCGAGGGCGTCCACAGTCCTCCTCTTCGACAACGACGGCGACATCTTCCTCCGCATCGACAACGCCGTCGCCGACGCACCATCGCACCGGGCGCCCCAGGTCGGGCCATCCGTGAGATGGCTAGCGACCTCCTCACGGTCGTCTCTCGCGCTTCTCCCGTCGCCCCCCCTCGTCGCTACGACACGTGTTTAGCGAGCACATCCATGCGAAGGTGTATGTGTCGACGACGTACACCTTCCGAGGCTTCCCGGCGATGCGCTAGACGATTGAGCTCTCTGGCAGACTCAGCGCCTCCGTCATGCGGCGAGCTTGGATGGAGTTTCCCTTCGTGCAGCCCCCGCTAAGCTACATGTTCAGCGTCTAATTTGGCAGCCTGCACCTCGACTTCTCCTTCGTCGACGACGACGGCTAGCATCCGCAACGGCGACAACGACAAGTCGGGTCCCCCTCATCCTCGGCCGGTCCCGGGCGGCCGCCACTCGGGCCGTCGGCATACCCCGCCGCGCCTACCGGGTGGGTTGGGCGGCACGTGTGGACGCGCCGCCTCGTCAAACGGTGAGGAAATGTCATGAACCGAATTGGGCCAGCCCTGGACGGGCTAGGAGGGCCCAAAGCGGCCACGCGCCGGCCCCACGAGGGGGGGCGCGTCTTGGCGGGGCCGGCGCCCGCCGCCGCTACCGCCCCCCTTCCCCCTTCCCCTTCCAACTCGCTGGTCATCAAGTTAGGATTATCTTAGGCTTTTTTTTGTGTGTAAAAGGAATATTCCAATCATATAAGGAAGTCCCTTCTTAGCAAATAAATGAATATCGCTTGTAAAAGGTATTCCAATCATATAAGGAAACCTTATAGGAGATTACTTAGATTATAAGTCTCACTAGCCGGGCTATATAGGCAAGGATATGTAATCTCTTTGGGAAAAGCAAACAATAAAATATAGTTCGATCTCTCTCTATCTCTCCACCCGCCGCCGCCGCCGCCGCCGCCGCCCGCGCCTAGCCACCGCCGCCACCACGACGACGCCGCCGGCCGGCGGCCGCCGCCGGAAACCGCCGCCCCCTACGCCACCTTCTCCGCCTCGAAGACCGCTGGTGACGTGTCACAGCCGGCCCAATCGAACCGTCTCGTGACAAAAGATCTTTTCGATGCTAATTACTTAGCATAAATATTTATAGATTTAAATATATAATTGCCAGCATTTATTTATCGGGAAACGTAGTGACAATCTTTTAGGGACGGAGGGAGTATGCGGGAACGTAAATTCACTCACGCTGCTACTCCCTCCGTGTCAAATTATATTTTACTTTGGCTTTTCTAAATACATTATTTTTCTTATGCATCTAGTTATACACTATGTCTAAATGTGTAAAAAAAAAAAAATACATCTAAAAAGACAAAGTGAATATGATTTAGAACGGAGAGAGTAGCAAGCAGAACAGTTGCCCGTGGGAATAGATAAAGCTGAGGGTGCGGACGTAATGTAGTTACTCCGTCCTTAAATTGATGTCATCCTCACTTGAAGTCAACATTTCTTAAATTTGACCACTTATATATTAATAAAGAATGTTAATATTTACACTACATAATTAGTATTATTAGATAGATCATTAAATGTACTTCCATAATATACTTATGAAAGATATAAATGTGTTGCACATATTTTCTACAAACATAATCAAACTTGAGAAAAGTTAATTTGACGGGTAACCAACATCTATTTTGGATGGAGGGAGTACCTAGGAAGCGTTGTATCCGTTAACCTGGGAACCGATACCTGCTCAGCTGCACCAAACTAAATGTAATGCTAACTGGTAGCAGCATATAATGAAACAACGGGGCCAATGCACCAACCAAACCGCACATGTCTCTACTGGCTGGGATTCATAAGTGACTGAGGCTGGTTCAAACTATTTAGACGGATTGGTTGCAACTAAGGTCCATCCAACCAATTACAAGTGTGGTTGAATTGATATGGTTTCAACTCTTTGGTTGCAAATGTGGTTCAACTCTTAAGTGACCGTTTCAACCAGTTAACACAATAGTTTGCAACTGGGGCCGAGTTGAAACAGTATGTGCAACTGTGGTCGCTAATCGCTATAGTAGGACTGTTTCAATCATGACTCATTCCAACTGTGTGGTTGCTTACTAATCCTGATACACTTTACGTGCAGGTTTTAATAGTAAAATACTTGTTTTAAATTCAGATACTCTCCATTGCACTTCTCGAGCAAGAATGTCGTATACATGGAGAAGTATTTTGAGAGGTGCTGAACTATTGAAGCAAGGACTTAATTATGGGGCGAATTGGGAATTGGGTGGTGAATGGGGTTATTTTTATTCATATATGTGTGTATACTTTCATCTACCTTTTGAAATAAATTACACACTTTCAGTTGTGGACAAAACACCTCCTGGAGCGACGCGAGCTCCGTGGGATTCATCCTCCCGCCGACGCCGCGCTCATGCTGCTCTTCCCTGCCTCCGTGACTTCGAGCACGGTGGCGGCAAGGGATGGAGCGCCTCTCTCCCCCGAGTCTCTCCACCGCGTCCCCTCTCGCCGGCGCCCAACTCCCCGGGCGCTCGCCCTAATGGATTCTCGATCGTCTCCACCGCCATGGCTTCTCCGGATCCTGGTCCGGGCGGCTCGGACTTCGATCACGGTCTCAAGTTTTCCTCCCTGGTCTTCCATCGTTTGGGCTGTTCGGTGAGTTCCACTCCCCCCAATCATGCTAGTGCTTTTCATTTGGTAATTAGCTTTGCAAGATCGGCTTTCAAACTGAATGAAGAATCACCAATCGTGTTTGGGTGGGGCAGCGCAACATTTCAATGTGAAATTTCTTTCTAGATACATGTTCAAGTTCAGTGTCTCAAATAAAAATGTGGGTTTCATGGTTTACAAATCTGTTTCTTTCATTTGTAAATCCTTTGCTGCTTTCTTCCACCTTTGGGGAGGAGGAGCACCCAATTGGAGAAGAGATTATTATTTGTGGTGCATAGAACAGAATAAAGAATGGACCTATATTGGATCCAAAGGAAAGCCTATTAAATCCTTTGTGGAGGCTGCTAAATCACCTCCTAAGATCTTCAAAAGAATCTTACCCCTCGGACTATCATAGGAACTATCTTGAATTCCTCAGTCCTAAAGTTGATTCGGCAAATCTCCAAAATCTTTATCCTCTTTGAATCATAAGTTAGATGACCGTGTTTTTAGACGGAGAATGAAAATCGAAAGTACAAACAATCGGTCATTTCCGGTTCATGGTCCTGTTCATCGTGTTCTTATTTGGAGGGAGAAAAATGGAAGCAAGAGCCAACGGTTGCCTTCCGTGATTATCGCGAGAACATTCTCTCAAGTGTAACGGGTGGCCAAGATAACCAAGCTCCAAATTCAAATCGCAGTTCTCATTGCAGCCCAACATCCCCCTCTGGTGGGCCTCCTCATGATAAAATGACTCATCCTAAGCCCATCTGGACCGGGCCATATCTAACCCCCGGCGACAAGCGGTGGATCTGTGCCGTAATTGCCCGAGCCCCTGGTCATCTTTGGAAATTTTGTACAAGGCAAGTGAGATGCGAGAATCTGCTTCATTACGGCCACACTTCCTTCAATTGTCACAAACGATCCCATGGATTTTAGCGTATCAGAAAAGTTTCCCTATCAGAAGATGAAGGGGCGCGGTTAGATTCTATAAAGTGCTCTCCAACAACCGGTGAACCGGCTATTGACGCCTCCGTCTCTGCCACATTACACCACCGGAAGCTCGTGCAAAAACCCTCTCCCACCTCGTCGTCGCCGTCCGAGGTGATGGCGAACCGGGGCTCGCGATCCGCGGCCATTCGTCCCCCCAAGGGCTTCATCCTGCAAGAGCGCCCGGCAAGAGGGAGATCATCCGCCATGAAGTGTACGCCATCAGCTGCTACAGCAAGTTCAATGAGAACCTTGCCATCACCAAGCTCGAGCCACCGGTCCACAAGAAGGATTTCGGCCTGCTGGAAGCTGCTCTGCGTCAGTTCTTCGAGGATCGTGAGGTACATGTTCTAGACATCCAGCCCACGCCCTCTTGGAGATGCATATGTCGATTTGTCACGCCAATGGATAGAGAGGGTTACATTGGGCCTATTTTTCCGTTTGGGGGAAGAAACATGTCTTTTGTGAAGCATGATGAAGCGAGAGAATGCTTGCTCCTTTGATGCGGATCGGGAGGTGTGGGTATGCTGGTAGGTTTTCCTGAGGATTTGAAATGTGATAGCATAGTAGCTAAAGCCGTGGCTGGTTTTGGAATTATGGTGGATTGGTTTGGTGTTCGTGATCCCTGCAAAGGTTGTAGTCCGGGTTTATCCGAACAATGAGGCCAAGATACGCACGACGTCAAGATCAATGCGGGTTTACCACCCAAGGGAGCCTCCTGGACCTCCCCCGCTATGTTTTGAAGAAATCCAATGTGACTACTCGCACGATGTGGAGGCCTACGTGGCGATGGGACCCCCGCACCCAATCCCATTCCCCCCCGCCGGGCATATTTGGACTCTAATGGTGGCCAAGGTGCAGCCCAACCACACCACGGGAGGTCTCCCCGCAGGTATCTGGTTACGGCATGTTGATTGATATTCCGGTACTAGTTGTTGGCCCTTTGGAGCGGCTCCCATCATCACCCTAGAGGACACCAGCATCATCCCCTCAGCAGTGAGTGTTACTCCTAATCCATCTCTGTCTTGCTGTACAGATGTTTCTCTCACTGTTTCTAAAATTCATACTTCATCTACTATTACTGTGTCACAGGTTGAAAACTATCAGAGTCTCACTGAGAATGTGCAGGAGATCACTAAGGAAAACCTGACAGCTACTGATGATACACTGTCTCTAAGGCCTAGATATCTGAAACTGGATGATGCTTCATCCTCAAAGGAGTTGATCCCTTCTGCAAGGCTCAAGTCGGTGGTGTTTGGACCAACCCTACCAAAAGAGCCAATGGTCACTGTTATCCCCTCCCTCCTGAGACAGGTACTCCTAGTTATTCCCACAAATCCTAGTCACATATCACTCAGATATCTTAGCTCCTTTATTTCAGACCAAGATTTTTTGATCCCTGCATACTTCTCTGATAAACACTTGCTCAATCGATTGGCTTGGATTTTTAATCAGGAATTTGGAGACAAGGAGCTGGATAAGCTTGCCCTCACCTATGCTGATGATGAGGACCTGCTTGGAATGACTGAGAATTCTAGAGATGTGGAAATGCATGACCTTACCGAAGCAACAGCTGAAGACAATTCAGGCTCTGAGCTGGAAATCATAGTGGACACCCCAGATGTGTTCAAGACCCTGCGCAAGAAGAGAGCCTTCAAAGTCAAAGAACAGCTTGAAGATGAGTTACGCGGGCATAGCGGGAGGATCTTGGAGAGAACCAAGGGCTTCAAGAATGCTGAAAGTGCCAAGAAACATGTGGAGGGCACTAGCAGCAGCACCAAGTCTGCTACCAAGAAGAAACTCTTCTCCAAGAAAGCCACCCCCAAGACCAAGAAGATTGCTAAAGCTAGAGCAGTTGAAGTCATGCCCCTGGCCATGATCCCTCCATCCAACACTGCTCCTGCTCCACACCTGCCCAAGGAGATTCTTCAGGGTATTGGGGAAGGGTTTCTTCGGATGCACCGAGGAGGTGGTCCGGCGCTCTCTGGAAGTTGATGATATAGATGAATAGAAAGCCCCTAGTAGACACTCTTTGCTGACGGTCCCCATGACGATTGCATTTATCTATTTTGAGAACCTTATATTATCTAAACCCAGAGCCTGCTCGGTGGTTAAATAAGTTAATGTCTTGTAATCATTTGTATGCCCTTGGAACCTTTGCCGGTCATTTCGATGTGGCCTTTCAATGCAAGACATCTTTTGGTGTGTTTTATATCCTCTTTGCTATAGTTCTACCTTTGTCTCTTTACTCAAATCATGATTATCGATGATGTATTTTATTCTTTGCTTATATGATCGCTTTAGTGATTGGAAATTTTTTTGGGATCATACCATTTACAACATGATTTGGTACATTGTTGATGATCATTACGAAACTTGTGGCCTTCATCTCTGTCGGACCCACCTTAACAGACACAAACTGGCTGATCCTCTTGGTTATGATATCTGGTATATCAAACCCTGTTCTCCTAGCTTAAAACATGTTTTTTATGGATCAAAACAACAATAGAAGAAATATAAAAGTGTTGTTTTGGAATATAAGAGGCCTAAACTCCGGGTGAAATGGGATCTTTGTCGGGGACAAAATTCGAGGAAAGTGCACGCCAAGTTCTTTGTCTCAGAGAAAATAAAAAGTGAGAACTTTGACTATTTTTACATCAAAAAGTTTTGCCCGAGAGCTTTGGATAAATTTGCTTTCTTCCCTTCAGTGGGAGCCTCAGGTGGCCTCCTCACGGTTTGGAACAGTAGTATCCTTGAAGGTGATGTTATACGGACAAACTCTTATGCTAAAAGCTGTTAATTTTACATCAAGGCGGACAACAGTTCCCTATGCATAAGTAATATTTATGGCCCTTCACAACATGATCTCAAACATGCTTTTTTATTACATGGCTCTTCAACTTTGATACCACGGATTTGGCGGCTTCTAGGAGGTGACTTCAATCTTATTAGATGCCCAGAAAACAGGAATAAAACTGGTGGAGACAGTAATGAGATGAGCATGTTTAATGAACTAATCTCGATCTTGATATTTTGAAGTGCCCTTCGGTGGAAGAGCTTTCACATGGAGTAATATGCAGCGGGGATCCATTACTTGTCAAACTAGACTGGGTTTTTCAGTTCAGAAGCATGGGTGACCTCCTTTCTGCTACAAAGGTACAGCCACTTTCAAAGCCTATCTCGATCACATTCCCTATGTAGTTCACATTGGGTCTTCTATCCCAAGATCCAATATTTTTTCAGATTTGAGGGCTTCGGTTAGACCATCCTGGTTTCTTTGAAAAGGTTGAGCATTGTTGGAATAATTCTCCACATTATGCTAATGCAGTGAAACATCTGTCATAAAGTTGAAGCATGTTAGAGCAGGACTAAGGCAGTGGAGTAAATCATTATCTAACCTTAGAAAACTCATACATAATAGTAAATGGGTTTTATAGCTCCTAGATGGCCTTGAAGAGCAGAGAATCTTTTCTAGACTAGAATCGCTTTCGGATCTCTAGTAAAATCTCATCGGCCAATCTTCTAGAATCAAAAAGAAATTTTGGAAACAAAGAAATACCATCGAGATGGGTCAAATTTGGAGATGAGAATACTAGCTTTTTCACACCTCATGGCTACTATTACTCACAAAAAGAACTTCATTGTTTCTCTCCTAGACGGCCCGGGGCAATCAAATCACTAATCATGAGCGTAAGGCAAATCTTCTATGGTTATCCTTCAAAGATAGAATGGGCATATGCAATTACAATGGTTTAGCTTGTGATCTTGGAGATCTTTTAGACCCAACAGATCGACATCCCTGGATGAAGATTTCAACAACTCTGAAATTGAATTGGTAATTAAAGATTTACCATCCACCATGCTCCTGGACACGATGGCTTCAATGGACTTTTTATAAAGAAATGCTGGCACATTATGGAAGGTGATGTTAGAAGACTTTTCCAGGATTTTCTACAGTAACAATTACAATTTAAGAAGTATCAATTCTTCCTACATAGCCACGATTCCCAAAAAGGATAATCCTGAGATCAGTAAATGATTTTAGACCCATCTCTTTGACAAACTATTCCATGAAATGCATTAAAAGATCCTGTCAATGAGGTTGCAGTCGGTAATTCTGAATATTATTCATGAGAATCAGTATGGATTCATAAAAAGGAAGAACAATTTAGGATTGTTTAGCCTGGGCCTTTCAATTTCTGCATATGTGTCATCATTCAAATAAGGAGATCATTATTCTGAAATTGGATTTTTGAAAAAGCTTTTGACAAAATTGAACACCAATTCATTATAGAAGTCTTTGAAACATAAAGGTTTCTCCAAGCAAATGGCTAGGTTGGGTTACTAACATCCTCTCTAGTGGAAGCTCATCTGTTATTCTAAATGGCATCCTAGGGAAAAGCTTCAAGCGCCTAAGAGGAGTCGAGACAAGGGGATCCCCTTTCACCCTTGCTCTTTGTGCTAGCTGCTGACCTACTGCAAACCCTGGTAAACAAAGCTTGGCATGATGGTGCTATCAATCATCCCTTGGATAATAATTTTTTGGGTGACTATCCAATAGACCAATATGCTGATGACACCTTATTAGTCCTACCTGCAGATGATGCTTCAATTCTACATTTAAAGGACATACTAAAGATTTTCTCAGATTCTTCGGGGTTACTAGTCAATTACAATAAATCTAGCATGGTACCAATAAACCTTAGCACCACAAGAACACAAACACTAGCAAATATTATGGGATGTCAGATTGGAACCATGCCTTTTACTTTTCTTGGATTGCCCTTGGGTACAACTAGACCCACTGTTGAGGATTTCTCCCCACTTATCAGTAGAATAGAAAGAATATTATCTTGTGTCAGCAGGTTATTGTCATATAGTGGAAGGTTAATTCTGGTAAATTCTGTTTTTTCAGCCTTACCAACTTTTTATATGTGCAGCCTAAAGCTTCCACCAATGGTGGTGAAACCAATTGACCATTTCAGAATGAATTTCCTATGGGGAAAAGGAGAGGCAGATATAAGGGGTAGATGCCTGGTTGTATGGGAAGAAGCATGTAGATCCAAAGAGCAAGGGGGACTTGGAATTATTGACATCCAGCAACAGAATGATGCTCTCTTGATGAAGCACTTAGACAAATTCTATAACAATGCAGACATCCCATGGGTCAAGCTTACCTGGAGTCAGTTATACTCAAATGGTGAAAATCCTCCTCATGACAGAACACCATCAGGCTCCTTCTGGTGGAAAGATGTACTGAAACTTTTCAGTACTTACAAAGAGTTGGCTATCTACTCACCAAAGTGAGGAAACTTCTGTCTCACTACGGGTCGATATTTGGATAGATCAAGCATTAAAAGACTGATTCCCACAACTATTCTCATATACCAGGAAACCTAAATGTTGTATCAGGTTTTACTTGAATCAATCTTTTCAGAGGATTTTTAGCCCAACTCTATCACAAGTAGCTAGACTACAACTACAAGAGCTAAACTCAATTCTACAGAACCTTCAACCCGATGAGAACCGGAATGACTCATGGATTTATAAATGGGGGAATTCTATTTATAGTAGCAGGAAAGCTTACAAAACCCCCGTACGATCAATCACCAACATCCCCGATTTATAAATGGATTTGGGTGGAAGTAATCTTGGGAACCAAAATTTTTTCTTCAAGTTATTAGTAAGGGACAGGCTGAATACCAGAAATATCCTTAAAAGAAAAAGCATGACTCTTGGAAGCTATGACTGTGTTCTCTGTAACTCAGGAATGGAAGAAACTTATCTCCACCTCTTCTTCCATTGTCCTTTCTGTAAAGAATGTTGGGATCATGTGGGTATCTCATGGGACAATAGCTTGAATCAAGTACAAATGTTTCTCAAAGCCAAAGGAGATTTCAATAATGTCATTTTCGGAGAAATTGTTATTTGTGCTGTTGGTCAATTTGGAAAGTCAGGGAATGCCATCATCTTTCAAAATGGTCGGAGGGAAGTGGATGAATGGAAAAGAATCTTTAAGCATGAATTTAGCTTTGGTTTGCATCAAGGCTAAACCTTCTAGAATTGTTAGACTTCATTCTGGAGAGATAGTCATGTATAATTTTCTTCTTTCTTTTTTGCCTTGGGCCTAGAAGCCTTGTAATCCTTTTTGTACCCATTCTTTCATTTAATTAAAAAGATAGGTCGGGGACTCCCCGACCGGTTCGATCAAAAAAACCTTTTGAAATAATTAACAACAATAATATTTACGTATTGTATATACATCTTCATTTATTTGATATGTCAATTACTAGGATATGATATAGAATTTGGGACGGGATTAACGACATTGATCAACACCTTCGCTGTTACTAGACTCGTATTGATAGTTAGACCTACATGTCACCTTGGACAACAATGTTACTAAATTAATAAAAATAATTTATGACACACCATCCTTGCAAAAGTATACTTTTATGACATAGCAAATATTGTCATACCATACAATTGGACTAGCATTAAGAGATTTTTTGTGACATACTTTTACTTATGTCACTAAGTTTGAATGCCTCTAGAAAAATCAGCACAAACTAGCAAATTTAGTGACTTTTTGACCTAATGCCATGCCATAAACGTCGTAAACCTAGACATTTCTTGTAGTGTGGGAGGGGTGATATGAATATATGGGAACATCCATGGCTGCCCAAAGGCTCCACAAGAAAACCAATTAGCACAACCGGGAGATCTTGCATGCTATCTAGGGGTGTTTGGGACTGCCCCACCAACTCTACTCCAACTCCACCATGGAACACCTACATAAAACACGGAGTTTTTGGAGCACCCCTTTACGTGCTTTCACAACTCTATCCTTTTTTGAATTGAGTGCACGGAGCTAAGACCGTTGGCTAAAAAAATATGGAGCAGAGTCGAAAAACGTGGGAGCGGGCGGTGCCAAAAACCCTCCTAATGAGCTTATAGATCCAATAATCGATTAATGGGCTAGCAGCTAATATCGATATATTTTGGCGGAAGATGTTCTTTGAGATACAAAGAGAGTTCAATTTCTAAGCATATCAAGGATTGGCTTGCTTAGCATTCCGATGGGAAAGGATTATTTCAGTCAAATCGGCTTATCTCTACAACATAAAAAGAACAAAAGGGGGCATTTTTTTTTTGTGCGACATTCGCTTTGAGTACGCCCAACCGCCACCCCATGCGAACCCGAAGGGAGAAAAGTAAACGAATCGTCCATGCGACCTAATAAAGGAAGGAATTAACCACGTAATAAAGGAATGAATTAACTATGCAATAAAGAAATGAAAAGGAAAGCGAATCGTCCATACTACGATAAATAAAGGAAGGAATTAACCACATGATAAAGGAAAGAATTAACCACACAATAAATGAAGGAATTAACCCACACGTTGGTTGTTGCGATAAAAAATAGGAAGGAAACGGTGACTCCTACTCTTCCACCCGTTAAGTAAATAGGAGAAAATCCCGGCGCCCATTCTCCTCTTGATCGAAGGGGAAAATCCCGGAGGAAAATCACCGACCCTACCTACCATGCTTCCCCCGCCCCTTTTTTGAGCTTCCGTGAGAGAAAATAGGAAACTAAAAATAAAAAGATCCGCATGCACCCCTCCCCATGCCTAAGCTAATGTAGAAGGTACGATCAATCACGCCCTCCCCACCCGCACGCAAATTTGGGACGGTGCAATCCTCTCCACCCATGCGATTTAGAAGGCGCGATCAATCACGCCCTCCCCACACCCATGCGAATTTGGAAGGTGCGATCAATCATACTCTCCCCACCCGCACGTAAATTTGGAAGGTGCGATCCTTTCCACCCATGCGAATTTGGAAGGTGCAAGAAATCACGCCCTTCCCACGCCTATACGAATTTGGAAGGTGCGATCAATCACGCCCTCCCCACGCCCATGCAAATTTGGAAGGTGCGATCAATCACACCCTCCCCACCCATATGCAAATTTGGAAGGTGCGGTCTCTCTAGCCTCACCACCCGCACACAAATTTGGAAGGTGCGGTCTCTCCGCCTCCCCACTAGCACCAATGGTCAAGTATGCATACACAGGTCCATGATAAATTATCTTAGGCGAATTACGAAGAAGCCCATAAAATAGAGTTTAAAAACCAGCGATATCCATGATTGATTGTGTTACTTTCATAAAATTTATTTAGATTAAATGTCACTTTAATATCATTATTTAATTTCATAGTATTGTTATCTTATCATGCGATCCATATGTTTTTATATAAAATTTAGTTATCCCGTAGCAACGCCACGGGTGTTTAACTAGTAAGCTAGAAATAAGAAACAAAAATACACTAACACCCACGGTTTTGCGGATCCAGCCTAACCCACTCACGTTCAATGTAATTCTATGGCCCAGCAGTCATACAATAACACCCCAAACCCTATCTTCAGCACTGATCATCCATCCAGTAGCCACGGGCTTAGAACCGAGTGCCCGCTTGATGGAACCTATGAGGCGACTCTTCACTACTAAAGGCGGGCTCTCGGGATAGTACTCCCTCCGTTCTAGAAAACATGCAATTCTCGCTTCCTAAGAAATCAACGTTTTCAAACCACCAACAACTATATATTAAAATATATAAATATTTATACTAAATAATTAGTGTAATTAGAAAGATCTTTTAAGTCTAGTTTTTAATAAATTTATTTAGAGACATAAATGTTGCACGTATTTTCTACAAAGCTAGTCAAAGTTGAGAAAATTTGACCGGCACGCTTTTCATAATTGCAAGTTTTCTGCCTCAGTGCGACTCTTCTCCACCAACGAGGCAAGTTATTTCATGGACGTGGCGATTGTAACATCAGTGTTGAAGTGGTCTGAGTATAGCAAAATTGAATAAGTGTTGGGCCGCCGACACTATATGCTATGGGGCACTGTTTTTTTAGACCAAAGAGCATGCCCCGACTTATATTGAAATTCACCGAACCAAGTAATGCTGAATAAACAGCAGTTTACAATCTAAGAGCGCCTCAAGCACTCACCCAGAACTACTACTAAGACGCAACAGACTTACTTCCAGAACAGAACATACTGCAAATGTAACTTCCTGAGCCTAACAGCTGATACAACACAACAAAGCAAAACGAGTAATAGTAAATGAGCATCCTTCTTGGTCCCCGTCTTTTCTCCACGATTTTCATCTTTACTGATTCACCAGGCATTGAGACCTTCATGCAGCTTCCTCAAGGCATCTTCCAGGTCCATCTCCAGCCTCCCCCCTCGCTATCTTCTTCCACTGCGATATAAATCCCATGATATTGTAAGCTATCTCCTTTGGAGATTTTACCAGCTTGTTATTAAACACCCAATTGTTTCTAGCCTTCCACTGGCTCCAAACTACAGCAGCTAAAATGGTTAAGATGACATGATCATTAATATAGCCCTTAGGCCCTCCCGCCATATCAACCAAGTTTGTGAGATACACAGGTCTCCGGTCCCATCTGAGACTCACTCTAACCCACATCCAAATCATCTGGGCAATATTACAGTTAATGAATAGATGATCTCTAGTCTCCACTTTACCACAGTATTTGCAATTTTCTATCCCTCTTCCTTTTTTTGATTTTTCTTTGTTCTCCTGTCAACACTCTATCATGCCAAAGCATCCATAGAAAGATCTTGATTTTGAGAGGTAATTTTGATTTCCAGATCTCCACCATCTCCTTGTCTATACAGCCAGTATTTTTAATGAGCTTATACATAGATTTAGTTGTAAAATTGCCAGTTTGTCCAAGAGCCCATGCTACCTTGTCCTCCTCTTCTGAAAATTCCACAGTGCTTAATTCTTCTTGAAGATCATTCCACTCAGCCACCTCATCAATTCCTAATCTTCTTCTGCAATCAATTTCCCAATCTACCTCTCTCTACTTGCTCACAGCTCACTCTTGTTCTCTGCAGATTCTAAATAATTTCTGATATTTCAGTTTTAGTGGACAGTCACCCAGCCACACATCATGCTAGAATCTTATTTTACTGCCATTTCCCAATATCCACTTAGTACCTCTACTTTTGTTTTGACAGAAGCTATCATCTTTCAGGTACTTCCTCCTGAGCACCTCCAAAGCCATAGTCTTCTCACCTCTATCCAATTTAAAGATCCATTTTGCAAGGAGAGATGTATTCATACTCCTTGTGTCTATGAAGCCCAAGCCTCCAAATTCTTTTGGGACTGCTAAAGCCTCCCACTTGATCATGTGGTACTTCTTTGTATGCCCAACTCCTTCCCAGAAAAACCTGCTCATAGCTGTGCCAACCCTCTTAAGAGTTCCTTCATGAAGCCAATAGAACCCCATTGCATATAGAGGAATACTTGTGAGACTAGAATTGATCCTGATTGCTCTTCCCCCATGTGACAGCTGAGAGCATTGCCATAGCTCTAGTCTTTTTTCTACCTTATCAGCAGGAACCCCAAGCACCTCTTTGGATAGTCTTCTATAGCTAATTGGTAAACCCAGATACTTTAGAGGAAATTTACCCAACTTGCAGTTATGAGCATTTGCTATTATCTCAGATCTTTCATCTGTGATGCCAATAGTGAAAACCTCTGATTTGTTATAATTGATTCTCATTCCAGACACCTCTTCATAACATGCCAAAAATGAATTTCAGGTTTATAATATCCTCATCTGTACCTTTAATGAATAGAACTGTATCATCAGCATACTGTAGATGAGATAAACCTCCATCAACCAAATTTGGTGTGACACCTCTTATCAACCCTTTCTGACAGGCTTTGTCTAACATGGGTCGACAGCCCCATCTGCTACGGGTTAAACAACAGAGGTGACAAAGGATCACCTTGTCTTAAGCCTTTGTAGCTCCTGAAGTATTTGTCAATTTCACCATTTAAATTGACAGCCACTCTACCTCCACTTACAGCTTTCATAATCCACTCTCTCCACTTTTCACAGAAGCCTTTCTTTTTAAGCACCTCTTCAAGAAAGACCCAACTCAACTTATCATATGCTTTTTCAAAGTCCAATTCTATGACAACACCCTGTTGTTTCTTTCTTACTATCTCATGCAGCACCTCATGAATAATCACCACACCATCTAAAATATACCTTCCAGAATAAAAGCAGTTTGGTTGCAGCTGATCACTCTCTCTGCCACAGGGTTCAGTCTATTAGTGAGAACCTTGGTAATTATTTTGTAGGCCACATTCAACAAACAGATGGGCCTATATTGTCGATATTATTTGCCCCTTTCACTTTTGGAATCAATGTAATGATGCCATAATTAAGTCTAAACAAGTCTAGGGTACCACTCCTAAGGTCCTCTAGGATTTCTAAGAAAACAGGTCTTAGATGGTACTAGAAAGTTTTAAAGAAGACAGGAGAGAAACCATCTGGTCCTGGAGCAGCTCCACCTCTCATTTTTGCAATTACAGTGTCTAATTCTTTCCCTGTAAAGGCTTTAATCAACTTCTCATTTCCTTCAAGCATTCACTTTCACATTGTGCGCCCAAAAATCATCGAGTAAGCTTGACCTTAGTATCTAGTTCACTTCCAAACAGTTTTTTGTAGAAGTTAGTCACAATGAGTTGAATGACCTCTTTATTTTAATAGGTATTGCCTTCCTCTTCTAAAGATCTTATCATGCACTTTCTTTTCCTGCCATTTGCTATCCCATGAAAATATGCAAGTATTAGCATCCCCCTCTAATAACCATTTCTCCCCACCTCTTGTTTTCCACATAATCTCCTATTGTAGATATCTGTTAGTTCATCTTCCAACAAATATCTACAGTTCCATTCATGATCCTCTAGCCCTGACTGATCAACTTTTGCATCTAAACTCTGAATACTGTTTAACAAAGCTTTCTTTTTCATTTTCATATCATCCCCCCAGTTCAGACTCCAACCTCTCAAACTACTTCTGAGGTTTTTTGCAATCATCTGCCATTGGTCAACACCTCTTCTAGCTTGTTTATCTGGCCATCTATCAATTACCCACTCTTTAAAACCAATCTAACCAACCCATGCACTCTCAAATCTGAAGATCTTTGCCTTAGCTTCTTTAATTTGGAGAACATTCTACTATTAATGGGTTGTGGTCAGACCCAATTCTGGTTGCAGAGTAAGCATTTACTAAGGGAAAATGAGCTTCCCAGTCAGCAGTCATAAACACTCTGTCCAACACCACCATCACAGGGTTACTTTGTTTATTTGTCGATGTATATTGCCCACCACTCCTATGAATCTCTCTTAAAGCATTATTGGAAATAAACTGATTAAAACTACTCATGAGAGTATTTTATTCACATTTCCTTTGGATTTTTCACTCTACGCTTACGATTAAATTGAAGTCACCTCCAATTAGAGTTGGGATCTGCTCACTCTTAATCACACTCTCTAATTGATCTAAGAAAACTTGTTTGAGGTTATCCTTGACAGGTCCATATACATTGATAATTCTCCATTTGAAACCATCTTCAATGGATCTAATAATCATGTCTTTGGAAGTTTCTATCTCCCTCATGTTTAATCACCTCTCCAAAGTCTTCATCAATACCCATGAGTAGGCCTCCTGAGTGGCCTTGAGCTGCAATCCATTCCCATTTCATAAAAGCACCTCCCCCAAAAGAGTCAAGCTCTCTTGAGGTGAAATTTTGCTTAATTGTCTCACTTAGACAAACACACTTAGCCTGATGCTCCTTTATAATTTGCTTCAAGCTGTCCTTTCCTCCCTTTATTTCCCAATCCTCTTATATTCGAATATGCAACTCATTGGGAAACTAGTATTTTGGTTTTGCCCTTGCGGCGCCTCTCTTCCATTTCTTTCTTTGACACCTCTACATCCTCCTCATCAGGTGGCACCTCCATTGAATCTGTAAGGTCTATGATAAAATTAGTATGATCCGTATTGAGATCAATCACCTCTTCATCTTCCTCTACTTCTTCACCTTCGTGTTAGCTTGATTTTTTTTTACGCCTCGCCAATGTAGCTTGATCTAACTCTCTGCCTTTAATCAAATCAATTGTTGCATCCACCTCTTCTTTGTTTGTGCCCAACAGGATACCACATTCTAAAGCTATATTATGCAACACCTCAGAGTCAATATTTTGTAAAATAGCAAAGGAGTTAGAATTACCTTGACTGTCAAGCATCTCAGCCCTTCTTTCAGCCCTCAAAAGGATGGGAGTTCCAGTACCCACCACCCTTGTCTTGGGCATCACTCCTTCCACCATCTGCTTATTGAGCTTGGTCTTCTTGTTGCTAATCACCTTCTTGAAACCTTGTTCTTCACTAGTATTGTCTTCCACCTCTTCTCTCATTGGTTCCACCACTTCATCAACTTCTTGTGCTTGGTCCTCCTTATCTTTAGTCAACATCTCCTCCATCATCATTTCTTGGCCTTCAATAGTCTCACCACCTAAGGGATTAGGTGTATCATCCTTGAGTGTTCTTGTTTCCTCCATAGCGAGAGATTAGAAGAGAAGTAGCTATAGCAGCTTGCCTAGTTACAGCATCACTATCACCAGCCCCTTCTATGTCTTTAGAACTCTTCTGTTTGCTCCCACTTCCCCCTTCCTGTTGTTTTCCTCCCCTCTTCTTAGCTTGTTTGCTAGACTCTCCCACAGGCTTGGAGAAGTTTCCATTAGTGTTATCTGGATGGCCATCATTCACAGGAGAGTAGCTATCGACGGGTCATCTTCTTCATCATCATTTTCTGATTCATCTTGGTCTTTCCTCTTTCCACCCTTATCTGCTTGTGTGTATTTATTTTCTGTCTTCTCACTATCTAGATTCTAGCTGATATTGAAGCCTTTGCCATTGAAATACACTCTAGAGTGTCCTTTGATGGCAGAAGGATCTTTGCAGGACACCTTGATTCTGATTGGTCCCAAACCTGGTAGAGAGCTCTTATCCACCTCCACAAACTCCCCTATCAGGTATGCCACCTCTTCCACAGCCAACTCTTTCCTGGCCCAGTAAGGAAAACCACACACCAGCACCTAGACTTGTGATAACACATCAGCTGCCCACCATTAGGTCTAATTTACGAACCCGACACAATCATACTTGAAATCTTGCACTTGACCTCAGTGAATCTAGTCAGGTCTGCTAAATCTTTCTTAGATGGCACAACAAACATATACTCATTACTTGCGATTTTCTTCACCTACCAATCCCAAATGGAACTAATCAAGTCTTTGTAGTTCAACCTGTCACCTTACAGGCCGAGCCTTTACCTTCGGGATTGTCATTCTGGCGTGATTGGGCTATTTCAAGGTCTTCTTGATCAACGGTACATTCAAGCTATAGAACAGCTGTCCTGGTATCCCATATGAGCATAATTTTAACCCCTTATTTTCCTTATAGGGGCGATTAGGAGCCATATGTCCACTGGTCTGACAATTGTAGCAAAGTGGGAGATTGGGGCATTGGGATCTGTGATGTCCAGTTTCCCCACACTTCCAGCAAGATTCATCAGGATCAGCTTTCCACTCTTTCTTCCCAGCTCTGTTCTCATGTTCTTGGTTGAGCCTATTTCTCGGATCACCCTCTTGATATTTGTAGTTATCATCATCATCGACTCTTCTTTTAACACCTCTATCATTGTATCTGGCCTCTCTTCCTTCATAATTTCCATCTTTTCCGTCATAGTATCCACCTCTTCCATCATATCTACCATCTCTTCCTCCTCCATATCCCCTGCCAACTCCACCTCCACCATAGCCTCTTCCACCTCCGAATCTGCCTCCTCCATAGCCCGATTACCACCATCCCCTGTAATCACCCCATCTATTATTGTTGTTCCTCTCCCACTCCTCTCCCCTACGGTCTACACCTCGTCCTCTCCAATCCTCTCTTCCTCCTCCTCCTCCCTCAAGCTTTTTCGACTTCCCCCACCTCTCTCCAAACTCTTCTTCTCCATAGCAACAACTTTGAGCAAAGATCTAGTATCGACAAGGTTCACCCTGGCAGGAGCGATGATCTTTGCCTTGCTGCCCGAACCCCCGGATCTCCTCCCCTTGTGGCGGGTATCCCTCCGCCGCCGCTGCAAAGCACCCTAGCTTTGGGGACCCAAACCCACTTGTTGCTGCGCACGGGAGCAGGTGGAGTGTATGAGTGATTGAATAGGTCATCCAAAGATAGTCCCTGGGCCACATTTGGCCCAACTGTCCCAACTGACCCACTGGGCCTTTTCTTTGGCCCCTCTTCTCTGACCTCCTTTCCCTCCCCTGCATCAGCGCTATCATCATCTTCCTCTGTCACCTCTCACCATTGCTGCCCTAAGGTCGGGATCCTAGCCATGGTTTGTTCCAAGGCTTCGAAGGATGCTAGCAGATCATCATCTTCTCGCTCAATCCTCGTTCTTTCTTTGTGAGCGAGATTGCTTAATTTCCTCCTCCATCCTCTTCTTCGCCTTGGTTTTGTCCCATTCGGACGGTCTTCTTCGAGGGAGGCTTCCACCTCCCAGTTGATCTCCTGGGCTCCCATACATCCCCAATCGCATGCGCCTCGAGTTCACGCCTCCAAGGAACGCCATAGTGTATCGCCTTTCTGTCCGTCATTGGTGCGTTTGAACCACCACCACGCCAAAAGAGGTCGGGAAACAAACGAGATGGAGATGGACGACGATACCTAGGGTGAGGATGACCGCCGTCGTCGGGCGAAGCGATCCTCCTACTTTTTCGCCACGTCTCCCCGGCGTGGCCACGGCCTCGTCGGAGCTCCCGTCGTCCGCCGCTTTCCAAATCGCCTAATCGCCTAACCGCCTAACCGCTTTCCAAATCGCTTTCCAAATTGCCCCAAGCTATATTTATGGGGCTTTGTTCATCCGCATGATTAGTGCCATCTTGGAAAGTGAGTATTCGCCCGGACTTACTTAAATAGCCGGGGCAAGTGAGCGTAGCAACCTTTGGTTAACCATTTTGTGTGAAGCGAGGGGATGAAAGTGCAAGCGAGTTGTCAATTACATATAGGTGGGGTTTACTCCTCGACAAAGTGGGCCTAGACTGCGTGTCGGGGTCTAGGGGCAACACTTCTAGTTCACTACAAGGAATGATGTTTTATATGACATTTGCTTTGGTCACCGACACTCAAAAATACGTCACGCTTAACTTGCCATGACGGTCAAGAAATCCATCATATATCTCATGTCATAATTTTCTTTGGACCAAAATTGAGCCGTCATAGATTGAAATTTGTGTTCGTCATGATTTAGCTGTCTCTCGATCTATAACCAGCCCATATCCATTGCGACGAAAAAGAACATCATAAATTAGTATGCCGTGTTATACACGTCCATGTAGAGTGGCGTGGACATCCATATCAATGTCATGTTGGATACTTTATCTCAGTGGCGGACCCGGCAATTGAAACAAGGGTAGTCCACTCCAAAAAAAATTTTTTGTGCAACGCAACAAAACTCAAAGGAAAAATGGCTATAAATTAACCAAAATGCGATTATACAATTTAAAGGTTCAAAACTTACATAATTAAGTCCCAGGACTTGCTCAAATAGTATACATAAGATAAGATCTTACATAAATATAAGAGATTACATTCTACAGACACCTTTGCGCTTTCTCATTGCCATGAAAGCATGAACTATGTCATCCTAAACTTATAGTGGAGAATATATCACGCTCAACAAAGGTAACCAAACAATCATTCAATAACTTGTCGGTCATACTATTTCTCAACTTATTCTTCACTAAACACAAGGCAGAGAATACTCTTTCAACACTTGTTGTCGCCACCGGTAAGATCAATACCAATTTAAGGACTAAGTACACCAAACCATAACATTCATGTTTCTTAGTGTCGACAAGCTTTTTAGAGAGCTCACCTAGCACTACAAGATTTCGTCCCTATTGCCACTTGACATCATTTGCATCACCACAAATTGTGTTGCAATAGGGGTGTATTTTGCAACATTTTTTTCAAATTTGTGGCAATAGAGGGACTGTGTTGCGACCAAAAATAGGGCATTGCAATTTTCACCTTCAACGTTGCGAGAGGTGAGATCTATAGCAACCCTTTTTTGGAAAGTGTTGCTATTGGTTAATAATATTGCCATGATGATATTTAGTTGCATTAGTATTGATTAGTGTTGCAATGGTCTAGTGCTCTTGCAACCCAATTGAATATTGTTGCCATTACTTGAAATTATTGCCACGGTGTTGTTGGGTTGTAATATTTCTCACGACCATTGCAATAGGTAGACTGTGTATTGCAACTAAAATTTTAAGGCGATGTAATAGTTTTTTGTTGTTGCCCTTTGTTTTTGTTAGTTGTAATATTTTTCACGACCATTGCAATAGATTACCGTTTATTGCAACTAAATTTCTAAGGCGTTGTAATAGTTTATGCTATTGCCACAATTTTTGTTGGTTGTAATATTTCTCACAACCATTGCAATAGGTAGTTGTTTATTGCAACTAAATACATAAAGCGATGCAATAGTATGTTGCTATTGCCACTGGTGTGTTTGGTTGCTATAAATTCTAGTGTCGTTGTAATACATTGTTGTAGAAAACACTTATATTTTGTAGGCATTGGATCTAGCAAAAAGGGCATAGGCTTTCCGACTTCTCATTCGCTACATCCGTTGAATTTTGTGTATGTATACGGTATGCACTGGCCATTATTTTTTTTGCGTATGCGGTATGCACGTGGCCATCCATCTTCTGTGGGTGCTCGACATATGCCGTTCCCATAGTTGTCCTTGGCTCTTCCACATCAATAGTTGCGGTGGTTGTTCCATGTCCTTGCCCATCCGTGAGTGACCCCTTGTTCGACCTTTCATAGATCGGCGGGTTTTCTCCATATCCACGGGCAGTGGCGCATCCGTGAGGTAGGTGTCACTGTTGATGGCATAATTTAGATGCCTTTGTCATGACATTTGGTTTTTGGCAATGTCCTGTTCATAGGCTAGTGCAATATTTCTATTGGCCAATTTATTGTTTGAGGAAAATAAATTAGTGCTAGATCGTGCGTGTTGGAGAAGGCTAGCAAGAGAAATCTTATAGGAAGGGGACAAAAAGGATTTTGCATGTATTAGTTGTTTACTCTTGGCGGTCTAACAAGGAAAGCTCGACTCGGACTCTAAGATATATCAGATAGATATGACCAGATCGGCTAGGAATCAGAATATTATAGCTTTGTGTACAAGGGATAATTAATCTTGTTTGCATATGTACAGGACTCCTGTATTGTCGTACACCATGCACCATACATATATATATATATATATATATATATTGTATGAGCCACGGTTGATTCTTTCTAATCAATCGCAATAATCATCTAGGTTTTCCAGCATAGTAGTTCGTAGTCTTGCTGAGCCCTATCAGCCCTAGGGATCGTGTTGCTGCGAGTGGCCGGCGCTGCCTTCAGTCTGTCTGCGGATCTGCCGTCGTGAACACCTGCAGCTCTCTGCCTGACACATCGGGTCCCCAGTGGCCGGCGCTGCCTTCACGTCTCTCTGCCGATCTGCGTGGACACCTACAGCTCTCTACCTGACAGACAAATTGATTAATACAGGTATACAACTATTTAGTGTTAATATAATCTGTATTGCATGTTTATATTAAAATTATTCTGAACTCTGTTTCAACTACATGTTTCTAAAATCTAACTGGATGCACGTGCAGCGTTAATGAGCATATATGCTGGAAAATTATTCTGAACTTCCAACTACATGTTTCTAAAAACTACTAGACACCTACAGCGGCATGCAACTAACGACATTGAAGTGGCCCATCCAGAAAAAAGATATATATACACTAAGGTAAAGGGAACCTATATATAGGAAATAATAGCCAAACCAGATCTGGAATTAACATTTGTAGTATTTTTTATATAGGAAATAATAGCCAAACTGAATCTGGAATTAACATTTGTAGTATTGTACATACAGGAAATATTAGCCAATTCAAATCTTGGATTAGTATTTCATCACCGTGGTTTCTCTACGAATTATAGCTTTCGCAAGAAAACATAAAAATAAACAAAGAAAAGGTGCATGCGTTTAGCTTCAGCAACACAAAACTTTAGGTAATAGGAGCAACTGAATGTCTCTAATCACTAATCACATAGGATCAACCAGTTTTGCTGAGATTATGATTACCGATTAAGCATGAGCATTCAGAGTACAGTTTATGTCATTCAGCCCATGACCATTCCATCTAGCATGATCATCATTAGGCTAGCCAATTCAAATCTTGGATTAGTATTTCATCATCGTGGTTTCTCTACGAATTATAGCTTCACAAGAAAACATTAAAATAAACAAAGAAAAGGTGCATGCGTTTAGCTTCAGCAACACAAAACTTTAGGTAATAGGAGCAACTGAATGTCTCTAATCACTAATCACATAGGATCAACCAGTTTTGCTGAGATTATGATTACCGATTAAGCATGAGCATTCAGAGTACAGTTTATGTCATTCAGCCCATGACCATTCCATCTAGCATGATCATCATTAGGCTAACTATAAAGAATCAGAAGCACAAGAACCACTGAGAAACAATACCTGCTGCTACAAGTTTCAGTTTGTTCCGCCAAAGAAAATTATTGGAGTCTAAGGAAAAATAAAATAGGGCAGACTCTGTAGTAAGATTATGCCGGTTGTGAAGCAGTAACATTTAGTCATATCACCAAACATAATGAGTTATCTTTAATTAATTAGTCTTTGTTGTTGGACCAAGACTGAGAGATCAAGGGTTTGACATGCACTCGAACCGATGGAGTGATCATCTGCACAACAGTTCAAGCCTTACCTCAATTGTTGGTTCTTCACTTCTTTATAATAATCATTGTATATTGGGGTAAGTTCAGAGAACGTCCAGCAAGCTAGTTGCCTTTAAAATTATCAAAGGATAACACATAGAATACATGGGTTTAACCTTACAGCTCCAAAGCCTCCTCGAGCATAGCTGCTTTGATCTCTCTGTAATTAAGAACCTGAGATTTTTCTAGGCCTAAAAAATAAATTACAAGCAAATTAAACGATTTGAGCTTAATTTGGACAGCTTGCCATTTGTCAACTGCAAGTTGCAATTAAACCTCAATTTTTTAAAAAGTGACTCAATTATTATTTTTTGTGTTGTTAGGAACTAATAAAGATTGATTATGAATCTGTGATGCATGGTTTCAAATAGAAACCAGGCTAGGGCAATGTAAAACATGAGAAATTTCCAATACCATCCAAAGGCACTATTTTTATTCTGCACAACTGAAGGAACTTTGATTGATAGATACTTACCATTACTTAAAGGCAATAGTTCATTGAGCACTGCTTGTTATATAGATGTATAGCTTGCAGCTTCCTAGAAACACATACATCTTTAAAAGACATAAAAACAGATTACCAATCCCTCATGCATCTTTTTAATATGAAAGCATAATCATTAATCATAGTGGATGCATCAAGTACTTTTGCTATTTTCACTATTTTTCTATGCCTTTTTACATCCTCTTCTTCAAATTTAACAATTTCTATGCCTTTTTTTCATCCTCTTCAAATTTAACAAAATATCAAATTTCAACTATGTATGCTATATTCACTATTTTGCTAGAAATTATTCCAACTGACAGGTTTAGGAGGTTCCAGTCTCTGTTTTGCTCCTCTAATTACTTTCTATTCTGAAACTATGAACTTGAAAACTTCAATGCATAACTATGGTAAATAGCTAACTGAAAGACACGGCCTCCATATGTCCTAAACATGACCAAAACTGCCCTGTAATAAGAACAAGTTTTATTATGGGGTGATATTAGAAACATGATCAGCAAGTTATCTTTCCTTAGTTGCGCGTTCAGTCACCTGGGAGCATGCCTCCTGTAGAATCCCCTCATCTGATTGTTGAGCGTCCTGGTGAAGTCCATGGTGAGCAGGCCCTCACCGTGAGTCAGGTCCCCAGGATCTCATCCTCTAACTGCAGTGTATCTGTCAGTGTCAAATCCTGCAACAACACAAATGAGTTGCTGGCATAATTCCCCTTTACTTTTAAGATTAAGATTCATGGTAGGAATAATAAAAGAAAAATCATACAGGGATTTGAAAAGAACTGTTTAAGCTTGGTGTGTGTGAAGATTTACCTGATTGAAACGTTCCATCAACACTTTCGGCAGATTCCTCATCACCTTCACCATCGACCTCTGATTCTGAACCTTTGTCCTCTACCTCTGCTTGATTATCCTCTCCCTCACTCTATGAACATATGGTGCTAGAATATTGCTGTCCAGAACCAATAATGGTGCTCACAACTCACTGGCAAGAGCCCTCAAAAATCAGTATATATTAAAGTCACTGATAAAAATATTAGTCAAGAGAGCCTAACAGGAAAGTGCAAAATAGTATTCCTTAGGTGCCATGGGTATGTAATATTTCAATTCTACATTAAACAATGCCAACTCGTTTGTTTTTGTACTTCTCTTTAGCTTAGTATATTGCATTTTGTACATATACTTTTGCACCTATACTGCTAGCTAGCTGGCTCCTAATCAAGTCTCAATTGATTTGTAGTTTCGTGGATCAGAGGTGACCCAAAGGTATCAGTGAGGCAGTGCAGCGTGTGGCTGTAGAATCTTCATCATCTTGATCATTTGATTGCCCGTGGTACATATATCTATATTCTTCTCGTCATGCTGTACCACACAGTTACCATATGATATACGCATATATATGTGAATTGTACTTATATATATATCTGATGATCCTGCAGAAATTTATTTGGAAATCATATAATGTCAGAAAGGAGTTGGATGCGCATGGATAGGTCTAGTCCTGTTTGGCAAGAGAATTTTCGGAAATTTCTTCTAACCACATTTGATGGCAGTACATCAACTGCTTTGTGTCCATGTTCCAGATGTCGATGTATGGTTTACAAATCACAGCGTGACCTTCACCGACATGTTCTTACTAATCGGTTTGATGAAAGTTTCATCTCGAATGGGAACGACCTGGTCCAAGTGATGAAGGCGGCCCATCTAATCCTGAAGCATCAGTAGATGATGATGATGAAGGTAACGACGTTGATCGTGGGACTGAGATGGTTGGAACATTAATCAGGGCTACTATACATGGAAAAATCATCCAAGGTCCAGATGAAGAGCCCAATGAGCGTGCCAAAAGGTTCTATAAGTTACTAGAGGAGGCAAAACAGGAATTGTATCCAGGTTGCAAGGAGGCTACCAAGGTTTCTTTTATTGTGAGATTGTTTCAGATTAAGTGCATGCATGGTATTAGTAACACTGCCTTGAGGAGCATACTAAGTCTGTTCTCCCTTGTGCTACCTAAAGGCCACTGTGTACCAAACACGTTGGAGAAAGTGCAGAGTGTAGTTAAAGAGCTAGGTCTGGACTATGAAAAGATACATGCTTGTGAGAATGATTGTATATTATTTTTGGAAGGAAAATGAAAAAAACTGGATAAATGTCCAACATGTGGTGAGTCTAGGTGGAAGGATGATGGTGCTGCAAAGGGTGATGATACTAGTGACACTGGTGGTACACGAAAAGAAGCGTGTTTTTTATAGTTTTCTCGCTGGATTCACTTCACGGTCATCACCATAATATGTTTGCTCAAACAGAACAGAGGAACATTAATCAATTAAGTTCTTGTCTATGGGAGCTAAGTAGTAGTAATAAAAAAAATTAAATGCAGGTTATCCAAGCTGCCATTGAAACAACAGTCACCGCTACAACAGGAAATGAAACAGCAGGAAACGAAACACCCTCAGTTGCTCATGTACCAACCTTGAATGAAAGAGAAGAAACAACACAAGAGGATGAAGCAACATTAGCTCAGGTTGTTTCAGACTGAATACTGTTTAAAACCATGAATTAGACTCTAATATTTTTAATGTAAATTTTGAATTGCAGAATAACCTACAAGTGAAGGAGAAAGGACAACTTGCAGGTTCTACACCTGTAGTAGGTATTAATGTGCGCACCACTAGAGGCAGTCTTAGCCGAAATCAATCACAAAACAAAGAAGGGAATGGTGCACCGAATTTTATTTCTACAAAGCATTTGGTGATCTTTGTGGCAAAAGACGACCAACCAAAAAGAATTGAATGTAAGCTTGGTTTTTCAAATGATGTTCTCATTGTCCTTCGAGATCATGTGATTTTGCAATGTCTTTTTCACCGAATTACCTATGGTAAAACTGATAGTGGTCTTTATTTCGGGATGAATGTATAGTTTCAGTATTGTGGTAGTCCAAAATCGGCACAAGGTAAAATTCCTTCCCTGTACTTCTCAATAACCTATGCCTTTTGATACGTGCTTTTGCTTGTCATCATTTATATATGTGAATGATAGTACCAATGGTTCTAGATAACTTGTGCCATCTTATTTTATTTGTTTGTGAACATCACTAGTTTTTTTTTGTTTTTATTGCTTAAATTTGAAATAATTTAGTTCTGATTTTTGTTGTCAACATCTCCAATTTTAGTATAAGTACTTCCTCAAAATTTATTAGAGAACCATATCATATTATATTATACTATCATGATGAACTGAACAACTAATGCGTATTTTTTAATTTGAATGACTTTATTCAACGAGGAAGGTATAGTTTGAGTGGAGTGCTCAAGTGATGGGATGGCCAATTCAAGTCAAGCTTCGCTTCAACCATTATTGGTGTTTAGCGGCTTTAGATGTTATTAGGCACAAATATGTTGAATAACTTAAATGTGTGATGGTTTGAACAATTTGTGATAGTCAGGGTTTGAATATTTTGGATTAGTTTATTTCTTATGTGAATAATTTGAACAATATGTTGGTTGAATGGAATATGTCCGTATGCATTTTTGATGTATATTGTGTTTCTAATTAATTAATTGTGTTGCAATATTGTTCGGTGGCACCAAAAGAACACGTTGTAAAAAGTGGCTATTGGCCACCATACTTTCGATGGCAATATATCCTATAGCGACGAACAATTACCCGTGTAGCAATAGAAATTGCTCCTTATAGCAACGACAATGTGAATGTGGCAATTGCATGTCTTGCCACCATTTCTTAGTGTTGCGACATAATCCTTATTGCCACACTCGTTATGTGATGCAATAGAGGCTGTAACTTATAGCAACCGAACCTTAGGTGTGGCAATTGCACATGTTGCCACCACTTCTTGGTGTTGCAACATAGGTCTTGTTGCCACACTTAATGTGCGATGCAATATAGGATGCACCTTATAGCAACCAAACTTTGGGTGTTGCAATTGCACATGTCGCCACCATTTTTTGGTGTTGCAACATAATCCTTGTTGCCACACGCTTTAAGCGTGGCAATACATTATGTTGCTACACACTTTTATCGTTGTTATTGCACCATTTACAATGATATGGGCGTTGCAATTGCAAGATCTTGCAACACCATAGGGGTTGCATGAGTTTTTATTGCCACACATACTACTGTAGCAATAACCTTATGTTGCAACTCCTAGGCGTTGCAAATCCAAAAAGCATTTTTGCAACGCTTCCCATAAAAGTGTTGTCCAAAGCTTTGCCCACATAAGCACCTGCAACACCTCCCAGAAAAAAAACAAGTGTTGCTATTTTTTGCTATTGCAACTATTTTAGCCCTTTTGCAACACTTTTCAAGTGTTGAGACAGGGGTAAAAATTTAGTAGTGTAGGCTGTTCAATCCTTGAAATCTATCATCCATCTTCAAATCTTCAATATATGTGCCAAGTTGAATTTCAAGTGTCCTCAACTCAACTCGAGAACTTGAAAAAATCTTTGGGATAAAAAGTTGCAAGATTAGCATCAAATGAGGCAAATGAATTGGAGGGATTCAAAGTTGACATACAAATTACTGCTGGAATTAGTGGAGCAGTCGACTTGCAACTTTTTTTGCCTCATGCTTCGAAAAAGGAATGCTATATTTGATTTCTTCATGCCTCAACTTCCTAAAAAATCACAGCAAATTTCATTTAATTCTAGGCTCATTTACGATAGATCTACAATCCCTAAGTCTTTACACTCCAATCCAATCCCTAAAATCGAAAACCTAAGATTTGACAAAGAAAACTTGAACTCACCGAGGAGCGGGGAGCAGTGGGTCGCTGGAAGCCCTGGAAGACTGGCCGGGGAGGGAGGGAGGCCGGGACCGTGGCGTGAGGGCGGCCCGCAGCGGCGCCGCCCTATCTCCGTGTCGCGTGAGTCGGGACTCGGGGACGGAGCGGGGCCAGAGGAAGCGTTGGGACGGGAGCGGGACAGAGGAAGCGATCTTTGCGATGGGATCAGATAGAGTCAATTTTTGGGCCAAGTTTGTTGGGCTGTGAAGAGTAGTAAAAAAATTTTGGGCCAAATTCTAGGGTAGGCCATGGCCTACGGACTACCCTTGGGCCCCCCGGTGCTTTATCTATGACCCTAATTATGGCGTCCACCAATGAAGAAAACTAAACTAGCTGTCATAGTTGTATCACCGTCAGAAAGAACCCTCACAAATAGTAAAATTCCATGTTGATTTTTGAGAACGTCACCAAAAAGACGTCATTTCTTGTAGTGGTTCTGGATGTGCAAGTGGGTATGAAGGTGATTTCAATGGATTAAGATATATGGCAACTCAAAATCTCTAACAAAATGAAAATGGTTTTATGGCGTCTAGCACATAACAACCTTCCTGTGAGAAGAAATGTGGGTAGCCTTATTGGATGGATATGGAAGATATTAGAGCTGAGTTGGTGTCCTAGCTTCTAATCTGGAGTAGAAGTCATTACTCATTAGTAAGATATGGGAATTAGAGAACAATAAACAACTAAAAGTTTTTATCTTGCTTTGTAGGACGGTCTGGACGCTACCCACTAGAGTTCAAATCCTGGTGCTTGCACCTTTTTCTTGGAATTTCCTAGGATTTACCGGCATTATGCATTAAGGTGGTAGCGGCGTTCCGTCGACAACGAGGCGCCAATGGTGACTTCGGGAATCTCCAGATCTCGCTCAGTCTTCGGAGGTGCTCATAGGGGGTAGGGGTAGGGTTTGCGTGACGTGTGTTCATAGGGGTGAGTGTGTGTGCGTGTTGTGGCGTCTGCGTTGTACTGTGTAATACTTAAAAAAAAAGAGATGATAATCAACAAGGAACAGACCGCGTGATCCGATCTGCAATGGCACGGTATGGCGGATCCAGCGCGCTGCGTGGATCAGTTTCAAGAGCCGGTGGATCCAGCGCGGCGCGCGGATCCGTTTCAAGAGCCGGGGTTTTCTCCGTGAGTACTGACACATGTATTCGGTCTGCGAGTAGTTGACAGCTTTGTGTTGCACCGACTTGCCGACGCACGTGCTGTCTACCGTGCGAGACATCACCGCCCGCCTCTGCGCATCGCCGTTTGCTTATTTTTCGGGCTTTCCAAATCTGGGCTGTGCAAAGGGAGATTATGGGATTAGAGGCCTAGTAACGGAAGAAAAATTAGCTATTGGGCCAAATGCGCTAGTGACAGTCTTGTAGGCTGAAAATCTAGATGGCCTTAGCTGTAAGACTTATTGAACGACCTGCTACTATTGTCCGGCAGGCTCTAGCGAAACTGCATGTCTCTAGCGTCCTCAATGGACTTCACTCATCCACTCCCAGTCCTTCATCCCATCTAAGACCATGTCTGGGAAGCGAGGTTCAAAAGTAAGTTGCAGAGGAGCAGTACGTAATAACACATCGGAGAGAGGAGGAGGAGAGCGACAGTTACGGCGATAAGAGGGCGACTGCGCTTCCGGGGATCACCGCCGGCCATCCTCCGCGAATCTCCTGCCCCAAAGTAGGAGGATCGCTCCGGTAGGGGTGCGGCGCATTGATTAACCCAGGTATATCCAGCCTTCTCCGCCGATTCCCCCGTTCTCAAAGTTTTTTGGGTGCGGTTCGCCAGTTGGAGGTCTCTACTCTCTAGTTCGCTGCGCTCGATTGGTTGTTCTGCTTGGATTGTGAGAACTTCTAGGTTGTGGATCGTTGAAATGAAGCATGGGGAATTGTAGATTCACGCTGGCTAGACCTCCATTTGCAATCGACGATCCGACGAGTAATCTGTTTGAAACGCCCCAAAAAGGCTCAATGGAATGCTACAGGAGCAGTTCAGCAAATTCAGAATCTAGAGGTATTAGTCAAGCAAGTTCCAATTCTAGAGGTTTGAGAGATAGTATGTCCATGGATCGATGGTTAGAGTTTGAATTTCCACCATTAGATGCTAAATGCCATTCGGTTTCAGTGGGACTCCCGAAACATTCACAGCCGAATGAACAAGTAATGAGAAGATGCACGATTCACTCTAAGATGCCACCGGTAGAAAGCATGAACTCGGATTCAATTATGATTGCAAACCTTCCAATACAGTTCACATGGAAAACCAGTGAAGATTTGAGTCACAGCTCAGAGCTACAGAAGCTTCAGCAGTCACCTGCGGAGTTGGCCAAAACAGAGGATGCGACGGTTCTGATGAACTGCGAATAGCTGGGGGCCCAAACAGTGATGGGCTGGCCCACGGTCCACCAACAATTGAGGAGCTATGCTATCACGCGTATTCACCACCAAAGCCCACTAGAGCACCAAAGACAAAAACCAAGAGAACAGGGTGGTTCTAGATTCCTTCAGCTAGGGTTTTGGACGAGGGGGCTCCTTGCTCCCAGCCACTGCAGCTGAGATCCGGAAACTCGACCACCTAGCTGAGCGAATTCGCCCCACGCAGCCAAATTCCACCGACAAGAGATCATACAAGGAGGTAGTGGGGGATATGGACAAGAAGCTGGTGCAAGGAAGGAGCTATCAAGAAGAAGAATTGGAATATGCTGGGAGACAAGGCCGTGATGGAGGGCGTCAAGACAGGGGAAGAGTACAAGATGAGAGGATTCAGAGAGGAGGACAGCAAGATCAGGATAGAGGTATGTATCAAGGAAGGGATCCCCCAGGTATAATCAGTACAATGAAGAGCGCAGATTCAGATCTGACCAAGAGGATGCTCAAGGAAGAAAGAGGGGTGGAGATCACCAGGAACCTACGATACAAGATTGATGACAAGAGACGGGGCTACCAGCAATACCCATACCAAAACCAATACAGGTATGATCAGGGTCAGGGGTCTAGTAGTGGCATGAGATGCTGGAATTATAACATTGCTGGTCATCACTATTCTGATTATACTAATCCCCCCCTAATGTTACAAATGTCATGAATCTGGGCACAAATCAGACAAATGCCCACTGAAGAAGTTAGGGACTGCTGCTGACAATACTATAAAGAGAATCGATCCCAGAGAGGAATGCTACTAGAAATGTAGACATGAATGTTATGAGGAATGAGGGGAGAAACCAGAAGAGAGACTTTGTGAGCAAGGGACTGTCCATCTGTGCAATGGGATTACTAGGTCAAATTTTCTATTCCCTTAGGGTGCCTGAAGCACGAGATGATGAGAAGAAGAAGGACAAGGGAACTGAACCCATTAGAGCTATTGTGTCTATACTAGAAGGGAGAGGTACAAGAGCCAGAGTTATGACAGAACTGCAGTATAGAGCAGATTCTGAGTGGAACTGGTGTTGACACCTATTATAGCATAATATTACTAGTCAACTAAACATGAAATAAGGGCATAAAATGAATATATATGTAGATTAGGGGCTTTACTAACATAGTTTCACAAGTTTTGGTGATTTATATCTTTTCAGGGACTTAACAGGTAAATGCAGGTAAAAGCCCAGAGTTTGCACCCCATACGATAAGGAGATTAGTCCGTGATGAATTTCAATCCAAAATCCGAATCAAAACATTCTAGAAGACACCAGAAGATACCAGGAGAAAGCAGACGCCATTGTGCAGAAAAGTCCTGGCGATCGCTAGGAATGTCTCTAGCGATCGCCAGAGTCCTGAGCCCAAATCCAGCCCACTTTGGAGGTCGGTTTCTAACCGACATTGAGGTTGTATCTACGTCGTTGCTCAAGGTTGGTTTGATCCAAGGGTCCTCGTTCATCGGCTAGGGCTATATAAGCAACCCTAGGGTTGTCCTCAAAGGATCATCTCTCATTAGCTATCTGAGCAAAAAAAGTTAGGGGTTTCAATTAGAAGAGAGGTCCCTCTAGTTGTCTAGTTGTCTAGTTCATCTAGTTGTAAGATCAAGGAGAGAGGAGAGGAGAGCTGAAGAGCGGACCTGTCGGATCTTCTCCAACTTTGTGCCTTTGTGGCAACTAGTTTGTCTTGAGCAAATCTCCAGGTTCTTCATTTATTAATTCTAAGTTCTCTATTTACTTTCATTCAGCATTTACTTCTACTTTATTTATTAGATTCCCGCTTGCATCAAGTGCTCTAGTCTTTGCAACGCTAGAGTAGTAATCTTTAGATTAGGCGTGGTGCTTAGTCTAGCGGTTACCTAGAATTGCACTCAATCCCACAGATAGTTTGTGGTAGCCCCAGGTGGTGACAGCCCTGACGGCCGGCGTATTCCACCACGTTCGGGTTGGTGTTTGTAGGACCGTAGTCGAGCTTCCCCTCTTCTCATCCCTTTCGTGGTTAGTGTTCGATGTCCCAAAATAAATAAACCTTGAAGTATCTTCAATCCTCAGATCAATTAGAGAAGCCTTAGAAACTTTCTCTCTCTCCCCACAAAAACATTTTCAATGTTTCTTCTTCTTTCTTGTGGAAATTCGCGGAAGGTTACAATGACATCTTATGTTCCGTCTATTCCAAAACCTAACAGAACAAGAGTAATCCTACTAAATTAGCAGATATCAAGATCATTATTAAAATCTTTACACCAATTGCTTTCCCGACAACGGCGCCAAAAATCTTGTTGATGTTTGTTAAGTGCTAAAAGAATAAGTACACCATTATACCTTTTCCCTAGGAGAGTATTCTAGAGTATCATATCCACAGGGAAGCTTTGGGTAAATAATTCTAATAACTCATAATCATGTATCTACTAATTTAGCAAACCAACTAGACTAAAGAGGGGTAAATGATAAATATAAATAAGACCGAATAATAAAATATAAAAAAGTAATCTATGAAACATGACTAAAACAATACTATGACAAATCAATAGATTAGCTAATTAAGAGGACAACAAGGAGAGATCAAAAGGTACCTAAATTCTTATCTACTACTTTGGTTCTAAGATAACTGAAGCATGGATAGATATAGCAATCACACAAATGCACTTTCGAAGCAACAGTACCTTCCCAACTCTCGAGAAAGACTGGGGAAGAAGTAGTTGAGGGAAGGCTGCCGGAAGCTCTACGAACATCAATCCTAACATGGTGGATTACAAAGGCCTTATAGAGCTGTCACCCTAGGGCTACCACAACTAACCGAAGGGTTGAGCGCAACCTTAGGTAACCTATAGTCTAGACACCATGTCTACACTATCGATTACTACTCTTGCTACCTATAAAATGACTAGAGCACTCAATACGAGCAAAGATCCCATGCAATGACATAAATACTATACTAAATATAAATATATGGAAGGCATAAAAGTAAATAGAGAAGATAAATATATTAAAGCATAAGTCTTGTAAAGTAAAGATACAAAGACATACCGAACTCGAAGACTCTTCTAGAACAGGAACACGCTCCGCTCTCCCTAACTCTCAACTAGATCTAATCTATTACATTGGAAAGTCTAATCCTAGATCTACATTGAAAAAGAGAGAGTTCCTCACATTGGGACCTCTCTCCAATCAATGAGATGAGATGAATAATGAATTAGGGTTTGAGGGGGGTACCCCTACCCTTTCTTATATAGGCCGGTGGAATGAATCTCGGCCCTTGGATCAAACCGACTTGATTGGGACGGCTTAGATCTACTCCTTAGGTCGGTTGTGAGAAGATTCCGAGAAGCGAGGACACGTGTCTCCACCCGCCGACTGCCCGGCCCCACCCGCTGATAGGTGGGCCTTGGCTTGTCGAGCTGTCTTCTTTTGTCCTTTAGGTCCCTAGAATTTATACTAATCGTCTTGTTTCAGTCCTTTTCCTCTATTTCTCTATTTCTCCTCTTTTCTTGAGTATTCGGAATATTACGGAGTTCTCCTACAAAACCGAGTGTGCACCAAAACTCCTGAAATTAATTAGTATAAACCCTATCCTCTAGTGTTCTTATTCCCAAATGTTCTATTATTTCATAGTAAAAAGTTGACGTTAACGACCGTCAACAGTGAGGTTCCTGAAGGTGAAGTCGAGCTCCTACAAGTCGTGTCGTCAATAAAAGCTGGCGTAAGACTTTGAAGAAGCCGACGATGGAGACAATGCTGAAACATAGCACCTTCTATCCTCGGTGGTAGACGAGCCATGTCGAAGATTGGAAGTTGTCATGCGAAGAGCGCTTCCCCAAAACCTTATCCGCCTTCTCCCGGTGTAGGATCGCAAAGACGACGATTTGAGGAGACACCTTTCGCCCGATCATTTGGTGCACGCGAAAGAACAAGCTAGAGATTTGACGACGACAGTGCAACGACGAGAAGAGGAAAAACCCTAGTTGTTGATTAGATGCGTTTTAGTGTAGCCAGTGGTCTACTTATATAGTCCGGGTAAACTGACCTTGTGACACAGCCATGATCTAAACCGTTTAGAGCTGTGTAGATTGTATCCATTTAGAACTTTGCAAACCAAAAGACCAAAACCTAAAACTATAAAAGGAGACAGCACTCCGGCAAGGCAAGGAGCCGTATTTTGGTGGACCATTCTCTCCTTCTTACACTAGACTTGAGAAGGTGACAACAACTTCCCGTACTTAAGTTGGTTCTCTCCACCTTCAACCAGCAATGTGGTACTAAAGGATCTCCACTTCTCTCCTTTTCTCACATATGAATGGGCCAGACTTGCGAAGGTGACAACAACTTCCGTACTTAAGTTGGTTCTCTCCACCTTCAACTAGCAATGTGGTACTAAAGGATCTCCACTTCTCTCCTTTTCTCACATATGAATGGGCCTTTGAGATTTATTAGGAATTTTGGAATTGTTATTGGGCCAAGCCCATATACACGTAAAAATTCCAACAATTATAGGGACTAATCATCATTTTCTATAATGACTTATAGCGACTCTGTTGTAGTCGCTACATATTGGTTGTGTGGTATATAGTGACATTAATTTCTCGCTTTTCCAATATTCACTACTATAGATTCGTTCATCATCGCCGGCCGGCATGACCTGCCGGAATCAAATCCACCGGCAGATGATGACCAGGGAACTGCAAAATCGAAAATCCAAGGAACCAGCCATAATCGATAGTGAAGATTTAGATCACTACCGGGTTAAATAGTACCGCGACAATGATCTCGATGGCACGAGATCCTTTGCCGGTTTGAATAAGAACCGATAGTGATTTCAAGATGAAGTAACAAGAAAAACAAATGATAGAAAAAGAAGATATATTGACGCACATCGAGTAACAAATGATTCATTCATTGCAAGATAATATATAGTATCTTTCAAACACATAAAAATACTAGATAACCAATAAAAATAAAAATAAAAATAAAGCGGCCTGGTCCGCCGCCTTCCTAGCCGATAGCGATTTCAAGACGAGGAATAGTAAAAAAATGATAGAAAATGAAAATTGACACGCATCGGACTAAGAAACGATTGGTTAACTAGAATATCTTTGGAACATACTAGAACGGATCGAGACCCGCAGGGTTTGAAATAAAACCGCTAGCCATTTCAAGATTCACACGCATCATATTAAACCGATTGAAGGAAACAAGAGAACCCAAATTAACGACATAAAAAAAGAGATTGACATGCATCCGATTAACCAACAACCGATTCATTAACAAATTAACCACACAAACCAAATGTATTGTATCTTACACATCCGCACAAATAAGACAATAGTAAATTAACATAAAAAGAACCTAGGTCGCCTTCTTGGCCTTCTTGGCCGCCCGCCTAGCCGGGTTCCTAGCGGCCACCTTCCCGGCCTCCTCCTCCATCTCCTCCGTTTGGTGGTATCCCCTCGACGAGGATATCGGCCGGGAGTCAATCCGGAGGGCGTAGAAGTTGGCCTCCTTTCAGGGGGCAAATTCACCTTTGGCATGCCAACATCGTCGGCCGTGTCGTTGAGCTTGTTGAGGGCTTACGCCGAGGTGATCCATAGAAAACTTCATCTCCTCAGGTTGGCGGCCATGGCGATCGTCGTTGGCGCGTGTTCGGCTTTCCCGTGAAAGGGGTACGAAAGCGAAGTTAGTGTTGGACAACATAAGGGTGGGGGTGGGGTATAAATATGGCGTTTCGAAAAGATGGTTCCTCAAAGAAAAACGTTAATCGCGATCGCCACGCCTAACGATCGTCTCCTTGGCACTCAAACGGCGACCGTGTTTCCCAAGGCACAACCGATAGTTAATGGTTCGTTTTTGACAAATTTTACATTGAATGATTCTCAAGTTTAGATTTGAATCAAATTTAAACGTTATTTACATTGAACGACACTCAACCTGCTTTTTGCATGTATTTAATTTTAATCGCTCTTTGAACTAGAAACGAAACCGATTCTAAGACGGAGGGAGCAACACACAATATTAATATATGTATATATATAATATTTATTATATTAATATATAATATATATAGAAACAAAAAATAGAATATATTAAAATTGATAAAAAAGAGAGGAAGGTGGCGACCGACCTAGTCCTCCTCCCCTCCTCCTCCTCCTCCTCCTCCCGCCGACATCGTCCTTCTTGGCCAAGGCCTTGAGGACGATACCGGTCAACTCCGCCACTTTTCGGGGTGTAGTGATTGATCTTTTCATCCAGAGGTGGCTCCACCTTTGGAAGAAGATCATGGCCGTCCGCCCGCCTCCTTGCTGCCCGAAGGCGCAAGCTTGAGACAATCGAGGGTGAAATCCCTCTCTATCATCTCTTGAAAGCTGCCATCATTGGAATTGGTCGCCTCCTCTAGCCTTTTCGGCGAGTAACATCCATGCAGCCCGGCTTAGGAGAGGGCGGGGACGTAGGAGTCAAAGTCATCGTCGGGACGATCCCTCGGGCTCGGGGTCAGCCGCCGGCGCCTCCACCTCCTCCCCCTTGTGCTCTTGTTTGAGCCCTCCGCCGCCTCTAGCTCCTCCCCGATGCACTTGTTGGGTCCCGAGCCTAAAGGCAGCCATCGTGGCCGATGATTGCAAAGAGAATGTGCCTGGATTAGAGTACTGGAAAGGATGAACGCCATGATCAGAGTGCGTGCTTAAATAGTGAGCTAGCCGGCTATTCAGTTCCACCATGAACGCGCTGTAAACCAACCGCTTGGAATTCGCGACGATCGCCGGTTGGAATTCACACGATCACTCTGCCGGGCACTGCGTTTCCCATGATGGTTGCACTTCGAATTCTCGGGCTGTGTTTCCATGGCGGATGACAGTCAGTCTCCACCTTCATTGATCACTGTCAGGCCCACACATGATCTTTATCGTTAGCTTCTTCAAAGTCTTCTGCTGCCTCTAATCGATGACAACGACCTGCAGGACCTCTACTTCGCCTTCGGGAACCTCACCATCACGCTGTCATCTACGAACAACATGTATTATTCCCGTGATCCAATCTTATCATTCATCATGTCCAATCTGTCTAGTGTAAGAGTTATGTTTACACTAGTTTCTATGGTCATGCTATGCTATATGTTGTTCAATCTTGCTATGATCTGTGATATGATTTCGAATCATGCTAGTTTGCTACCCATGGTTTGTCTAGTCATTCAGTTCGTCATGATTTGTATTATGAACTTAATCTGGAAATTGTGTAATACTTCAACAATGATACTATATCGATCAATGCTAATAGTTGCGGTAAGTGGCACTACTACACAAATCATAATTACTAGGACCGGACTGAACATTCAACCGATGAGGCTGTCGATTCGATGTTAACAGTGGCGGTAACTTCTTTTCTTTTTTACTTTTTTTAAATTTCAATGTATATCCCCATTAGTTTTTTTCACATTCTTTTTTTGTTGTCACAGCCCAAAAGCAAGGACCCAATAAGGCCATGGGCGTGGGCACCTGGTGGTGGCCTGCCACGCCGCCGCCGTTATCATTACCTTCTCCATTAAGCAATAGTTATTTTGGAACTAAAATATTTAATAGGAAATAGATTAGGTGATTTTTTAGATGAAGTCTTCCCCAAACCCTCAGCTCTCAAGCCTTCAAGCCTCGTCTCTCCCGAACCCTAGCCGCCGCCTTTATAAGTTGTGGAATTGTTCCACAACTTACGTCGCTTTCTCCGGTCGAGAAAAACTTACGTCGCTTGGAAAACCTCAAAAACGACGTGTCCGAGTGATGTAATCAGACTTTGTTGGACATGGTTCAGTCAATGATGAGCTAGACAAACCTACCTTTATTGTTTTGGGGATATGCTCTAGAGACAGCCACTTTCACATTAAATAGGGTACCATCTAAGTACGTAGTTAAGACAACATATGAGATGAGGACCGCTAAGAGTCCCAGTTTACATTTTCAAAAAATTCAGGGTCATGAAGTTTATGTCAAATGACTCTAGTTAGATAAACTAACACCCAAGTTTGGACAAATGTTTTTTTCGTGGGATACCAAAGGAAACTTTAGGGTATTATTTCTACAACCGATCAGAGGGCATAGTGTTTGTTTCTCGGAATGGTGTTTTCTTAAAGAAATTGTTTCTCAAAAGAGAGAAAAGTGGACAAAAGGTGTATCTCGAAGAAGTTCAAGATGAACCAATAAGGGAAGACTCCACGAGTGATGCTAATGTAGCAGAACAAGTTGAGATAGCTATGGCAAAGGAAACACCACCACAAGGACAAAAATCAACAAGAATCCATGAGTCACATGGGGAATTGTTATTGTTAGAAGATGATGAACCTGCAACATGTGTGGAAGCAATTATGTACCCAAATTCTGAAAAATGGCAAAGTGCCATGAGATCTAAGATAGATTCAATGGAAGACGATCAAGTTTGGAACAAGGATGACCCACCGATGGGGTTAAACCCATAGAGAGCAATGGATCTACAAAAGAAAAAAAGATGTGGATGGAAATGTTCACATCTATAAAGCTCAACTTGTCGTAAAGGGTCTTTGGCAAGTTCATGGAATTGACTACGACAAGACATTCTCGCCAAGAGCTATGCTCAAATCAATCCAGATCATCCTAGCAATAGTTGCTTATTTGAATTATGAGATATGGCAGATGGATGTTAAAATAGCCTTTCTAGATGGAAATTTGGGCGAGGACATGTATATGATACAACTCGAAGGTTTTGTTGATCAAAACAATGCCGAAAATTATGCAAGCTTCGTAAATCCATTTATGGGTTAAAGCAAGCATCTTGGAGTTGGAATATTTGTTTTGAACAAGTGGTCAAAGGGTTTGGCTTCATTCGGAATGAAGAAGAACCTTATATGTATACAAGAAGGAAAGTGAGAGCGCTGTTGTATTTCTTATCTTGTATGTGGTTGACATATTATTGATTGGGAATGATAGTCCAATGTTGCAATCCGTGAAGATTTCATAGATCAATATGCTTTCTATGAAGGATTTGGGAGAAGCAACTTACATTTCGGGCATTAAGATCTATAGAGATAGATCAAAGAGGCTTATACGATTAAACCATGATACATACATATCACAAGGTGTTGGAACGGTTCAACATGGAACAGTGCAAAAAAAAGGGTTTTTGCCTATGTCACATGGTATGCGCTTTAGCAAGAAACAACGCCCTTCGATCAAGCTAATGAGCGGGAGCACATGAGTAAGGTTCCATATGCCTCTAGCTTGGTTCTATCATGTACGCCATGATATGTACACACCTAGATGTCTCATATGCTCTAAGTGTTGAGAGCAGGTACCAAGACGATCCAATGAGAGTCATTGGACACTTGTTAAAACATTCTTAAGTACTTGAGAAGGACTAACAATGTATTCCTAATCTATAGAGGTGAGGAGGAGCTCATTGTAAATGGTTACACCAATGCTAGCTTCCAAACTGGCACGGATGATTCACAATCTCAATTAGGATTTTTTGTTCACAATAAATGGTGGTGTTGTAAGTTGGAAAAGTCACAAGCAGGAGACGGTGACCGATTCTACAGCGAAGCCAAGTACATCGCAACTTGAAGCTGCGAAGGAAGGTGTTTGGATGAGAAGTTCCTCATTGAGCTTGGTGTGTTTCCGAATGCATGTGTCCCATTGAACCTACATTGTGATAATAGTGGGGCAATTGCACGGGCTAAGGAGCCAAGGAATCACCATAAGAACAAACATTTTTCACGTAAAATCGCGCACTACGCGACGGTGGGGATTCAAACTCGTGACCTCTCACTCGCACGCGACCGTCCCCTCCACTGCACTACACGTGTATGTGTCCATACCTTATTCCGGATCCCACTGCACTACACATGTGTATGTGTCCATACCTTATTCCGGATCCTCATATGTTATATAAACCCGAGCGAAAATTGACTATTTGAGGCCTAAACGTATTGGAATCAAAAACTGGTCACTAAGAATTCAAAATCAAACATGGTACAACACTCATGACAAAGGTTAGTTCTTAGGGTGTCACTAATTATCCAAAATCAAACATGGGGCTTTCAGGGGATGAAACAAATAGGCCTTCATGGGCTCTGCGAATGGTCATTGGGTCAATCATAGGCTCTTGATCGACCTTGTCATAATTCATGTTCGAGCAACCACCAAGAACATCCATTTAATAGTTTCCTTGACTTTGGTCTCGTCATCGTTCATCTAGCCTCCCATATCCCATTAAAGACACGATCAGTATCAGTGTAGAATCCTCTGCCAACAATAAACTACTACATCTTCCAGCTAAGGTGTTCCACATCAATGGTTATCCAGTCCCACCAAATAAAACCTTCCATCATGTGGAGACCCTCCTCACACCAGATGTCAACGGTATTATATGCCTCACATTAAGGCGCTCGATTAACTTGATTTGACCTCAAGGTGTTATCCTGACTGTTGGAGGTGTTCTTCCTACTGTCTCCGTTTCTTGTGTGTCAAGCTGCTCATCCATGGGCATCATTGACCAGATGTACGTGTATTCCAGACCTTATTCGAAGATGTTGATGAACTGCTCTTGTTGGTTTTACTATGACTATTCTTTTCAAAAGATGATGTCGTTGCACACAATTCAATATGGTACAATTGATCACTGGGTGTAATATTGAAGATGCCTATCTATGATTTTTAGCACTCAATTCAAATTTAAATTTCCTGACACCTGCCCTTATTGACATTTCTTGAATCATGGATGCTGTACCCATAATGACTGATGGGTACCACCATCGTATCGGTCCTTTTCACATAGCAACAGCAATCAGATTGTTTGTAACACCTATGATTAAATTAAATTATTACCATTGATTATCTGGTTCTGTTTGTTGGAGTACTGTTCTGCAAAGTAAGGAGCGGTGCATTTATATGTTGCACATGTCAATATGGTACAGATGTCATTTGTTATTTGGCACCCTCTCCGTTCAACAAAACATGCAAGTTGTGTTGTGTGCCAACAAAGCAGTCTATGTTTGCTTAAATTTATAGCAGACAGTATTAATATTTATAATTCAAATTTAAATTATTAAGACAATATATTTTTTGTAACGAGAATGATATTTATTTTATATCATAAATATTGATATGTTTAATCCATAATTAGTCAAACTTGAGATACTAAACTAGGGTAATACTAAACTAGAGTAGTACTATGCTAGAATTGTGTCACAAACTGGATCGATTTGGGTTGGAAGTGACACGCCGACGGCGATCTTGACGGCGGGCGGCGGCAATCAGGATTGCCGGAGGGGGTCAGGTGCGGGTGGCAATCGGGTTCCCGGGGGCGCAGCGGCAATCGGGATTGCCGGGCGCTGATGCTGGGCGGCAATCAGGTTGCCAGCGCGGGCAGCAATCGTGGTTGCTAGGACCGTTGAGAAGAGGAAGAAGAAGAAGAGAAAGGCGGTGTGGGCAGCGACGGTGGTGGCCGCCTTGGGCGGCGCGATGGTGGCGTGGCAATGGCGCGGCGGCGACACGGCGCTGCGGGAGAGAGAGACAGAGAGACTAGGACCGGAGAGCCAAAGTTGTTCGGGTGTTACCCCTTTATTTTCTTCTTGATCCAACTGATTACATTTCCCTTTATTTATAGTCCTAGGAAGACTTTCATGAGAAGTAGATCTCCTTTATTTCCTAATCTATTTCAATTTTATCCCTAAATAATATTACTTAATGAGGAAGGAAACGACGCGATGACGGCAGGTGGCGGCGTGGCGGCGGCGGCTAGCACTATAAAAAAAAAGGCCTCTACAAAGGCAAGATTGAGGGCATCTGGCGCACGACGCTGCCTCGCCCATTAGGGTCTCTAAATGTCCGGGGCTTTACTGCACCTATACGTAACCAGCCGCCTCGCAACAGGCTTTTTCTGCGCAGCAATTTCGCTAAGGTTGTTTAGCGAAATGTATGTACCTCGCTGGAGGCTTCCTTGACGCGAAGGCTCCATTCTGTCACTGCTTGGGCTTGTTGAGGACTTCCGGTATTGATTTTCTAGCTAAGGGTGATTATCAAGTCAATCACGGTGGACCCCAATGTTGAACTCGGGATTCAGCAGGGTGCGGTCCCCACTCGGGCGGTGCCCCGAGGGAGGGAGAGAAGAGAGTGGCTAATTAGTGGGGGAATGCTAGTAGTGGTGAAGAAAATTGCAATACAAAGAGTTGCCTTTTATTAATGACCTCATTACCACATCCCTTACATGAGAACCAATGCCCTCGATTTATAGTCTTTGTTACAAGGAGTGTGACTTTTACAACTCCGCCCAGGGCATATCTTGAGAATATTCCCTTCGGCTTCCTCCGTGGGCGGTGGGCTGTGGGGTAACCTTTCCCGGGTTCCGCTAGCGTCACGTGGCTCCCGACGCCGCTGACCGGGGCGATGCTTTTCAGAACCTTCGATCACCAGGGCTCCAGCGACTAAAAAGAGGCGGAGGCTTGTAGGTAACCTCGCAGCTGGTCCCGGAACTTCCGCCCCGATACACGGATCTCGGACGAAGCCTCCCCCCCACCTCGTAACCTTAGGCTTGTCGTCCCTTTGTTCGCGAAGCCTCAGGCCGCTGGTGATCTTAGTGCTCCCGCCATGGAACCTCCTCCCGGCCTCGCGGGTTCCGCCGGTTCATCCCGCAAAACATCTTCGAACCTGAGTCGGTCTGTTAGTTTCTACCATTCCAAGAGTTAACCTCCGCTTATTGCAGGGACCATGTCCCAACACCGATAAACATGCAGAACGCAGTCAATACTAAGTACTAACCGGTCTATATGCCAATACCACTTTCACTCACTTAAAGTTGGCATGCTTCAAGTGAATGATAATAAGTCGTTGGGCCGACCTTTATTTATGGGCTCCAACGGAATAGCAGATTTAGGGATGAGGTAAAGTAATATATTTCTCTATTAATACTTTTGTTTTCTACTTTGGCAAATCCCTGCAAGCCAGCTGGTGCATAATATTTTTTTGTGGCATGCAGCTTTCAAGTACGCCAGTACCTGGCATCTTCTCCTGAACACACATAGATGGTCTTGCAGTCTATATAAACTGATATAGCCAATATAGTTGTGCTCACTGGGTGGTCTGCACTCATGTAATGACATTAGGCAGCGGCTAAAGTTCAAATAGATTCCTCAAGGCTTTGTACTTAAGTTCCCGTTTGGTATGGCTCTCCTCTCTAGGCTTGACGAGTCCTACCAAACGGGATTTTTGGTGGGCCCAAAGCTTCCTCTACAAAAAATTAACGGAGTAGTACAAATATATTATTAATGCATCGTGCCTTCTTTTCTTCAAATGAGAAAATACAGAATCTATTTACAAATCGACAAGCGTGCTGCTCGATCAGAGTCTGGCCAACTTCCAACTGTATGCAGTCATCATTTCTTCCTCATTAACATTTCCTATTATCCAGTACAGTATAAATTAAACCTGCAGCAGCACCCATCTCACCAAGCCCATAGTGAAAACACTCCTATCGGCCATGATCAGAGCTCAGGCCACATTGCATGGAAGTCGGAGCATGCAGCACAGTGAAGGCCCTGCCGCGGTGCTTGCCATCGCCACAGCAAACCCGGGCACTATCTGGTCCCAGGATGAATTCGCCGACCAGTTCTTCCGCGCAGCCAAGAGCGACCACCTTATTGGCCTCAAGGAAAAGCTAATAAAGATATGTAAGTAATATAAGCATGAATATGCTACTATGGTTTACCTACGTCAAGCCACGATGTTTGCTATTATGTCATCGAATCCATGCGTCATTACTTGGGCTGCTACGCGCGCACTGCTGTAGCTGAAATATATTATTTCCTTGACGAGGACACAAAAACCGACAGGAATATTTGGGGTCTATCCAGTTTTTTTTTCTTTTATGACCGACAGGATTGCATGGAGTTCCTATCGGTTTAATCAAACCAATCAGGAAAAAAGAAAACCGTCAGGAGGAACCACGTCTCTGTTAGAGTCAATATGTTTTATAGCTTTAATTCCTGTTTTCCCAAAGGGCTTTGTTGGGGTACATTTGAGATACTCCCTTCGTACTCATAAAAGATAACATTTTGGACAAGGTTTAGGTTAAACAATGGGAATATAAACCATCAATAACTTTTAAGTTGTTGAGTTTGCAAATGTGAAAACTATGTGATTTGTCTTGAAAATACTTTCATAAAAGTATACATATAACACTTTTCCATAAATATTTTTATAATAACAAGATGTCAAAGTTGTGTTTTAGATGCTGGTGTCGCTGTCTAAATGTCATCGTTTATGAGTATGGAGGGAGCAGCGACGAAGCTAGCAGTGGGGCTGGTGGGGGTCTAATTATTCAAGCAAATTAGAGGGAGTATTCATGAATATTCACCACTAAATCACCACTAAATATTCAAGCAAATGAACATCTTCTTTATTTCAGCCCTCCCTAAATTTTTTTTCAGGCTTCACACTGAGAGGGAGTATTCATTTTTTTTTTTTTTTTTTTGAGGGGAAGAGGGAGTATTCATTTAAGACCCTTCATTTTTTTTTTTTTTTTGAGGGGAAGAGGGAGTATTCATTTAAGACCCGCTCCCTAGTTACTTGGGCCACGGCTGCAGTTGCCCTAGTGGTTAGCCAATGGAGAAAGGCCCCTACCTAGCATGCCAATTAAGTGTTGGAAGAATTAGCTCCGGAAATACAAAGCAGCTAATTGCATAAGATGAATCATATAGCAGCACATAAGACACAAGGAGGGGGTGTTTGAGCAGCTCCTCGAAAGGGGCTTCACTAGAGGAGCCGAAGCCATTTTGGAGAAGCTCAAAATTAGGGCTCCTCCAAACGGCTCCAGCTCCTCCTTTCTCCATTGAAAACGGCTCCAAACGCTCCCAGCTCCTCCTTTCTCCATTGAAAAACGGCTCCAAACGGCTCCTCCTCTCGCATACCCGTTTTGAGGGGGCTCCTCTCGAGGAGCCGGAGACGAAAGAAGCCCCCGCCAAACAGGCCCGGAATATAAAGGTTCAGCACGCGTGGGGTGTCGTACATCAAGTTTGATGGTGGATCTCTCATTCATATGCTTGGTTTACAAGGGATGCTGCTCCTAGCTAGCTGTGTAGGAGTATTCGCTAGAATGAAGATGATGGGGTGTGTGTGTGTGTGTGTGGGGGGGGGGCGGGGGCAACTCAACATGAGGGAGGCAGTAGGATTACAGTTTACAACAGATCTAGTCGGCTTATAAATTGGCTTCCTAGTTTGGTAAATGGATTGTGCAACAGATTGATTCTATCCTATCGTGATCGATACGATGGCATCGAATATCCTCGGATTGACTTGATCTTCAAGCTAGTGGATACTAGGAGGACTCTCCGCGTTGTCTGTGGGACTCTCTCGCGCTGTGGGAAGAAATTAGCGCCGTTGCTGCGGGTAGGAAGGAGTATTACAATTATTTTTTAAGTAGAATTACTTTGTTTTGATTACAGAGTTAGTGACAAATAATGGGTGATTATATACTCAATGACACAGTAGAATTATTTTTGAGTAGAATTATATACTCAATGACATATAGTTTATTTAATCCTATGTTTAAACTCCAAGATGAACGGAATATCTAATAGAAATATTTAGACATGTTGGACGGGTGATAATTTATGGTAATGTAATACAATATATATAATAATTTATTTGATGGAATATTTGGTAGATGATTTAGTCCCTTTAATTTCATCCTCGAGGCGTCATAACTTGAAAGTTACCTGTGTAAAATAAATGTTAGATATTATAGATTATTGGGTGAGTAAACTATAGCATTAGGAAATACATGCAAATATAAAATCATGAATATGCTAATTAGAGAGGAGAGGAGGTGCCACATCTCAACAAAAAATTATGTTGAAAACATGAACACAAAGAGCCTGATAATCTCTTGAAGATATCGTGGCTGCAGTTCAAGTTGGGGAACCGACGTTGAGACTGCATTGGCATCCGTGTCAGATGCGATGTTAATCTGATACTACTACTAACCATCAAGTATCATAAAATAAAAATACAATAGGAGTAACCGAGCAAGCAAGTAGTACTACTACTATTAGCAAGCACGTACAGGAGTAGTACAGGATTGAACGGCAGGTCGGAGCGGACGCCGTGCGCCCGTGCTTGGATCCTCCCCATGCATCGGATGGTCCTCGGTGGTGTCGCGTGGACAGGCCGCGCTCCCGGCTCCCGGGCACGGATGGAAGAAGAGGCCTGGCCGGAGAAGGCAAACGCCGTGCGCCGCCGGAACTCCTTGGCAGCGTCGCGAGGAGGAGAAAGAACGCACCGGCTCCCGTGGTCCGGTGCACGAGGATCTCGATACGCTGCTCGCCAAGATGCTCCGGGTCGCTCAGCGCGATGATGGATGCAGTCTGCTCCGCGCCCCACACGCTACCGCCTGGACGCGCAGCTCCGCGCCGCCGCCTGCTACCGGCCTGGACGCGCAGGAGGAGAAAGAACGCACCGGCTCCCGTGGTCCGGTGCACGAGGATCTCGATACGCTGCTCGCCAAGATGCTCCGGGTCGCTCAGCTCGATGATGGATGCAGTCTGCTCCGCGCCCCACACGCTACCGCCTGGACGCGCAGCTCCGCGCCGCCGCCTGCTACCGGCCTGGACGCGCAGCTCCTTGCCTCGCTCGCCTAGATGCGCCGCTCCGCGCCACGCCCGCTGCCGGCCTGATGCGCAGATCCGCGCCGCCGCCGTTAACGGTCACGAAGGTCGATCCGCGGCCGTCTCTGGGAACGACCGGCGGTAGCAGGCATGAGGCTTGATCCGCGCGTGCTTAGTCCGCCGGCGGCGGGGCGCCCTTCCGTGCGGTGGGGTGGGTAGGCGCGTGACTCCGCAAGTGCGCAAGCAGTGCCCGAGCAGGCGGCGGCGGGAGCGACGGCGAGGTTGCGGATGGCCAGAAGAACAGCCGATGAGGATGGGGATGGGGAGAGCAGGAGCTTGCGTGGAGTGATGAGAGGTGCTCGGTGCCTCTGTTCGCTAGGATGCTTCAGATTTTATGGGGATGGGAAGAGCAGGAGCCCGTGTGGAGCATCAATTACACATCATGAATGGAAACGAAACGAAGAGGTCTCCTGAGTACCGACGAGAAGATACGGTTGACAGGCGCTTCAGTTCTTTTCTGCGCTCCTGCATGCAGGCTTGGTGGATGATGGGGCCCTTGTGATGAATGTGGGCGGTCACGAGCGGGCGGAGTATGCGGACAGACGGGCGACGCTTGATGACTGGCCGGGAAGCAAGGGCAGTTTCGTGACGTGGCTTAACCACAGGCCGTAGAATTCCTAAAGTGGGGATTTCCCATATATATGTTTAGATATGGGCGGTGCAGCACCCGGGCCCAAATATCGACAAAGGAGAAAAACACACAAAATTCTAGAAGATGTCTAAACGAAATAAAAAACAAATTAATGATATATATAGATATGCATAGCTCGCCGACCACTCTAACTAGATTTTTTAAATAATAGAAAAATTCCAGCTTTAGCCCTCTAAGAAGATGAAGCATCCTTCCAAACTTATTACAATAACACACCTAGAAGTTACGTCAAGGTGATACAACGACATCAAACATTTCCGGCCTCTCTCCACGGGCACATAGCCTATGCGAATTTGTAAGATCCATGCACGCTAATGACTGTTAATCCTAAGACTAGACCGCCACCCATGTGCCTGGGTAAAAAATTCCTTGGCCACAAGCTCTGAGTGCCGAGATGCCGCCACAAGCACCTCTTGGGAAGAAGGCCGTTGAAGGATAGCCCATGAGCGGAGCCCAGTGCGTGATCGAGTAGAGTACCCGCAAAAAACAGGCTGCATTTCTACATAGCCAGGCTAAACAACATAGGGCTGCCGTGCCAACAAGAACAAGTGATTGATACTCTTTTGATATCCTATTCAGTCATCCCCAAACATATTAGCTATACTGGACGGTTTTCTTATTCCCTATGCCACGTATACCGTGTTCCAACCCATCCGCGAGAAACGACTATCAAAAGGAACAAATGTTGTATGGAGTCATTTTCATGACATAAGCAACATTGTTTAGATCCTTGCTAGTTTCGTTATAGCTAGATTATCCTTAGTGAGGAAAAGGTCTCTCCTAAGATACGTACCAAAGGGAGATTTGGATTTTGAGGGGAATTTTTAATTTCCATAGCGTTTATTGATGTTGGGTAGGTTTTGGTTGATCAGCTCCTGATAATGTGATTTAACCGAGAAGACACCCTTGGAATGAAGATCTCACTTGAAATCAAGACACCCTTGGAAGAGAGCCTAGCAAGTCTTCTTTCAGCGTCAAACTCCCCGAGACGACATCAGCCTAGCAACTTTGACGCTGATGTCGTCCGGCGAACCTCTTTCAGCGTCAAACTCCGGTGGTGGTAGGCGGGCCGAGGACGCGTCGGGTGAGGCCCCTGAGGCGGCATTGGAGAGGTGACCCGAGCGCACCACACCCCCTCCCCGAGCACTCATGAGGCCGATTATCTTCATTTGAATTCACAAGTAAAAATGCTATAGCTAATATGTGGGTAGTTCGGTACCGATAATCGAGTTCGGTATACCCGATCTACCCAATTTCTGAGAAAACAACAAACAACACAAAATTGTAGTACCAGTTTTGTACATAATTTCACTAGAAATTTGTATAGAATTTCAACAACAATTTGTGGAGGATAATATATTATAGTCACTTGTTCAAACCGAGAGAATTATATTCCAATAAAGTGATAATTTTAAATGTTCAACTAACAACACGTGATAATATATAAAAAGATAAAGGCAAATCAGGTAGTTCGGGTAGTTTGGGTACCGGAGTGTATTACCCAATTACCCAAACTAATTTTGGGTCGCTATCCGAATTTGGGATCGGGTACCTTGGGTTCGAGTAATTTGGGTCCGGGTATAGGTAATGGGTATCGGGTATTTTTGCCCAGGACTGGGTTCACTTATACGTACTGTATATATTTTTGCCTTTTCAAGTATGGGAAATGGTATAATCTTAAGCGACGACCTGACGTACTCTTTTGCACTCATAGTTGATTCCATTCATTATAGTGGAGATCAAAACAATGGCAGCTACATGAACTATTGGAAGTTTGAAATTTGATTTTCAGGCCATAAAACAGGCATAGAGAAGCGGCACTTCCACATGAACGAAGAAATACTCCGTACCCACCCGGAGTTCCTCGACAGAGCTCTTCCATCCCTTGATGCTCGCATCGACATCGTTGCAACCGAAGTCCCAAAGCTTGCACAATCCGCCTCCGTGAAGGCCATCGCCGAGTGGGGACGTCCAGCCACCGATATCACCCACCTCGTCTTCAGCACCTACTCTGGCTACTGTGCTCCGAGTGCTGACCTCCAGCTAGCCTCGCTCCTTGGCCTCCGCACTTCTGTGTGCCGCACCATACTCAGCCTCCACGGCTGCTACGGCGGAGCCCGGGCGCTTCACTTGGCAAAGGAGCTCGCCGAGAACAACCGCGGCGCGCGTGTCCTCGTGGCCTGCTCCGAAACCACCCTCATCAGCTTCAGCGGTCCTGACGGGAGCAACCTCGTCGGCCACGCGTTATTCGGGGACGGCGCTGGCGCTGTCATCGTTGGCGCTGGCCCCTTGACTGCTGGCGAACGCCCACTGTTTGAGATGGTTTCGGCCACACAGACGACAATACCAGATACCGAGTACGCGCTGGGGATGCAAGTCTCAGGAGGCGGCTTAGATTTCCACCTCGCCATCCAGGTGCCGATGCTGCTCGGACAGAACGTCGAGCAGTGTCTGCTCAGTGCCTTCAGGTCGGCGCTGGGAGACGACGTCGAGATGACATGGAACGACCTCTTCTGGGCTGTGCATCCGGGTGGCCGACCAATCTTGGATAAAGTAGAGGAAGTGCTTAAGTTGGAACCAAGGAAACTAGCGGCCAGCCGGCACGTTCTGCGGGAGTACGGGAACATGAGCGGTGCTACGATAGTCTTCGTACTGGATGAGCTACGAGGCCGGCGCAAGGAGAAGGAAGACGACCATGACCACCAGCTACCGGAGTCGTTGGGTGTGATGATGGCCTTCGGACCGGGAATCACTGTCGAGACGATGGTGCTGCGCGTCCCGAGCGATCCCAAGATGAATTAGCTGGTTATATGTACTTATTTATTTATAGTGTGACCTTGTTGGCACTGCATGCTAGTACTAGTTATTTGCATGCTGTTGAATAATTGTTTGGGCCGTGTACGTCAGTGTGGTTTAGTCAAATACAGCTAAGTGTGTACTTGTGTTATTAAGTTCAGCTAGCTGTTCCAATTAAACAAATGATCTATTTGTGTTGGAATTACAATAATTATGGTCATCTATAAATTTTACCTGCAAAAATATTTTTCACGCGGCGGTCGTAAGAGCATTCACAATGCAGACTCCACCATATAGTCTAAGACTATTTATTATCTTGAATATTGTGGACTTATAGTCTCAATAAGACTTGGAGTCACTACTACTGATTCGAACATCACTGTCGCCAGTATCACTGCCGAAATTGACACAACCGCTAGTGATGACACTTCTTGGCTAAAATAGGGAGGAGATGAGGTGAGAACCGCTATTGAAATGCACGTTACTCCCGATGGCTAAAAAATCCAACAATGATATCTTATGAGTGTCGGTTGAATTGTTGGACCCGGCAGCGATCCATAAATCAGACCCGAAATTTCTATTGATTCTAGTTAACTACATGTCGGGGGACTAAATTAGGGATCCCCAACCCAAGAACTAATTGCGCGATCAAGCATAATCGGGAACCAACGAGGCCCATGGTCGAGTTGGGCCGCGGCAAGGGCCCGCGAGGAATTCCATCCCTGGGTGAACTCTAAAACTCCGACTCGCCGCGAGGTCCAGCTCGGGCGGGTTTCTCCGCCTCGGCGCGAGTTCCGAGTTCGCGCCCCGGACGAGCTCGGACTACTGGCCCATTTTCCCGAGCTCCGAAACCTCAGGAAACTAGGCGACCTCCTCCGACTCGCGTGAGCTCGAGTTCGGGGCGAGACGGACCTAGCTACCTACAGATTAGCCATCATGACCACACCACAATATCTGTAGGAGATCGGAAATCGGGCCTATCATCCCCAGGCTAGAGGTACTCGAGTACCATAGCTATGCAACGGACCCCGTAGTAGCCACGGCACGCCGTCCGACACAAACCCGTGATAGGAGCAGTCACCGGGAGTTGAGCTCGAGCACCTAAGCATCTTTGCATCCTGATCGTCCAACACCTTCTCGCAAAATTTCAATATCCTCAACGCAGCCGGCGCAGCCGGCCTCCAGATTCCTTATACTTTTGTTGTGCTTCAAGTACAGCTCCATCATCTTGTTCTCCGCATTGATGGTTCTGTTGCAGCAGATACATTCCTGAAATACATGAAGGCAATAGAATCATTCAAAAGGTACTGCCTTATGAACACATCATGGGCACCAAAGTTTGAAAAAACAGAATCATAATGACATGAAGGCAACAGAATCAATTGAAAGGTTCTGTTGCAGCAGATACATTCCCTGAAATACATGAAGGCAAAGTAATCATTTGAAAGGTAAAATCAGTCTCCTAAATAGTCAAATGTTCATAAAGTTGAACAATAGTTGCTTGTAAGCATAACAGAAAAGTGTAATGAAAAAGCATAACAGAAAAGTAGTAAAGACTCTTTTCTTTGTTCTAGTTTCACTCATGTCAATACATACCAAACAATTATTGCCTTGTGTAAAAATTCTTCCAAAATTCAATATAAATTCAGTTTAAATACCAAACAATTATAGCCTCTGTCAAATTTCGTCAAAATGCATTCAAAATCTGTACACTACTTAGATGTATCATCAAAGCATGAAAGCATATCGACCTCTAAATAGACGTATCAGCCTCTAAAATAGATCTACCTACCTAATTTTACCAACTCTAAATCCCACGTTGAATGTATGAATAGGGCTATGCATAAACTATCAAAAAAATCTTACAAAAGTATGAAATCAATGTATGAACAAGGTGTTGGGGGCGGCGGATTCTCATGTGGGTCTCCGACGAAGTCTTGGGTGCGGCGGGATGGGCGGCGGCGGGGGAGCCTGGGAGAGCCTACAACTTCTTCAACGACGGCTCGGCATCGTCGCTTCCCCCTATGCCGATGGTCGCGATACCACGCAGCGGCCGACGCCGGCCACGCCGACGCCCGACGAGCCTTCGCGCCGAGGGCCCCTCCGTGTCTAGCGGCGGCCCGCCCCGCATCTCCGGTGGATGCACCTGGACTGTCGTTGGACCTGCCGCACTCGTCACCGGCGAACTGGCTTGGTCCTTCACCATCTTCTCGGAGCCGGCGAGGTCGGTTGCGGCGGGGTCAGCGGCTGCGGATTCGTGGGAGGCGGCAGGCGGGCTGTTGTCAAAAAGCAGGGCGGGCCGATATCTTGCCATACGTGCAAGCGGTGGTAATTTTCGGCCCGACCCGCGGGTTCCCCTGACGAGGGTGAAAGGTCCCCAGTGGTTTTTGGTAATTGAGTGACAACATTAGGTGGACTAATAATGTGTGATTGAGATAATACACAGGAGATTAGTTCACATGTGTTTGACGCAATGAAGGAGCTTTATTGCATATGAGACATAACATGGAGTCATGTGACCAAGGTGGTGAAGATCAAGACAAGGCTTGGCTTGATGGACCGGTTGCAAGTGTGAAGGGCAAGTCAAGGCTTTGAAGTGATGGACCGCGAGGCGGTGAAGCTTGGGCAAGACTTGGCGCCGATGGACCCGACGCAAATGCTGAAGAGCAAGCGAGGTCAAGATCGATGTACCAATAGGGTCATGTGATGATATGAAATGGATCATATCATTCTTGATCGTGTTGTTGCATTTATTGCTTCGACACTTGAGGAGGCGGAATGGAAATGCACAAGGCAAAGGTATATTTGTAGGGCATTTTATTTCACCGGTCATTGGTGAGTAGAGAAGGTTATGGCCGGATTTAGGTTTGATAACCGTACTATGAAGAGGGAAAAACTTCAATCGCTTTACTCACCTAGTGCCACTAAGTTGAATTTCATATTGCATATGCATTGGGGGCTTAGTGACTTGATGAGGTGGTTGAGAAATTCATGGGAATATCTTGGAATAACAATTATCTCAAGTGCTAAGGTTGCCTTGAATATTTGGATGAGATGGCACTTAATTTGGATAAGATTTATTGAGCATTTGGAAAAAATAGGAGAAAGTAGCTGCTGCTACATTTTGTTATTGACAAGCTAAATTTGCGCTCGGTTGAAAGGAGTTGAAAATAGGTGCTGCTCCATTTATCTATTCTTGGTTTATCATATAAGTGGAGCAGGTTGCATGCTTGCTATTTTTACCAGAAGGAAGCTTCGTCGAAGGTTTGGTGATTGGCGAGTGCATGCGCTGGCTTAGGCTGCTGCTGATCGCTCATTTGGCATGCAAATAAAAAGGAGAAGAGCAGCGGTGGCTTTGAGCCTCGGGTCGTCTGGTTTGCATGCTGTGGGCCGGCCCGTCGACCAATTTGGCCAGGCTGCTGCGGACTGCTGCCCGCTGGGCTTCATTCACTGCTGGACCGCGGCGCGTTGGGCCAGGCCAGCGTGAGCGCTGGCGTGCGCTTGCTGCATCTCGCTGCTGCTGCTGCCAAGCCCAAGTGCCGGCCGCCGCTCAGCTGCCTTGCAAAGCTAACAAGGTGGAGCACGAGGTTGTACTGATCCATCGATGTACTGCTCCGTGGTTCTGTCTCCAGAGAGCGCTCGAGAGAAAGGTGAAGCCGCTCCTGGCTGCCGCCCGTTGGTGAGAGCGCGTGGGGCTCGGTGGCCGACCGTTGGAAGCCAGGCCAGGGCAGCGTGGCAGCGTGCTGGGATAAGGTCGCTGGCCTCTGCTTCCCTTCCAGAAAAGCACAGTAAGCTCTCCCCCTTTCTTCATTCTAGAGAGCAAAAGCTAGCGTTTCTCCTCTCCTCTTTCTCTCCCATAATTTGAGCCAAAATTGATATGAGAGATTGAGAGCACTTTGTGGGTGATGTTGAGAGGTTGAAGATCCACCTATTCCCCATTTAATTTCATTCAAGATTAGAGCTAATTTGAGAGGGGATTAGGATACCTAGTGTGCATGCATTTGTGATTCAATTTGGTGGCACTAGGTGGTGATTGCAATTGTGGATTTCTTATTGCTCTTGGTGATTGCCATCACCAAGACGGTTTGGAGATTGTGACTTCGTTGAAGCACGCAATTGGAGATTGTGCGGTGCTCCGGAGAAGGATTTGTGAGAGGTTCGTGCTCATCTCGCGGGGATCACGAAGAGCAACACTAGTAGAGCGTGTCATTGAGTTACCTCACTTGTGTGTGTGGGTTCAATCGCGGTGCCTTGAGAGGCTCACTTGAGAGTGGTGTCTTGCGGTGCCTTACGGGGCGTGCCTTGAGGGGTAAGTGATTTGAGGATCACACCGAAGAACCATCTAGGTGAAACACCGAAAGAACCACCCAAGGTGTTGGTCGACACAACGAGGAATAGTGGAAAGTTGGCAAGCTTCCCGATACCTCGGTAAAAAATCACCGGTGTCAACTTGTCTACTCTTCTCGGTGGTTTGCATTCTCCAAATCACAAGCTTTGTATTTACATTCATATATATCTTGTGCTTGTGCTTGTGGAGTAGCTTTTGCAATTACTAGCTTGTGTAGTTTGTTTAGTTGTTTAGCTTAGTTTGTGTAGCTAAGTAATTTGAGCCTTTGGGTTAGGCGTGTGTCGCCTTGTCTATTGTGCATCTAGTGAGCTTAGGTTGGCTTTGTGCTTTTGCTCATTAAAATTGTGTAGGAGCTCACCCTTGTTTGAAGTACTAGTGCATAGGTTTGTGTGACCTTGTAATAGAAACGGTTAGAAGCTCAAGCTAGGCTTATCACCTCATTTGCTTTGTGTAGGATCTTTTATGAGGTGATTTAGAGTCATAGCTAGAGGGGTGAAGTCTTGGTAAACGAATAGTTTTAACACCGCATTATATTTGTTTAGCCGGCGCAATTAGTTTTAGAAAGGACTATTCACCCTCCCTCTAGTCCCCATCTTGACCTTACAGAGGGTGCACTCGGGTTAATAGAATTTTGCAAAAAAATTGCGCCTGCAGATGATGGAACCCGCGACCAGGCGTTGCACAGGTAGGAGCGCTGCCACTGCACTACATAATCTTTCATGTTAAAGGTTTGAAGTTTTTACGTTTACCCGATTAATGAATTTATGCATTAGGTTTGGTAATTTTTTTCAGTTAAATTGAATTTTTCATGTTGGATCAATTGAGATTTTTTGGATTAGGTTTGGTAATTTTTTTTAGTTAAATTGAATTTACGCGATGCACCGAGTAATTATAGGTTGAATGGGGTTACTCACGAACAGAGCCGGAATGGTCCCAAAATTTTCCACATGGTCTCATGTGCCCAAGGAGGCAAATCACTGTGGAGGTTGGTGTAAAATTCTTTTGTTTTCATAATGTAACTAAGCTTCTTTTACACCGTTTGGCACCTAGGAAAATATAATAATAAAAATATTGATCAGAAAAACCTAAGATCTTGTGTTGGGGTTTCATTAGGGTGTACAGGGTTGTAGAAAAAGTTTCAAGCCATTTCAACATTGTGGGATTGCACATGCTAGTTCAATGTTACAATAATCAAAGTGTACAAACACATTACAAAATAACCACCTCAAAAACACCCTTCTAGCACCTATACCCGAGGTGGTTTCAGTGCTACCCATTATGATTTCTCGAAATATGGCGGATGGGAGACCTCTATGAAGAACCAATGTCTCTTCGTGTCGGCAGAGGCCCCAGACAGAAGAGAACAGGCTCATCTCCCAGCGAGGAAGCACAAGAATGCATGCTACTTGCCTCCTGCTTTTCGTGTTCCGGAAGTACATGCAACAATCGCGTTGCACGAGCATCACACCCAGCTTATGTAAGCAACATTGTAGCTTCATCTTTACAAACAGCCTTCTAGTACTTGTTGTATATAAAAAAAGAAAATTAGAACCAACCTTAGGAGGAACTTGGAGGTTGGCTCATTAAGTAGGGAAATATAGTACCTATTGTATACATTGTCTACCCATAATAAAATGTGCATGTGGAGGGCTCTCCCAAAAAGAGGTCATATATATGTGTATAGAAAAATGGGAAAATAACATAAGAGATCAGTCAACGTAGGGTTGGCCATACATGTAGCTGCATCTATTGCTCTCGGTGCGGGGCTGTTTTTATAGGCGGTGTTAGGTGGCAACAGTGTCGTATAACCATGAGCGGTGGAAGGTGACAACAATTTTTTATCACTGTCAGCTCAGCCGACATTTCGACCCGGTAGTGAACCTTACTGTAACATTATCGGTGCTACTGCACAACAGGTAATGATTAACTATATACATGGGCTTGCGGGGTGAAATTTTTCCAGGTCATTTGAGCCCCGCGCCATTTGTTCTAGCCTTGATGATATATATTGGCTGGCGCGGGGTGAAATTTTCCCAAGTCATTTCAACCCCTTGCCATTCTTTCCCCACCAGTTCCGCCGACGGGGCAGCACCACCACCCACACTGCAGTCGTCTGCCGCCCCCGCCATTCTCTTCTTCTTCTCTGACGTCCCCAACACCGTGTCGGCGTCCTACGCTCCTCCACTGTCAGAACTAATTAGCCCTTTAGTTGTTCGAGATTTTGCCTATGAGAATGAGAACTAATTCGTCATTGTCCACGCCTCGCCTCGCCAGATTGGTATTCCTCCACATCGATGAAGGACTGCCACCACACAGCAACGCCGTCAGCAACCTCACACAGTCCTCCTCTTCAAAGCCCGACGCTGTACCTGCCGCGACCTTGTCCTCCTCGATTCCGCCAGAGCAACGGCCCATTCACGCCCTCTCTACTTTCTTCTTCTACGCCTACATCTCGCACCGCAGAGACAAGACAGGAGCGCGTGGACCACACAGAAGCTCGGTGAGTGCGTCGGTCACTGTCTTTGAGGTGTTTGTTGAAATGCCGGTGTTGATAACTCTAACCTGTTATTTTCCTTTTCTATTTAGATTTTTCTTTCAAATAGTTCAGGATTCTTATATAGTAGCAAATGTTTTTTGGTCTATGGTGAAAAAATTAGATTAAAATTATGGTCATTTACAACATGATTGAAGAAATACTAGTGCTCGAAGTGTGATTGAAATGAGATAGATGTTGAAATTAATGAGTTTGTGGTGTTCAAAATCCAGTATAGATATTTAAATATATAAGCCTTAAACTTTTCTTACTGTACAACATTTCTAAATGACATAGCATTAACATCCTAATTTGGCAACATGTAAAGGAAAACAATACAACAAGCTTTCAAGGCATACTATTTAGAAAACTTTGGCCATCAACAGATCCTAGAGATTGATGAGAAGTCACCCCCCCATAGATATGATGATTAAGAGAAATGCACCTTGTCCTATGAAAGATGTCATGCATCCATTTATGGCTATTGCCAAAGTTGATGCCCTAGGCTTAGTTTAAGTAGAACATTAGGCTTAAGTTTGTTGTATGTAACCCCTATAATGTTTTGTTCATATCAATGTATGCATTTAGGGATTTAAAAGAACTGAATTCCATGAATAAATTTTAAATATAAAAATTAAAACAAAAATGTTGTTTAGCATGGGCCCGACAGGTGAATGACAAACAAACCGGTAGTGTTATTGCACGAAACACTATCGGTTTGAATTACAAACCGTCATTGATGACGAAACAACACCGTCAACTGCATTAACCAACCGGGCGGTGTCAACCGCAATAACACTATCGGGTTAAAAGTCAACCGACATTGTTAACGAGAATGATCACCGTCGGGTCCACAATAAAAACGACATTGTTTTCTCTTTGCTATCTTTGTCGGCATAATCTAACCCGATAGTGTTATTTCCCTCACTTCTATCAGTTCTTTATAGCCCGACGAGTTCTGAATATCAACGCCGCCGTTTGACTTAGGAACCGGCATTGCTTGGATCGAAACGTTGTTGGTCGAAGAAGCACCCGGTAATGTTCGATCACGATGACGCTGCTGGTTGGATAGTGAACCGGCAGTCTCTCCTCAAATCACCACCGGTGTTTTCACCCGAAAGTGACTTGAACCCCACATCACTACCGCTTTGGTTCTCGCCGGTTCATTTTCCGTCGGTGAAGGGGGTTTGAGCCCGTTAGTGATGTACGAATCTGTACTAGTGAGAACAAAAAAAAAAACTATGTAAGATTGACAAGTGGACCATGTATTAATTGAGAAGAGCTAACTACTATATGGATGGGCTAAGAGGAGGCTATGAAGTACCTTACAGCTAGCAAACCAGTTGTATTATTAAACTTGCTCTAAGATGGTATTCTCAACAAATTAACTACTGTTAAATTTTTCTAAATACAATCTTTCGGTAATAGTGTAGCCTAGGTCTTTGGCCTACAAGGAAAATTAAAGAGACAAGGTCTAAAAATGTCAATGTAGGCACCTAGTTAATTAAGAAGGTAGCTACTAGGTCTTTGGCCTAATAAAACGAAACTTAAAGAGGCAAGGTCCAAGAATATCAATCTCTCGGCTGCTAGCTAAAAGTAGCCGCGTCGTCGTCACCGGCAAGCGATATCTGTGTTCTTAGTCCTGTCACATTCATATACATTCATTCAGCAAAATAATTTAAATGTGAAAGCATCGCATCTAACCGTTTTCCTTTCGATTGAGAACTCTTCATTTTTATCCCATTTAATTTGCTGCCAAAGATTTGTTACGCTCTATAAGACTACGTAAGAACCATGAGTTTTGGTATATGGTGAACCGAAGCTCCACGTAATCCCTAGAAATCTTTTTTTTTTTTTTTTTTTGGGGAGTAATCCCTAGAAATCTAAGCGGAATGCAAGTGATGCTTCAGTTTCATTCTTACTCAGCCTTAGAAAAATCATATATTTTTTCATATGACATTATATAAAGATGATATTGATGCGAAATTATACATCTCGATGTGATCTAAAACTTTTTTTAATTCTGAGCTTTTTATTTGAAGTCACTAAGATGCTCAGAAAAAATTAAGTTTCAAGGACATAATAATCGTGTACCAGTGCTTGTCACCTTAAAAAAAATTTTTTTCTTATATGATATCAAATAAAGATACTTTTTTAGATTTATAAGGTCCTTAAGATCCAAAGAATTATGTAAAGTTTCAATAGCGTATCAATCGCGTACCAGAGATTCTCTCACCTCACAAAAAAATCATATATCTTTCTAAATAAAGATGCTTTTTTATCAAAGTTTTTTAGCTATTGATGAGATCTACAACAGCATATTCGAAACATATTCAGAAACACGGAGGGAGTACAAAAATATTAAGCTAAGGATGACTAATTAGATTTAAAAGATTCGTCCAGCAAAATTCAAGCAAACTATGCAATTATTTATTTTTTTATCTATATTTAATGCTCCATATATATGTGTCCACACATTTGATGAGATAAAGGCGTGCAAAGTTTTTAGGTGTCAACTAAACAACCCCGACCACCGCTACCGCCGCTGCTGCCAGCAGGTGTCCTTGATTATTAAGAACTGGTTGTTCGACGATGCTGCGGAGCTGGTCGTCCACCAGCTGATGGAGATCTCCGAGGACTTTTGCTCAGTTCCCATGCTGCTTTAATTGGGAGCTTGAAGAAATTAGAAGCCAACATGATGGTGCCGATCGATACACGTGAGTTGGATGCATAGGTTAATTTGTCGGTGCCAGTTACTTTTAGGAGTTACAGGGGATTATTAATATTTATATCTAGCACCCCGGAACTATAGAAACTGGTGAGGTCAATAGAATTCAGTAACTTGTTGTGTTTACAACTGGGTCCTAATGATAATGATATGAACAAAGTATTGTTTGACCTTCGTTCTACTAGCATGGTAACCTCACGAAATTCATTGCGTGAATGGTGACTGATCTCAAGAAATACCATAACCCTCACAATATAATTACATAAGGGTGACCTCTCACAAAATACCATAACTTTCACAAAATAACTTTCATGACAGTGTCCTCTCACCAAATACCATAAGTCTCACGAAATAACTTCTTGAAGGTGGCCTCTCACAAAATATCATAACTCTCATAAAATAACTTCATGACGGTAGCCTCTCACGAAATACCACAACAAAATATTGCTATGAAATACTGATGCAAACATAGCGGCAATGTTATTTTCATGAGGGTGACCGTCATGGTAAACTCTCATAAAAATAATCCCTGGAGGTGAACTCTCATAAAAATGTGTATTTCATGAGTCTAATACCGTGAGAGGTAGAGATGAAAACAAAAATGATAGTTTCCGATTTTCTGTAGTCGTTTTTGAGTTTTTTTTTTCCGATTGTTGCCTAAAAGAGGAAACGGAAGTGGTAACCAAAAAAAAAATGAAAATGATAATGGTAAAAATAAATGGAAATGAAAGTGAAAATAATTTTTCCCTCTTCCGATCGTTCACGAAGATTTCAGTATTTAAGCGGTAATTTACCATTGGTAATTACCGAATCAAAGGCACACACAACCAACATGCACATAAGGGAAATAATGTTTTGCAAACTAACTATATGGCAAGGATCTTTGTTATCATAAACTTCGACTTAGAACAATGTTATGTCAAGTCAATTTAGAACTTACTTGTTTATTTGTGTCATTGTCAAGAATTGTGGTGATGTTGCGATTTATATGGCTCTTCTCATTTTCTACAGTTTGGTTTGTTTATCGTTTTTGAGGATACCGTTATCATAGATTTTGACCGTTATCGCTGTATTTTCCGACTGACTATATCGTTTTCGAAATTCCCTGAATATTGACTCGTATTTGTTTTCGACAATATCGTATCAATTTCATTTTTGAGAAAAGAAAATAAAAATGAAAGTGATTTGGCCTCCTTCCGATAAACCGACTCATATTTCGTGACTTTTTTTTTCTATCTCACGAAATATCAAGATTCTGGTAGTTTATAAAGCCTAACTAATAAAGTAAGGAAATACCTATCTTCTGCCTATGTTTTAGTTAGGCACCAATCATCCCTTCATTTCCATTTTGCGCCACATCGATATCCCACCGGGCTGGAAACTCTTTGCCGAAATTACTGATTTGTTGTGTGTATACATGGCCATCGGGTCGGGTCGATGAGGGCCGGGCCGACAAGGCACGCCGTGCCAGCGAGCCGTGCGCATGGGCTTTATGCCTAGTCGATGGCCGAGCACGACCGGCTGGGCTGTTTTTGTGTCGGGATGGCCCAATAAGCCACAGCCTGCCTTGCAGGCCGGGCCAGCCCGAGGGCCACCGCGAGAGAGAGGGGGATGGGGACGCGGGGACAGGGAGCCGGCGCAAGGTGGGTGGTGGAGCATGGCCGGCGTTCGCGGCGGCGGACGCGCTCCCGTATGGCTCAGGGAAGTGATGGAGCCGGCTCACCGCACTCGATGCCACCGCGAGGACTCGATGCACCGCGCTCGATGAAGCTGCACCGCGCTCGGCAGTTGCATTCGACGCACCACGCTCGTCCCCGCCACGAGGACACGATCGGTGGTGGTGGGTGTGGGGCGCGAAGGATGTGGAGGCGCCGGAGCTGGAGAGGAGGGGCGATGGGATGCGAGAGTGGCAACCGACGAGCAAGGTTCGAGCCGCCAAGAAGAAAGTGCGGCCACCAGGGAGCAGCAAGTGAAGTTAGGGTTGGGGTGGGGCGCCATGGGCTCTTAGCAGGCCTTAGAGTGGGCATATTGGCAGGGTGCTTTTACCAGGCTGAGTGATTCATCGCAACGTCTCCGTGCCTGGCTTTGTTGGCCGCTCCATGCCGTGCTGGCCCACGTGCCTGGGGTCGGCCCAGGCACGGCCTGGTGCCCCGTGCCAGGTTAGCTTGAGCCTGTTGCCTCTGTGCCGAGTCGTGCTTGGGCCGGACCAACGTACCTCGTGCCTCATGGAAATTTATAGCCGTGTGTGTATAAATAGATACGCAATAGATGGCCTTTCCTTGGGTCACTGCCGAAATTACTTATTGGCTGTGTGTGTATAAATTGATGCGCATAGATGACCCTTCCTTGCCCGATGAAGACATATTTGCAGACACACGTTTAAATCGTGTTGTTCTAACTGTGCACGGTAGGTGCACGTTGCAAACCAAACACATACAAACAAAAATGACCTTTCCTTGGGTCAATGCCGAAATTACTGATTGGCTGTGTGTGTATAAATAGATGCGCATAGATGACCTTTCCTTTGGTCTCTCCTGTCACTACTAGCGAGCTGCTGTTGGGATAGCTTGGAAGCACCACCAGCGCACCATAGCACTAGCTTGTCTTCTTTTCTCTCTCCTGAAGAAAGACTAGTATACAAACACAGAGAGGGAGAGAGAGTAGTAGTAGAGGCCTCTAAGAGAGATCAACCGACGTGATCGACGATAATTTAGGAGAGCATGGACGCAGCGAGGATCGTAGCGTATTTCAAGGGCAAGAGCATCCTCGTCACTGGCTCAACCGGCTTTCTTGGGAAGAGTATGTTCTTAAATATATGCAGTACTCCTACATATCACTGTTAGAAAATGTTTAGGACAGTAACACTTTTTAAAAAATATTAATTGGAAAGTTATATATGTATATTGGTATGAAAGTATTTTTCAAGACAAATCTATTGACATGATTTTTACATTTACAAACTTAACGACTTTAAAGTTATTCATGAATTATGTTCCTAATGTTTGACCCAAATCTTTTCCAAAACGTCTTCTAATAGTGATATGAAGAGAATATATATTTATGATGTCTCTCCTGTAAACTAATTAAAGGAGTAGCTAAGTATAGCTTTGCATCGTACGAGTGCCCGTGACACTCGGCAAAGTGCTCGAATCCGGTAGTGCGTATTTATCTTCTGTTTTCATTTACATATACATATTGTACACATATGTGACTTGTTTGACATGCATGCGTGCAGTTCTTGTGGAGAAGATACTCCGGGTGCAGCCTGATGCCACCAAGATCTACCTTCTTGTACGAGGGATCGACCCGTCATCTGCAAACCAACGCGTCCAAGAAGAGGTCATTATCTTACTTTGCTTGCACTTCACTCTTGCTTACCGGCCTGTGCCATGTTTAACCGCAGCAAACGCAGTGGTCACTCCGGACAGACGGAAGCAGAGGGAGGGAGTGTTACAATTTTGAGCGCCACTAGGCGGTCTGACACGCACAATCACTAACAAGAACGGAATTGGATTAGCATTGCCGGCGCCATTTTCTTTTGAATGAACTCTTCCTTTCAATTCACAAGAGAGGTTTTATAGCTAGATTTATATATAGCGGCAAGGACTTAAACATCCCTGAGAAACACGTGGGATGGGAGAGAAAAAAAAACACTCAACCCACAAAATAAAACTCCAGTTGTGAGTAAGGACGATGCAAACGGTGGGCTCCTTTATCATGGTCAAGATTTTCTTTGATCCTTCCAACACTTGGCTTATTTTTTTGCTCGTGAGCTCATTTGCTAAACTGTTGGCTTGGCTCGTTAAAAAATTCAAACAAGCTAACGAAGCCAAACCACTAACAAACTGAGTCGAAGCGAGCTAGCGAGCATTTAATTGTCTAAAGCCCTACATTGTAGTGCTGCAGTTAACAAGCACTATAAAGTTAATACTATAAACTTTAAAGAAAGAGAGAAGTGCATGCAAAGTGAATTAAGTAATGGTCTCTTCTTGGACGCGTTGCTTTGCAGACGATGTGTCCTTCCCTCGTACAAGAAGAGGTAGATCTTGTTAGCATCAGGCTGCACCCCGGAGTATCGTCTCCACAAGAAGACGATGCCATTTGCATGATAATAATGGCAAAATTAATGCCAAATTTAACTGAAAGTAACTGAAATTAATGGAAAGCTAGTAAATGTCAAATTCGCTACACCTCTTTCCATTAATTTTCTATAACGATCAATTTAACTGAAAGTGATGTCAAAAAAGGCTTTCATGAGTGTTTTTAGGGACCTGAGTCCGGTAGTGCTCCATTGCCCAAATAGTGCAAGCTTTTTTTTTGGAAATGAGACTTTTATTAATTTCAAGAGAATACATTGTGATGATACAACGTCTAGAAACAAATCCTGTCCTCTGCCTAGGGGCACACAACCTTTAAGAGTAGGGAAGAGTACACACACTAATGACTGTCAATGTTAAGACTAGACTGCCACCCATGTGCCCCGGAAAAAAAAAAAAAACTCCTTGGCTACCTAGCTTTTTATTAGCTATAGCTTTCTATATATAGCTGTAAGACAATTGGGGCAATTGAATTGCATGCCACGACGATGAATAGTCTGCTGGAAACTATAGTCATTTAACAAAAATCAGTCCAAAATTATTGTTTATATTATTGATTTTTTTTAGAATCGGGTCTCCCCACAAAGCATCCAAGAGAATGTTCAGAAAGCAAGAAAAAGAAAGAGACAGAGTTTAAGACCGACCAGGACATGCCACCCAACAAGGGAGACACAGACTTATGACAAACTGTTCTTAACCAGCAGCGCAAGATGATAAAACCACACAGTCACTAGACAACTACATTGATAACCGACACAACACAAGCAACCATCTCATGCGGAGCAAAATGAATCACCAGCCGCAGGCCAAAAGAGCAGACTGTACAAAGATCCCCACAACTTCTAGTTTCTGTTCTGTACATCCTTCGGTCGCTGTCCTCCATCACCAGCTGACATCTTGGTCTTCTTGGCAGCCATTATCTCCATCGCCACCTCAATCATCAAATTGACTCCTTTCTCAATCTCAACTTTGTCGATGTAGAGTAGAGTCCCGCCTAGAAATGAAGAACTCCTATACATGGCAAATGATATCCAGCGGGCTTTTAATATTTTTCATATTGAAACAAGCTGAACTAACTCTGACTAATTAGCATCTTTTGGGTGAGCTAGTTTTTTTGGTTGCCAAGACGTATGGAGCTAATTAGATGGCTTGAAAAATGGTTCCCTTGAGGCAGGAAATTCCACCTCTTAGGCGTAGCCGCCATTTGTTGTGCCATATGGAGCGCACTTTTTAGTGGACCCAACCTGAACTAACTCTAATTAGCATCTTTTGGGTGTGCTAGTTTTTTTGGGTGGGTTAGATGCAACTAACTCCAATCTAACCCTCCTATTTGGATCCTTTAGGGCTAATTGAGCTCCAACTAGCTCAAACTAACTCTAACCCATGGATCCAAACAGGGCCATCTTAGAGGTGCAGTAAAGTAAACACTTTTACAAGCAAAAAAGGCGATGTAATAAGAATTGACGACATGCATGCAGGTGATTGGCACCGAGCTGTTCGTCAAGTTGAGAGAGAAGCACGGCAACAGGTTCGAGCAGTTCATTCAGGAGAAGATTGTGGCCTTGCGTGGGGACATCATCTACTACAACCTAGGACTGGATGCTCCTACGCTGGAGGCTCTAGCCAAGGACCTTGACATCATTGTCAACATTGCGGCAACCACCAACTTCTACGAAAGGTTATTTTATATTGTCTTTACATGGGTGGTCAAGACTTAAATTTCTTAGGCATTGCAAATATATATAATTGCATAAATAATTATTTGAAGGAAAACGGTAGGTTACAGTATTTTTATGACGTGTGTAGATATGATCTCTCGTTGGACGTGAATGTGATGGGGTGAAGCACCTTTACCAGTTTGCCCAGCAGTGCACCAACCTCAAGATGTTCATGCATGTCTCCACTGGTCAGTACAACGACTCCTAATGCATTCAAGAAAAGAGCGAGGTCAATTGATCTCACTGATTTGATTTGGTCTATCTGCACGTATGCTTTGCAGCTTATGTCTGCGCGGCGACAGGGACGGGCTCATCCTGGAGAAGCCCATCCAACCTGGTGAGTCTCTGCGGGAGGGAAGGTACCTCGACGTCGACGCCGAGCTGCGGCTCGTCAGGGAAGCCAAAAGGAACTCATGGACACCAGCAACGACGACGAGCATCACAAGAAGACGGAGAGGAAGGCCATGAAGGAGCTGGGGCTGCAGAGGGCTCGCCACTTCGGGTGGCCCAACACGTACGTCTTCACCAAGGCCATGGGGGAGATGGTGCTGGAGCAGCTCCAGGGTAATAACATCCCCGTGGTGATCATGCGCCCTAGCATCATCACCAGCGTCCTGGCAGACCCGCTGCCAGGATGGATGCAGGGCACCCGCACCATCGACACGCTTATCATCGGCTACGCCAAGAAGAGCCTCTCCAGTTTTCTCGCCGACCTCCGCATGGTGATGGACGTCATGCCAGGAGACATGGTGGCCAACGCGATGATGGCGGCCATGGTGGCGCACTCGGAGGAGAAGGCCCCGGAGGAGGTACCGGTGTACCACATCACCTCGTCGCTGCGCAACCCAGCCACCTACTCCATTCTGTACGAGTCCGGCCGCCGGCACTTCTACCAGAACCCGCGCGTGGGGAAGGACGGCAAGGTCATCCCCACCAGGGAGATGCGCTTCTTCCCCTCCATCACGCAGTTCTACCTCTACATGCTATTCACCTTCAAGCTGCCACTAGAGGTCAGATTAGTGATATTATCAGAATCCCTGTAATTCAGAACAATATAATTTATGTATGCCTTTTCAAGATTGACAATATAGTTATACTAGATAGGTTAATTTAGGGCATCATCTATCTAAATTTTAAAAAGACATTTAAATATATCTTTTTTTTTAAATGTTACTATGTTTTTACATAGCAAAAATTGCTAGCTAATCAGACCTTGAATAGATACTACCTCCTAGGCGTCCTATACGACCTACATTGTATATGTAGTCTGACGGGGAATTAAATTTCATTATCGTGCTTCCTGATAATTGAGTCTAGTTGTTGTCTCAATCACTAAAGTGAGCTGATGTGCATTTGTAGATTCTGCACTTGGTGAATCTGCTGTTTTGTGGGCTCTTCTCGTGGCTTTACAACGACTTCAACCGCAAGTACAAGTTTGTGATGCATCTTGTTTATGTCTACGGACCCTTCGCCTTCTTCAAAGGATGGTAATTAATTACCGTTCAACTTATAATTGCTCTCTGTCCCAAAATAAATCAATTCTTAGAAACATCATCTAGGTCAAACTATCTTAAGTTTAATCAACTTTAAGTAAAAGATAAAAACATCTCCACGATATCAAATAATTATATTATGCAAATATATTTCATTATGTATTTGGTGATACTACTCCTTTGGTGTCATAAGCATTGATGTCCTTTTCTATAAAATTAGTTACTTAAAATAGTTTGCTGATTTAGTTTGGAATCGAGGGAGCAACTAGAAAATGGACTAATGCGTGCAAATCAAATTAACTAGATGAATACCCCACACGTTGCCACGGGACATCAGCGGTTATAGAAAAAACTTTGCATAGAATAGGAGGATTATAACTGAGGTCAGATAAAAAATATAGAAAATATGATACGAATGCAGGTACAGATCAACATAGGAAAAACACATAAATGGATGTTGAATGATCATACAAAAACTGTATACCCCAGTTTGTTCATCGCACTGCATGAATGAAAGGCATGGCCACCACGTTCTCTGCTCCAAAGTTGTCTGAGCAGCATCCAACATCTATCACAACTCGCGTTTTCACCGGTAGGAAGCACCCCAGCTATCTGAAGGTAGTGAAACTCGAGGTGGCCTCCCATTGAGATTCCCCCTGCCAGCAGTAGCAACAAACTCCTCGCCTCTATGGCTTTGCCTTCATGGGCATGGACTCGTCCAATTAGTAGAGAATAAATTTTGGTGATATTTATTGTCGTGGGCAGAGGAAGGGTTTAAGTGGGTTTGAACGTTTGGTTGTTTGTCTTCTTATATCGCTGGTGTGTAGCATCAACATGGTGGGAATTTGATGCTAGTTTCCAATGATGCGGCTGCTTGGGAGCGCAGCTTTGAGAAATACTCCCTCCGGGTTGGTATTAGAAGTCGTTTTGGACAAGGTTTTGGTCAAACATTGGGAATATAAATCATCAATAACTTTTAAGTTGTTGAGTTTGTAAATATGAAAAATTATACGAATAGATTTGTCTTAAAAAATACTTTAATAAAAGTATACATATATCACATTTCCATAAATATTTTTATAATAACAAAAGGTCAAAGTTGTGTTTTGGAGACCGTGTCGCTGTCCTAAACGACTTCTAATACCAGCCCGGAGGGAGTAGTTGGCAACAGATTAAAGAAGATTGTGACTATTAAAAGGCAACTGTGTGCTGATGACGTGGCTTAACGTGAGTGCAGAGAAATAGCTTATATAGGTTTATTCTTATAGGAGTAGTAGATTAGACAAGACAGCTGTACTCATCTTGATGTACATATACAAAAAGCCGTGCCAGTACAACCCTAACTGAGATGTTTTGGATTAACTGTGGTGGTTTGCCACGGTTAATCAGTGACTAACAGTGACCTTTGCTTCATGGCGGTTTTAAAAACCGCCCACGAAAAATGAAAAAAAAACGCCACCAAACTTGTTTTATGTAGTAGTGTTTGACTCTTCAAGAATTTTTAATGAATTACAATTTGGGATGGAGGGAGTATCTAGGAAATCAGAAAAATCAAAATAGTTTATATATAATAGTATTATATAAAAATGCTAATGTTTCTTGTATATTCTTTTTGGTTGGCTGGTGATGAAGCTTTGATGACATGAACTCGGAGCGGTTGAGGCTGTCAATGGCGATGAAGACCCCCGAAGATCACATGTTCAATTTCGACCCCAAGACCATCGATTGGGACGATTACTTCACTAGAATCCACATCCCTGGTGTTGTCAAGTATTTGTGCAAATGAAGCCTTTCCTTTGATGATTATAGCTACATCTCACCCACATCTCATCGAAAATAAAGCTCTTATTACAGTATCACAGTGAAATTAAATACCACAATCTCGGACATTGGTCGGGCAAGCCCGTATATATGGGTGATTATCAAGGAAATAAAAGAAAATGTGGCAAACTATTAAAGTCGTCTATATTTGTACTTGTATATTTGCATATTGGACAAATAACATATATTAGTACTCTTTATTACTAGGACGCATAGGTTCTCTGGTGTGCCGACCATGGCCATGTCATCCTTTTAGCTGTGTGATATATTGTCCAATCTTCTTCAACAATGATGTGCAAATAATTTTTCCAGCGCTTCTTAGAGAGTAGTCTACAGGCCGTTGTCAAACTGCTGATTGGCGACGGAACCCGTATGGGCCTGCCACGTCTCCGCTCTCATTTACTCTTCCCACGCACAGTAGGCGGTGCATGTGTGCAGGTCAGCCGGTCCCAATAACAGGCTTCTTTAGCGCAGGCGAGGTTATAGATGTAAGCCCGCGGCCCGGTCCGAGCCGCGCCTTTGGGCCGGTCCGAGGCACGGTCCGCCCGGGATGAGCGGGCCCACGGGCAGCACGGCCCGATGGCGGACCGGGCCATGGGCCGCAGGCTCGCCCGTGGCACGGGACTGGTCCGCCCGGTAAATAGAATCGGCCCGGTGCTGACCCGTTAGATTAAAAGGCTGTGCAGCAAATTTGGCCCATCGCCGTCCGTAAGCCCCATCGCCTACACCTCCCCTCCCAGTCCCATGGCGCAACCTGCAGCTCCCATGTCGCCGTCTCGCGTCGCGGTCACAACGCAGCAGCAGCAGCCAGCGCGCAGCAGCGGCGTCGGCGGAGGCTAGCTGCCAGCGCCAGCGGCGCGGGCGCCAGCGCGGCGCAGCGCGGCCTGTGAGCCGCCAGCACGGCGCGCGCGCGCGGAGCAGCCAGAGCGGCCCAGCGCGGCGCCGCGAGCAGCGGCGTCCCGTAGGCGTGAGCGGGCGCTGGAGGCGCGGCGGCGGCGTCCTAGAGGCGGCGTCAATGGCATCCGGACTCCAGAGAAAGGGATGGGCTGGCCCGTGGCCCGACTGGCCCGTGGCCGGTAAAATGGCCACGAACCGGGCCATGGCCTGAGGTCGCGCCCGAGAGCGGTGGACACCGGGGCCGGCCGGCCCGCCCGAGCCGGCCACACCGGCCGGCCCGTTGGACATCTATAGGCGAGGTGGGCGTTCTCTCTTCCACACTGTTGCTCTCTCATGCAGTAGAATGGAGGGGCACGAGTGCCACGGCCTTGATCCCGCCTGCTCTCCTCCTCAGATCTCCTCACCATTGCTGACGCCCTACGTAGATTCGCACTCTCCTTGCTCAAATCCGACCGCGGTTCAAGTTTCCCAAGCCGACACTGGACTGGAGGGTTTTTTTTGGTGCAGTTTGCTATCAACCATTCGTCACACTATCATATAGCATCCATCAGATTAAAGCAAGGGAAATCGACACACTAAATATTTTTTCCTGGGACGATATACAAAACAAAGTTCGGTATTGGTGACAAGACAAACAAATGATAGGTCTGATTAGGACTTCCCATGGGCACAACTAAACCGAAAATGGAGGATCTCACGCCGATGATGGACAGGATAGAGAGGCGCTTAGCTGGATGCTCTACATGGTTATGCTATTCTGGAAGGCTCCAAATGTTGAACTAGGCTTTGACACCCATTACCACTTATGCTCTCTGTACCATTAAGCTGCCCGCAGGAGTCATATATAGAGAATATATTGATCGTGCTAGAAAGCAATGTTTATGGCAGGGCAACTCAGAGAACAAGAAGGGAGGTAATCTAGTGGCATGGGATATTGTACAGCAACCCAAAGAGAAAGGAGGCTTGGGTGTTATTAACCTGCGACTTCAGAATGATGCACATGCTCCTAAGACATCTAAACAAATTTTATAATAAAGTAGCCTTGGGTACAGCTAGTTTGGTTCAGATACTATTCTACCAAAGTGCCACATGCTGCAAGAGAAGTTGGTTCTTTTTGGTGGAGGGATGTGCTAAGATTGAACACTTTATATCGCATTATAACTCGGTGCACAGATGGGGATAGCTCTACGATTTGTTTCTGTCCTAAAGCGTATATACCTATCCAAGGCTTTCTTCCTAGTCAAGGCCAGACAACATCTCGGTCCTAGAGGTGATGCAAACTGAGGTCCTTGATTCCCTCTTTGTTCTGCCCCTATCACAACAAGCTCTAGATGAGCTGGAGCATTTCATGGCGCATCTGCAAGGGATACCTTACGATGAGCACTCCCAAGATTGTTGAAAGCCTATATGGGGGAATGAGACTACACGTCGAGGAAGTTCTATACATATATTTTTGACACGATTGAAGCCCATCCGATCTTCAAGTTAATGTGAATTGAAATCAAGTTGCACCTGAGAGTAAAATTTTTTGCTTGGCTTGTCCAGGTGGATCGGCTCAACACCAAGAAAATGTTGACCAGAAGGCATATACAGGTTCATGACGATGATCTTTGTGTTATGTGTGAGACCAAGGAAGATGAAACCATTGAGCACCTTCTCTTCACTTGCCCATTTGCTAGTCAATGTTGGGCTTCAATTTTTTTTTGGGGGTCACTCGCTCAATCTCCCAGATCGGTTCATTCAGGCTAAGCAAGACCACAGTTATAGTTTTTTCACTGAAGTCGCGATGATTGCATCTTGGCAGATATGGAATATGCGAAATGACAAAGTTTTCAGAAGGAGAGAACCGAATCAGCTAGATGGCTTTGTAATTTTGGAAGTCCATGTCTTTCCTATGTTGCACGTTGCCCATTTTTATCCACAATTTTTTGTATTTATTATAGAATTCATAGTCTCTTCTCTTGGGTTATCTGTTGGTTCTCCTATGTTGTTGGTTGGTGGTTGCTGTTAACTATTTCAATCTACACACTTATGTATGTTTGACTTCGGTGATGCTCTTTTCATTACTTATTTATTAATTTATTAACCTAAATTGAGTTGGTGAAAGCTACTTAGCTAGATGTCTACATTGACATTATTGGATACGCCGCCTCTTCGTTTTTCTATTTTTAGGTCAGAGACCTAGGCTACTTAGCTAAATGCCTAGATTGACATTATTGGATACCCTGCCTTTTTAATTTTCTTTAGTTAGGCCAAAGACCTAAGCTAGTTAGCTAGATGCCTACATTAACATTTTTGAACCTTCTCTTAAATTGTGTAGGCCAAATACCTAGGCTCCCCCTTTTATAGAAAGTTTGTTTCTATTGAATACTTACCATGTTTAGAAAAACCTCCACCACTCATTGCCACTACCTCTCTTCTTAAACATCAGACAAGATCTACCGCTCTGTAATTTTGTTCGTGCATTGATGATATAAAGAAAATTTGTGTTTGCTTCATGTTGCCCATTTTTATCTATAATTTTTCATATTTATCATAGAATTGATAGTCTCTTTTCTTGTGTTATCCGCTTGTTTCCAATGTTGTTGGTTGGTTGTTCCTGTTAACCTTTCCCATCTACACACTTAGGTATGCTTGACTTTAGTGATGCTCTTTTCATGACTTATCTATGAATTTATTTATCCTAAGTTGATTTGGTGAAAGCTATTTAGCTCGATGTCTACATTGACATTATTGAATATCTTTGCCTCTTCATTCTTCTATTTTTAGGTGAAAGACCTAGGCTACTTAGCTAGATGCCTAGATTGACATTATTGGATACCTTGCCTATTTAATTTTCTTTTATTTAGGCCAAAGACTTAGGCTACCTAGCTAGATACCTATATTAACATTCTTGAACCTTGTCACTTTAATTTTTTTAGGCCAAAGACCCAAGTCTTCCCTTTTATACAAAGTTTGTTTTTATTGAAAACTCACCATGTTCATAAAAACCTCCACCTCTCATTGCCACTACCTATCTTCTCTCATCATTTCACAAGATCTACCATTCAGCAATTTTTGTTTATGCATTAACGATTCTAGCAAAACTCTTTGCCATTGCTGCACGCTTCCCATTTTTATCTACAATTTTTGTATTTATCATAGAATTCATAGTGTCTTCTTGGGTTATCTGGTTTTCCTATGTTGTTGTTTGGTGGATCTTTGTTAACCATTTCAATCTACACACTTATGTATGCTTGACTTCAGTGATGCTCTTTTTCATTACTTCTCTATGAATATATTAACCTAAATTGCGTTGGTGAAAGCTACTTAGCTAGATGTCTACATTGACATTATTATGTATGTAGCCTCTTCATTTTTCTATTTTTAGATCAAAGACCTAGGCTACTTAGCTAAATGCCTAGATTGACATTATTGGATACCTTGCCTCTTTAGTTTTCTTTAGTTAGGCCGAAGACCTAAGCTAGTTAGCTAGATGCCTATATTAACATTGTTGAACCTTGTCTCTTTAATTGTTTAGGCCAAAGACCTAGGGTCCGCTTTTTGTAGAAAGTTTGTTTTTATTGAAAACTTACCATGTTTAGAAAAACGTCCACCTCCCATCGCCACTACCTCTCTTCCCTCAACATCAGACAAGATCTACCATTTTGTAATTTTGTTCGTGCATTAATGATTTTAGGAGAACTTGCCTTTGTTGCATGCTGCCCATTTTTGTCTATAATTTTTTTGTATTTATCGTGAGAATTGATAGTGTCTTTTCTTGGGTTATCTTGTGGTTCTCCAACGTTGTTGGTTGATTGTTCACGTTAACCTTTCCCATCTACATACTTATGTATGCTTGACTTTAGTGATGCTCTTTTCATGACTTATCTTGGAATTTACTTATCCTAAATTGATTTGGTGAAAGCTACTTAGCTAGATGTCTAAATTGACATTATTGAATATGCCACCTCTTCATTTTCATTTTTAGGTCAACGACCTAGGCTACTTAGCTAGATGCCTAGATTGACATTATTGGATACCTTGCCTCTTTAAATTTCTTTTATTTAGGCCAAAGACCTAGGCTACTTATCTAGATGCCTATATTATAATTCTTGAACCTTGTCGCTTAATTTTTTTTTAGGCCAAAGACCTAGTCTCCCCTTTTTATGCAAAGTTTGTTTTTATTGAAAAAACTTACCATGTTCATAAAAACCTCCACCTCTCAATGCCACTACCTCTCTTCTCTCATCATCGACAAGATCTACCATTCTCGCAATTTTGTTCTTGCATTAACGATTCTAGCAAAACTCGTTGCCATTGCTGCACGCTTCCCATTTTTATCTATAATTTTTGTATTTATCATAGAATTCATAGTCTCTTCTCTTGGGTTATCCACTGGTTTTCCTATGTCATTGGTTGGTGGTTCTTTGTTAACCATTTCAATTTACACACTTATGTATGCTTGACTTCGGTGTTGCTCGTTTCATGACTTCTCTATGAATTTATTAACCTAAATTGAGTTGGTGAAAGCTACTTGTCTAGATGTCTACATTGACATTATTGGGTATGTAGCCTCTTCATTTTTTCTATTTTTAGGTCAAAGACCTAGGCTACTTAGCTAAATGCCTAGATTGACATTATTGGATACCTTGCCACTTTAATTTTCTTTAGTTAGGCGAAGACCTAAGCTAGTTAGCTAGATGCCTAAATTAACATTGTTGAACCTTGTCTCTTTAATTGTTTAGGCCAAAGACCTAGGGTCCGTTTTTATAGAAAGTTTGTTTTTATTGAAAACTTACCATGTTTAGAAAAACGTCCACCTCCCATCGCCACTACCTCTCTTCCCTCAACATCAGACAAGATCTACCATTTTGTAATTTTGTTCGTGCTTTAATGATTTTAGGAGAACTTGCCTTTGTTGCATCTTTGTCCATTTTTGTCTATAATTTTTCGTATTTATCATAGAATTGATAGTGTCTTTTCTTGGGTTATCTTGTGGTTTTCCTATGTTGTTGGTTGATTGTTCTGTTAACTTTGCTTTCCCATCTACATACTTATGTATGCTTGACTTTAGTGATGCTCTTTTCATGACTTATCTTGGAATTTATTTATCCTAAATTGATTTGGTGAAAGCTACTTAGCTAGATGCCTACATTGACATTATTGAATATGCCACCTCTTCATTTTCATTTTTAGGTCAACGACCTAGGCTACTTAGCTAGATGCCTAGATTGACATTATTGAATACCTTGCCTCTTTAAATTTCTTTATTTAGGCCAAAGACCTAGGCTACTTATCTAGATGCCTATATTATAATTCTTGAACCTTGTCGCTTTATTTTTTAGGCCAAAGACCTAGTCTCCCCTTTTTATACAAAGTTTGTTTTTATTGAAAAAAACTTACCATGTTCATAAAAACCTCCACCTCTCAATGCCACTACCTCTCTTCTCTCATCATCGACAAGATCTACCATTCTGCAATTTTGTTCTTGCATTAATGATTCTAGCAAAACTCTTTGCCATTGCTGCACGCTTCCCATTTTGATCTATAATTTTTTGTATTTATCATAGAATTCATAGTCTCTTCTCTTGGGTTATCCATTTGGTTTTCCTATGTTATTGGTTGGTGGTTCTGTTAACCATTTCAATTTACACACTTATGTATGCTTGACTTCAGTGATGCTCGTTTCATGACTTCTCTATGAATTTAATAACCTAAATTGAGTTGGTGAAAGCTACTTATCTAGATGTCTACATTGACATTATTGGGTATGTAGCCTCTTCATTTTTCTATTTTTAGGTCAAAGACCTAGGCTACTTAGCTAAATGCCTAGATTGACATTATTGGATACCTTGCCTCTTTAATTTTCTTTAGTTAGGCCGAAGACCTAAGCTAGTTAGCTAGATGCCTATATTAACATTGTTGAACCTTGTCTCTTTAATTGTTTAGGCCAAAGACCTAGGGTCCGTTTTTATAGAAAGTTTGTTTTTATTGAAAACTTACCATGTTTAGAAAAACGTCCACCTCCCATCGCCACTACCTCTCTTCCCTCAACATTAGACAAGATCTACCATTTTGTAATTTTGTTCGTGCATTAATGATTTTAGGAGAACTTGCCTTTGTTGCATGCTGCCCATTTTTGTCTATAATTTTTCGTATTTATCATAGAATTGATAGTGTCTTTTCTTGGGTTATCTTGTGGTTTTCCTACGTTGTTGGTTGATTGTTCCTGTTAACCTTTGCCATCTACATACTTATGTATGCTTGACTTTAGTGATGCTCTTTTCATGACTTATCTTGGAATTTATTTATCCTAAATTGATTTGGTGAAAGCTACTTAGCTAGATGTCTACATTGACATTATTGAATACGCCGCCTCTTCATTTTCATTTTTAGGTCAACGACCTAGGCTACCTAGCTAGAAGCCTAGATTGACATTATTGGATACCTTGCCTCTTTAAATTTCTTTATTTAGGCCAAAGACCTAGGCTACTTATCTAGATGCCTATATATTATAATTCTTGAACCTTGTCGCTTTATTTTTTTAGGCCAAAACCCAAGTCTCCCCATTTTATACAAAGTTTGTTTTTATTGAAAAAACTTACCATGTTCATCAAAAAACCTCCACCTCTCAATGCCACTACCTCTCTTCTCTCATCATCTAACAAGATCTACCATTCTGCAATTTTGTTCTTGCATTAATGATTTTAGCCAAACTCTTTGCCTTTGCTGCACGCTGCCCATTTTTATCTATAATTTTTTGTATTTATCATAGAATTCATAGTCTCTTCTCTTGGGTTATCCGCTGGTTTTCCTATGTTGTTGGTTGGTGGATGCTGTTAACCATTTCAATTTACACACTTGTGTATGCTTGACTTTAGTGATGCTCCTTTCTTAACCTATCTATGAATTTATTAACCTAAATTGAGTTGGTGAAAGCTACTTAGATAAATGTCTACATTCACATTATTGGATATGTTTCCTCTTCATTTTTCTATTTTTAGGTCAGAGACCTAGGCTACTTAGCTAAATGTGTAGATTGACATTATTGGATACCTTGCCTCTTTAATTTAGGTTAATTAGGCCAAAAGACATAAGGTAGTTAGCTAGATGCCTATATTAACATTCGTGAACCTTGTCTCTTAAATTGTTTAGGCCAAAGACCTAGGCTCCCCATTTATAGAAAGTTTGTTTTTATTGAATACTTACAATATTTAGAAAAACCTCCACCTCTCATTGCCACTACCTCTCTTCTCAAACATCGACAATTCTCAAACTTCGACAAGATCTATCACTCTGTAATTTTGTTCGTGCATTAATGATTTTAGGAGAACTTGCCTTTGTTGCATGTTGCCTATTTTTATCTACAACTTTTTTGTATATATATCATAGAATTCATTGTCTTTTCTCTTGGGTTATCCGCTGGTTTTCCTATGTTGTTGGTTGGTGTTTTTGTTAACCATTTCAATCTACCCACTTATGTACACATGACTTCAATGATGCTCTTTTTATCAATTATCAACGAATTTATTAACCTAAAACGTGTTGGTGAAAGGTACTTAGCTAGATATCTACATTGACATTATTGGATATGTCGCCTCTTCATGTTTTTTTATTTTTAGGTCGGGGACTTAGGCTACTTAGCTAAATACCTTGCCTCTTTAATTTTTTTTTAGTTAGGCCAAAGACCTAAGCTAGTTAGCTCGATGCCTATACTAAAAGAAAATTTCTTTAGGCCAAAGACCTAGTCTCCCCTTTTTATACAAAGTTTGTTTTTATTGAAAAAACATACCATGTTCATAAAAACCTCCACCTCTCAATGCCACTACCTCTCTTCTCTCGTCATCCGACAAGATCTACCATTCTGCAATTTTTGTTCTTGCATTAATGATTCTAGCAAAAACTCTTTGCCATTCATTGCTGCACGCTTCCCATTTTTATCTATAATTTTTTTGTATTTATCATAGAATTCATAGTCTCTTCTCTTGGGTTATCCACTGGTTTTCCTATGTCATTGGTTGGTGGTTGTTGTTAACCATTTCAATTTACACACTTATGTATGCTTGACTTCAGTGTTGCTCGTTTCATGACTTCTCTATGAATTTATTAACCTAAATTGAGTTGGTGAAAGCTACTTATCTAGATGTCTACATTGACATTATTGGGTATGTAGCCTCTTCATTTTTTTTTCTATTTTAGGTCAAAGACCTAGGCTACTTAGCTAAATGCCTAGATTGACATTATTGGATACCTTGCCACTTTAATTTTCTTTAGTTAGGCCGAAGACCTAAGCTAGTTAGCTAGATGCCTATATTAACATTGTTGAACCTTGTCTCTTTAATTGTTTAGGCCAAAGACCTAGGGTCCGCTTTTTATAGAAAGTTTGTTTTTATTGAAAACTTACCATGTTTAGAAAAACGTCCACCTCCCATCGCCACTACCTCTCTTCCCTCAACATCGACAAGATCTACCATTTTGTAATTTTGTTCGTGCTTTTAATGATTTTAGGAGAACTTGCCTTTGTTGCATGCTGTCCATTTTTGTCTATAATTTTTCGTATTTATCATAGAATCGATAGTGTCTTTTCTTGGGTTATCTTGTGGTTTTCCTATGTTGTTGGTTGATTGTTCTGTTAACCTGCTTTCCCATCTACATACTTATGTATGCTTGACTTTAGTGATGCTCTTTTCATGACTTATCTTGGAATTTATTTATCCTAAATTGATTTGGTGAAAGCTACTTAGCTAGATGCCTACATTGACATTATTGAATATGCCGCCTCTTCATTTTCATTTTTAGGTCAACGACCTAGGCTACTTAGCTAGATGCCTAGATTGACATTATTGAATACCTTGCCTCTTTAAATTTCTTTATTTAGGCCAAAGACCTAGGCTACTTATCTAGATGCCTATATTATAATTCTTGAACCTTGTCGCTTAATTTTTTTAGGCCAAAGACCTAGTCTCCCCTTTTTATACAAAGTTTGTTTTTATTGAAAAAAACTTACCATGTTCATAAAAACCTCCACTTCTCAATGCCACTACCTCTCTTCTCTCATCATCTGACAAGATCTACCATTCTGCAATTTTGTTCTTGCATTAACGATTCTAGCAAAACTCTTTGCCATTGCTGCACGCTTCCCATTTTGATCTATAATTTTTTGTATTTATCATAGAATTCATAGTCTCTTCTCTTGGGTTATCCATTTGGTTTTCCTATGTTATTGGTTGGTGGTTGCTGTTAACCATTTCAATTTACACACTTATGTATGCTTGACTTCAGTGATGCTCGTTTCATGACTTCTCTATGAATTTAATAACCTAAATTGAGTTGGTGAAAGCTACTTATCTAGATGTCTACATTGACATTATTGGGTATGTAGCCTCTTCATTTTTCTATTTTTAAGTCAAAGACCTAGGCTACTTAGCTAAATGCCTAGATTGACATTATTGGATACCTTGCCTCTTTAATTTTTTTTTTAGTTAGGCCGAATACCTAAGCTAGTTAGCTAGATACCTATATTAACATTGTTGAACCTTGTCTCTTTAATTGTTTAGGCCAAAGACCTAGGGTCCGTTTTTATAGAAAGTTTGTTTTTATTGAAAACTTACCATGTTTAGAAAAAACGTCCACCTCCCATCGCCACTACCTCTCTTCCCTCAACATTAGACAAGATCTACCATTTTGTAATCTTGTTCGTGCATTAATGATTTTAGGAGAACTTGCCTTTGTTGCATGCTGCCCATTTTTGTCTATAATTTTTCGTATTTATCATAGAATTGATAGTGTCTTTTCTTGGGTTATCTTGTGGTTTTCCTACGTTGTTGGTTGATTGTTCCTGTTAACCTTTCCCATCTACATACTTATGTATGCTTGACTTTAGTGATGCTCTTTTCATGACTTATCTTGGAATTTATTTATCCTAAATTGATTTGGTGAAAGCTACTTAGCTAGATGTCTACATTGACATTATTGAATACGCCTCTTCATTTTCATTTTTAGGTCAACGACCTAGGCTACTTAGCTAGAAGCCTAGATTGACATTATTGGATACCTTGCCTCTTTAAATTTCTTTATTTAGGCCAATGACCTAGGCTACTTATCTAGATGCCTATATTATAATTCTTGAACCTTGTCGCTTTTATTTTTTAGGCCAAAAAACCTAGTCTCCCCTTTTTATACAAAGTTTGTTTTATTAAAAAAACTTACCATGTTCATCAAAAAACCTCCACCTCTCAATGCCACTACCTCTCTTCTCTTATCATCTAACAAGATCTACCATTCTGCAATTTTGTTTCGTGCATTAACGATTTTAGCCAAACTCTTTGCCTTTCTTTGCACGCTGCCCATTTTTATCTATAATTTTTTTGTATTTATCATAGAATTCATAGTCTCTTCTCTTGGGTTATCCGCTGGTTTTCCTATGTTGTTGGTTGGTGGATGCTGTTAACCATTTCAATCTACACACTTATGTATGCTTGACTTTAGTGATGCTCTTTTCATGACTTTATCTATAAATTTATTAACCTAAATTGAGTTGGTGAAGGCAACTTAGCTAGATGTCTACACTGACATTATTGGATACGCCGCCTCTTCATTTTTCTATTTTTAGGTCAAAGACCTAGGCTACTTAGCTAAATGCCTAGATTAACATTATTGTTCGTGCATTAATGATGTTAGCAAAACTTTTACCTTTTCTGCATGCTGCCTATTTTTATCTACAATTTTTGTATTTATCATAGAATTCGTAGTCTCTTCTCTTGGGTTATATCATCTGGTTTTTCGATTGTGGTACCACTATGTAACACCCGCCCTCCAAAGCCGCACCGCCCGACCCTTCCGAGGGGCACGCACGCCGCATACACATAACACCCTGCTTACACTTTTTGTCCTCACTTCGTGTAAAGGGTTAACCCGAAGGTGATATGGCTGGATGGCGAAGGCTTATAAGTTAGCTCCACCCTTGCTCAACTAGCAAGGTGGTACTAACATGTGCACTCAGCACTCATAGGCCACTCATGGGCCACATCCAAATTGGGCCGGGTGTCACACACTATCACTACCTATCTCATCTAAGCGGATGGTGGCGGCTTAACTAAAAACCCATTCGCATGCTCATGCGTTGCGACTTGCGTAGAGTGAATTGGGTGATCTCATCCCTGCAAATACCAGCTACTTGTTGTGTCTGTAGGGTTTTTTTGTTGAAATGTTCTTCTATTCTTTTTTCCCATAAATTCCACAAAAAAATAGATCATGAACCCATCAAATTGTCTCATTCGTACCTTTTGTAACGCTGTTTTTTTTTTTGTTTTTGCCAAGTGTTTTGTTTTGGCACTTGATAAAGATGGTCTCTAACGAGTGCCCGATAATATACACTCGGCAAAGGTTCCGACACTCGGCAAAGTGCCCGATTCTGGTAGTCGGCGAGTCGGCGACACTGCGGGGTGCAGTCGGCGAGTCGCGAGCAGTCGGGGATTCGGGGAGACAGGGACGGGAATAGTTAAAGGTAAGAGGCGATCGCTGATCCAGGCTGCATACTCTACTGAATATACGGAGTAGTACATTGTATACCTGACCCATGGGCCCCCTAGCCTCGTGGCCCCCGGCCATCGCACCGGCTGCCCTCCCTCTGGGACGGGCCTGTTTAGTTATTATCTTAACCCAACACAAACACATATATACAATACATTTCTTATAGTGCATGACTCTGTGACCTCCACACTCACCGACTTACCCACGCCATCTCATGGCTGAGCTGGAGCATCGTCACCACTCCTACGACCGATATAAACGGAAACACCCCGCATGAACGCCGCATGCGTCAGGCCACAATTAACAAACGTGTGCCCGATTCGGCTAGGATGACCGTGCCCACAGAGGAAGCTCAATATATGGCAAGACCAGTCCATAAGGAGAGAGCTAGCGTCAGTAGTCTTTTACTATTTCCTTTTTTCAGAATGTGCAGCCCATAAGGTGAAGCTTATGTAAAGTCTCCTGTAGCTAAGATGGAGAAGGAGGATTGAAGGGAGGAGAGAGGGAGAGGAAGGAATAATATTTTTTATTACATATTATGGGTGGCCCATAGTACTATGACTCTATGAGTACCATTATTAATAAAGACTGTTTTATAGACTACCTCCACAATGTTCCAGTTAGCAGGTAGACAATATTTTAATCATTATGAACCGCTTTCCTGCAACATTATGGTTGCTCAACACAACATGCATTTATAGCATACGCTTTTGGCGATGGCTTTTAGTGGAGTAGCCATAGAAATCACCATTCCAAATTTCTCTGTCATACCAATACCATTTTCCATGGCCTCTTCAGGAAGCGTCCAATCGAAGCGGTGCAGCAGCGATGCGAGAATCAAATGCACCATTCTATACGCCAGCGGCAAGCCGAGGCATAAGCGGCGCCCGCCACCAAACGGAATCAGCTTACAGTCCTTGCGGGAGAAATCAGCAGTGATATTGTTTCCGTCGTCGCCCATGAACCTCTCAGGCATGAATTTATGTGGATCAGGCCATACGTCCGCGTTCCTGTGGACCGCCCATATGTTGAGTATTACGGTGGCTCCCTGAGGAATGGTGTATCCTAGCACTGTTACGGTAGCCTCTGCCCGATAATACGTCATCGCCCCTACAGGGTAGAGTCGAAGCACTTCTTTCACAACAGCCTGAAGATAGGGAAGCTGGGCAATATCAGATTCCTGGACTTGTGCTCTTGTGCCAACAACTCGCGCGAGCTCCATCTTCACCTTCTCCATCACTTCTGGGTTCTCTAGTAATAAAGCCATTGCCCACTCAACCGTAGTTGAGCTTGACTCTGATCCAGCAACAAGCATGTCCTGTGACACATTGATCATGCATTAGCGGATCACTTCTTGGATACAACAAAATGTTTGGGTGACCGTTTGTCATGTCATCTTATACAACAAAATGGATGTAGTATATGTGGTGTCTATGTCGTCTAGTAATTTTGTAGTACTCTCTCTGTCCCCCAAAAACGTATAATTCTGGGATTTGATATAAGTCAACCTTTTATGTTTCCCGAAGTTTATTGTAACAAATATCAAATTTTGTATATATATACTGTAGAAAAGGATGCTGTGGCCTGTGGGTGCTTACCGCGAACAGTCCTTTGATTGTTGAACGATTCATGATATCCTTCTGCCATTCATGTTCCTTGTCAAGCACCGCGTCTAGCATATCATTCTTGGGTGGCTCGCAAGCCTCCCGCTCCAGCAGGCGCTGCGCGAACAGCTCGTCTAACACTTGATAGCAACGCGCGACGAGCGGCTCCATCCTGCGCCGCAAACCCTGCAGGTCCGCACCCGCGATCGCCGGGAAAAAGTCCGACACGTTTGGCGTCCCGGCCAAAACCGTGGCTTCCTTCATGATATCGCCGAGCCCAGCGGAGTGGAGGTCAACGGAGAACATGGTGCGCGACACAATGTCCATGGCCGCGTTGAACAGCGGCTCGTGGACGGCGACGGGATCTCCCAGCACCGCCCGCTCGGCGACGTAGCGCACCAGCTTCTCCACCTTGTGCTGCCGCAGCGGCTGCAGCGCCCTCAGCCGGCTCGTCGCGAACAGCTCCGTCGCACAGAGCTTCCGCATCGCCCGCCACCTGGCCTGCGGTGGGAGCGCCAGGACGGAGTTGGAGCGGTGTCCGTGGGCATTCCAGGCGTCCATGACAGGGCGATCCGCCAGCACCGCGTTGTGCTTGTGGAGGATCTCGCGCGCGCCGTCTGCCGAGGAGACCACTACCGTGGGCACCATGCCAAGACGTAGAGACATGATCGGGCCGTAGCGCTCGGCGAGGCGAGCCAGGGAACGCTGGGGTTGCCCCGTCCAACGGCCAGGAGGTTGCCGACGACCGGAAGTGGCAAAGGGGCCAGGGGCAGACGGCGGCAAGCGTCTGCGATCAGCTGGAAGGCGTACATAGAGATGATGATGACGCACAAGGCCAACCCTACTGCTTCCTTCAGCTGGGATGCCATCGGATTCCTACCTTTAGTTTTGGGCTACCAGCTAGCTGGTTTTTTATCATGCCATGGTCGCTCAATCCTCCCGACCGTGCGTCTATTTATACACGTACTCACTACTCAGGCACTGAGCTAATCTATTTTTTTCGACTTGGGTACAGTAGAAAAAGTAGACACAACACTCCCGTGGGGAAATGTTTCCCGTGAGCTCCTCACGGGAAAGGCCCGCTCTTTCAGTGAGCACGGTGGTAGCTCACGGCAAAGGCCTCACTCACGCAACCCACCTTTGCCGTGAGGGGAGCTCACGGAAAGGCAACGGCAGGAGGTCGTCCGTCCTCCGTCACCCTTTGCTGTGAGCTCTTCGTGCAGCTCACGACAAAGGATTTCCTGAGAGGTCCCTTGGCCGTGAGCAAATGCAAATATTAGGCAAAGAACCCTCTTTGCCATGAGCGGGGTTCCCGCCACGGTAAAGGTTATACCTTTTTTTTATTATTATTATTTGTTTTTCGGCTCCAAACTTTTTCTACAAGTACTATATATCATATGGCACTCCATGTTCAATTTTGGTGAATTTTTACTTTTTTAGTATATTTAGGTAATTATTCTCTTTTATGGCAATATTTTAAATGAAGTCAAATTTGAACTACAGGTGATTGAAATTTTTGAAAAAAATTAGTAAAAATTGATTCCTGTTACTCGACACAAAGTAAGGCCTTACGATAAAAATAAAACCAAATCGGAACATCTTATTACGAAAATACGAATGTTAAGGCGTGCTCGAAAGTGGTTTTAAAATTTCGGGAAAATCAACCGAGAAGTCCAAAAAAATCATAAAAGTTGATAATATGTCATGATATCTTATGTCGAGGCTACGGTAAAAATTTGAGAAGGTTTCTCACAAGTTGGCACACATGATGTTCACAAACTCCAACATCTAATTTTTTTTTTTAGATGTTTCATGTTTGTTGAGAATGATCCGGTGTGATTTGATGAGGATGTGGCGAATAAGTTGTGGTTTGACTATGAAACTTTTTCTATATTCAATAGACATTAGAGATTATGCCATGTGATTTTTTTGGTATTTTCCGGATCATTTTGATAATTATTATAATTTTATGTTGTAATTAAGTAAATAGAATTAGAGATAAAACCACATGAAATAATGGTCAATTTTTCACTAAAGCATCAATGATGTATGGGTGAGTGAATTTGACAAGGTATTTTCAAAGTAAGTTCAAACAAAATTTAAAAATATATGCCGGAAAAAAAAAAGAGATAGAGGAAAATATATTTTCTGAAATTTAATTTGTCGTGAAGTTTTTTTTTTTTTCTCACGACAAAGGGACTCCTTTGTTGTGAGCTGTTAGTGTTGTTCACGGCAAAGGGAGGCGGCCGCGTGGCCCCATCGCCATGTCCGCGACACTTTTTTGGCTTTGATTTTTTAAAACCCTTCTTTGCGTGAGCCCGGATCATGCGGCTCGCGGCAAAAGGTTCCTCTTTTCGTGAGCGGATCGTGCGGCTCACGGGGAAAGGCTCGAGATTTTCTAAAACAAAAACCCGGGACCGGCCTCACCCTCACTCTCTGGCTTCGTAGCGCACCGCCCATTTGCCGACACCACGACTCGAGGCCACCCCTTCCCATCCACTCCCCTCCCGTGCAGCCCCCAACCCCACCGCAGCGCCCGCCGCCCGTCCCGGCCCGGCCCCTTCAGCGTCGCCGCGCCGCCACCCCCATCGCCGTGCCAGCGCCCTCGCGCCGCGCAGTCACCTACCTTCGCGCCCACTATGGGGGGGCGAGCGCGCCGTCCCCTAGCCTCCGGCCCGTCCGTAAGCTGGCCGGCGGCCGTCGCTTGTCGCCCGTCCCTCTCCCCCATGGAGCCGCATGCCCGGCTATAAGGAGCAGCGCCGCCCGATCCCCCTCCCCGAAGCCGCCCGCCCGACCGTGAGGGAGCACAGCGCCTCCCCGCCCCTCCTCCTCCCCACGGAGCCGCCCGCCGGGGCTGTGAGGGAGCATCGCCCCCCGCCCCCCCCCCCACGGAGCCGCCCGCCCAGGTGGGGAACACTACCTCCCGGCCCACCTCCCCAACGGAGCCGAAGTCGGCCGTGCCCCCTTCCCCAAGGCATAGGAAAACCAAATTAAGGGGGGGCGGGAAGGAGGAGGGGGAGGGTAATGAGGAGGAAGGAGGGAGGAGGAGGGAGGAGGAGGAGGAGGCCGGAAGTAGGGAGGAGAAGGAAGGAGGAAAGAAGGGGGAGAAGGAGAAGGGAGGAGAAGGTAGAGGAGGAGGACCACCCTATCACCGCTTGTCCGCCCTCGCCCTTTGCTCGGCGCCCCCGGACTTGCTCGCCTCGCCCCTCGCCTTGCATTGTCGGCCATCGAGCCATGTGAATGTGTTTGTCGGTCATCGTATCATATCTTTGTTTTGTAGGTTTTGGAAACCTCACCGTGATGTGGAGGTTATTTCGAATTTTTCAACCGAGCCCATGTTTTTTTTTTTTGTAGATAGGAGCTCCGCCGGAGTCGGGCTACCTTAGCGACCCTAATCGTCTTCCTCGCCACTAGCCCGGCTCCACCGCGACCCTAGGTATAGCCCTTCTTTCCGTATCATGGTCGTAGCTAGATCGCGCCTTTCGTTAGGGCGTCTCCCCGTTCGAAAAGAGATCTGTAGTTGGATGTATGCGCATCTCTCGCATACCTATAATTGTATTCATTTTCAATTGTTCATATTTTTGGACAGCCCGAGGATGCATAGATGTGGTTGGTTTCCATGTTCTACTCTGTCGATTTAGAGTTTCCACAACATCTCCTTGTTGTTCTTTGAATACACAATCTCTCCCGTCGGGATGTGTATTTGGAGAACAGCGGTGAGGTGTTGCCGAAATTCTCGTCTCGGATAGGAGTATAGCATGGAACTGCCCTCATCTACGATCCTCGAAAGGGATTAGGACCTATCTTCACCTATTAGATGGTAGGATCCTTGTGTAGATGCAATGCATTCTTATATTCTTGCGTATATGATAGAGAATGGATGACCATGTGCCGGAGGGGTTTTGGAGATTGGGACAATGAATAGGTTAGGAAGAACAGTGCTTTTGTCGACAAAGCTTTTCAGAATGCTCGAGGTGCGAATAAGGTTTGGTGTCCATGCAACAAATGTTGGAATAAGCGAAGGTAAAGTAAGGGTAACATGTCTAAACATATCTTTGCATGAATGGATGGACGACGGACTATAAGCGGTGGATCTTGCATGGTGAAACTGAGCGTCTGAGACACGAGGTGGTGAGGCAACGCATCGATGATCTTGCTTCTGATGCCGGGGTAGGAGACATGTTAGATGACTTCCATGCCGGGATGAGGAGGAGGAGCCAGAACAAACCGCAAAGGACTATTATGCCATGTTGGAGGCGGCAGAGAAACCCCTTCATGACCATGTAGAGGTCTCTCGACTAGATGCCATTGGACACCTTATGGACTTGAAGGCTCGGTGCAACATGAGTCGAGACAGCTTTGACAACATGTTGGCAGTCTTTGAGACCTTGCTTCCGTGAGGTCACAACCTGCCAAAGATTATGTACGAGTCGCAGAAACCCCTCAAGATACTTAAGATAACATATGGGTAGATACATGCTTGTGAGAACCGTTACGTCTTATTTAGGAAAGACTACAAATATGCTACGCACTGTCCATAGTGTAAATCCTCAAGGTACATAGAGGTAGACTCTAGTGATGGTCACAAGAGGCAGCTTGACATCCCCGTGAAAATCCTACGGTACCTTCCCTTCATACCGAGGATACAACGGATATATGTACATGACCGAGGAGTCCGCTGTTGATGGTAGTTATTGACCACTTTTATACACTAGTAACGAAATGATTTTGCGTGACTCTGAAAAATCTTTTCCGTGCCGGGCGTTGAGTTTGCCCACCACGGTTAATGGCTCGATTAACCGTGACGGACGTTTTTTTATTTTGCATGACGGGCAATTTTCCCCGCCATGCAAAATCAATATACTGTGGCAGGTGTTTATAAGACCCCGTCACGCAAAATAGAGGCATTTTCTGTGGCCGGCGCATTATAAAGGCCCGCCACGGTTAATACTACGCTACGCCGTCCGAGAACTGAAGCGGACACGGCTACGCCGTCCGAGAATTTGTCCCAATCTTTCACGGCACAAGACAAATTATAATATGAATTTCTGAATTATTCCTTTTACTAACTGACCAATCAAACTAGCGACAGGAGGACAAATGGCAGCTGCACTGATATTTGAAATTAATCCGGGCAATAGAACATATATATGGTATAGCCGAAATCAACTTAGTTGGATAACCGATCAACGCAGCAGCTCTGAGCGGTATTATATATTATCTTTGACTGGATCAAATAAGTTCACAAAACACGAACCAAATCCACAGCTTGAAAACCAAATCACGTTGACAAGCAATGTACGTGGACAATAATATAATGGATTCAATCTTGATCAATCAATAGCCAAATCAATAAGACAGTTATTCACTCCCGACTAACCAGCGGTAACAATATCGATAGCAATGCTAACCAAGGAATCGGCTTACAGAGTAGATGTAAACCAAACCCTTGAATAATATCCTTCCACCCGCGGCAACGACGTACCACGATCAGAAGGCCGGGAAATGAGAATTCAAGCGAGGGGCCCGAGCAGTAGCAACTCGATCACGCACTCCACGCAAATCCGACGAGAGGATCAGCTTCAATTCTGGATATTAGATGTGATCACCATCTAGGGTCCCGGTCGAGAGCGGCGGCGGCTCGACAGGAACAATCCACGATAAAAATCAAGTCTCCCCTTTACACGGCTGCTCAAGCCTAATATATGTGCACGCAGGCACAGGTACTTGGACTCACGACGCAACAAGGGTCCATTTACATGACTCATCAGCCCAACACATAAATAAAGCTAATTATACTAATCCAAGCAAATGTCTAAATATATATATTAAAATATTGCGGCCAGACGCTAATCAACCTGAGGACATGTGACCTTCACCTGTGCGCCAGCAGCATGAAGCAAATAACGAGCACTTCTCCAAGATGTCTATGAGGCTGGGCAATCTATACCTATTAATAAAAAGAGAAAATTTCTTAACCACCTCCTTTTAGGTCTGCCCCTATATAGGCCTTAATTGGGCCTTAATCCGGTGCAGCGCGGGGCTCGGCGACGTCGAGTCCGGCAGGCGCGTCCACAGGTGGATTCTGAGGAGCGGCGTGTGTCTGGACGTGGTGCTCTGCAACGCGGTCCTCGACATGTACGCCAAGTGCGGCCTGCGCGGGCTTATGAGGCATGGGCGCGTCACTGAGGCGCTGGATCGCCTGCGGCAAATGGTGACAGCTGGGGTTGTGTTTAGTAACTACACTTACTCCATGGCGTTGACTACCGTGTATTTTTTGAGAGGCATAGCATGCACCGCATCTTTTGTATTAAATATGATGCAATTTATACTATTAGCACTTGTGACTTTGAAAATAGGTGTACTAATTTTGCACGGAGGGAGGAAAGTATGACTGAAACTAACGATGACCATCGATTGGTGTATATGCAAGAAGTTTCATCGTAGACACATATCACGAGCAAATGGAAAACGTACATATATAATCCCACGCGCTGCACCTCCACATCGGTCACCAAGAGAACTTTGATAATAAAATTACACATGGATCATCATCTATCAAACCATGCATGGAACCACCAGGCCATCAGCTAATTGACTTGTGATACGTGCAGATGTATGCGATGGATTAGCGACGTCGAAGGTGTTCTTGCCGGTGAACTTGACTTTGATGGGGCCGACGTTCTTTCCGATGCTGCGGAAGTTCTGGCCGACGCCCTGCCTTCCGGCGTCGACCTTCTCCGGGTACACGCCGTCCTTGGGGTGGAGGTACTGCACCTCGCCGTTGGGGAAGACGCGGTAGAACTGGTAGTTGATCTTGTACTTGGACCGCAGCCTGGTGCCGAGCGCCAGGCACTGCTCCTGCGCGCCAGCTTCAGGAGGTTGGGCCCCTCCCGCATGATGGCGGCGCCGCCCGTGGGCATCTCGAACACCTGCTCCTTGGGGACGTCCACGTGATCACGTAAAACTCCTCCACCTGCGCCTTGCGGAGCAACCCGCCCGTGCTGCCGCCGAAGATGGGTCTTTTCCCAAACACTATTTTTGGCCATAACTTTGGAGCAACTCATGGAACGAGGAATTAGAGCTCAAAACAGGGGCAATCTGACAATTACCTTATTTTTAGGTCTTTGCAAAAATAAATTCCAGATTTTCAACTCAAAAAAAAATCACAAATATCAAATATATAAATATATGAATCATTTTCGTCAATGTTTTCTAAAAATATTTAATTTTCTCCAGGTGCAACGCATGGCTAGACGCGCAGCCTACGAGACATGGAGCCGAGGAAAATATGAGTCGTGCAACGAGCAAAAAAACTGATCACAAGTGAGTCTGTCCGATCGTTTGCACGGGCACGTGATCGTAATCCCGTTGCAACGCGCGGGCATGTTTCCTAGTAATATTAAAGTGACGTCAACTTTCACAGAACCAATATAAATAAATCTTCTTGATTTTTCATCTTCTTCTTCCTTGAAAGATGCACTCTTAAATAAGATCATTGACGAAAGACCACTTGGAGCAAATATTTCTCTCACCTTCTTTATATATTTTTCATTAGAAGAAAATGCACCAAATTTTAAAAGAGATGGGTCTCTAATATTTTTAGCTGATAAATCATCCAAAATATTATCTTGCAGAACCATGGTCTCATCACGCCCCCGCTGTTTCCCCTCCCTCAGATCCGGCCGGCGCGGCGCCGCCTCCTCCCCGGCGACCAGATCCACGGCCGCGCGCGTGGGTCCGACCGGATCTGCCACGGCGCGCCCTCCTCTTCCCTCTGGCGAGATGGCGCGACGCAAAGGAGGCCCAGGGCGGTAGCGGACGGGATCACGGAGGCGGCGCGGTAGAGGCCGGGATCAAGGAGGCGGCGCGGATCCCCGGCGTACTCCTCCCTCGAGCACGGCGGCGGCGCCCCCACTCTTCCAAAGATTGAAAGTAAAAGGACTAGAATCAGGCTTTCAAGCGAAGACGATTGCAATGACTTCGCCGAGAAATCACAGAAGTGATCACAAAGAGAGTAAAAAGCATCGCGAAGACAGAGACTACAACTTCGCTAGTTAAGATAAATTGTAGAAGTTCATTTTAGAATTCCAAGTGTTTTTTGTGCCACTCACGAAGCCGGGGGCCTATAAATACCCCACGATATCCTTTGTAAACGCCATGTTGAATGACCACTTTGTAAACCATATCATCATCAATAAAGTGTTGTGTTGAGCAATCACCCAACACATATCAATGTTGTAAGCTTTAAAAACTTCTTCCGAGAAAATCTTGGCAATGCATGCGGAGTCCCGCTGTAAACAGATCTTTGAAGACTATACATTCATCGGGCTTCGGCTTTGGAATCTTTTCATGCCCCAGCCCGCCTATATTGTCCGGCCATCAAAATTCCATCTTTGACCCCATCTCATCAAAGTTAGATTCCCTCATCTTACGTCGCCCAAAAACAAGCGATATTACGTCATCTGGAAGGAGCTCTGATTTAGAAGCAGAAACATCACTTAGCCCTTCATCAGAATTTTCATTATCCTGATTCTGAGATGTTGTTGGTTCTTCAACTTCCGTTATCTTGAGAACCGAACATATTTTCATCAACTTCTACTATCCTGAAAAACAGGAAAACATATTCTTGAAGGGAAAAGGTAAAAAACTAAAGATAAAAAACAAACTTCGGAAAGTGACTTACTTAGAATATAAGAAAAACAGAGACTTTGCCTAAAATCGAAACTTCGAGATTAAACTAATCTATCTTGACTTCGCGACGCAAATTGGACTTCGCTTCACCAAAGAAAATTTCAAAAAAGGTGGCCCCTCTTGAAAAGATGAAGAAAAAAGGGGGGTGCTCCGTATATATAGCCAGGATCGGTCGAGCGGTCAAACTAGCCGTTGAAAAAAACCGAAACAAACGAAGATATTAACGGTATCCGCGAAGTTAAAATTAAAGCCCAACGTCAAAGTCTGGGACGGCATTTTTAAACAAAGTTTTTAAAAAAAAAAAAAACTTAGTTCGTGGGTTTCATGTCTTTGAAGTCGGCTTTTAACGAGGGGGCTGCTGTTGGGTTCTAACTTTGATTTTCATAAACTTTCATCCCAAACTTTGAACTTGCAGGACATGTGAGGTAACTTTGGGAGAAAGTCAACAACAAGAAAAGGTCACGAAGGTGGCTTCGCGAGGTTTTGGCTTCGTAGAGAAACAACAGAATCAGAAACAAGGGATCAAGGAGTCAGGCTTCAAGCGAATTTAGAAAACTTAGCTTCGTAGAAGACCACAGCAAAGAGCTAAGAGGATCGGAAGATCGTTGCGAAGATGAAGAAAGCAACTTCGCCGGAAAAGTTAGAATGTAGACTTTCATATAAGAACTTCTGTAATTTTAGCTATTACGAAGTTAGGGGTCCCATATAAATATCCTCGACATCATTTGTAAGAGCTATGTTCAATGGGCACTTTGTAAACCATATCATCATCAATAAAGTGTTGTCTTAGCAATCATCCAACAAACACATATATATTTATTTATTTATTTATTATCTTAATACTAACACAAACACATATATACAACACATTTCTTGTAGTGCACGACTCTGCCACCTCTACTCTCTCACCGACTTAGCCGCGCCATCCCACAACTGAGAGCTCGAGCGCGATCGCCAGTCGCCACCACTCCGACCGATATAAAAGGACACCGCATGAACACAGCATGCGTCAGGCCACAACAGACGACGTGCTCGATTCCGATAGGATCGAGCCCACATTATTCCGTACATAGCTGGAGAAGATAAACAGTGAACTGAGAGCTCGGATTATCCAATAACACAACATGCATTTATAGCATACGCTTTTTGGCGATGGCTTTTAGTGGAGTAGCCATAGAAATCACCAGTCCAAATTTCTGTCATATCGATACCGTTTTCCATGGCCTCTTTAGGAAGCGTCCAATCGAAGTGGTGCAGCAGCGATGCGAGAATCAAATGCACCGTTCTATATGCCAGCGGCATGCCAAGGCATATGCGGCGCCCGCCACCAAATGGAATCATCTTACAGTCCTTGCTGTTGCTGGAGAAATCAGCGGTAATATTGTTTCCGTTGTTGCCCATGAACCTCTCAGGCATGAATTTATGTGGATCAGGCCATACGTCCGCGTTCCTGTGGACCGCCCATATGTTGAGTATTATGGTGGCTCCCTGAGGAATGGTGTATCCTAGCACTCCTACTGTGGCCTCTGCCCGATAATACGCCATCGACACCGCAGGGTAGAGTCGAAGCACTTCTTTCACCACAGCTTGAAGATATGGGAGCTGGGCAATATCAGATTCCTGGACTTGTGCTCTTGTGCCAACAATTCGCGTGAGCTCCTTCTTCACCTTCTCCATCACTTCTGGGTTCTCTAGTAATAAAGCCATTGCCCATTCAACCGTAGTTGAGCTTGTATCTGATCCCGCAACAAGCATGTCCTGTGATGCATTAATTGATCATTAGCGGGTCACTTCTGGGTTCTGGCGAACAAAGTTTATATGTGTAGTGTTTACATGATCTGGCAAGTATGTAAACTATCATAATATACTTGGGTTGGGATTGTCCTTACTGATCCGCAAACTTGCTCACAGATGTCTCTCTCTCCATTGCTATAACTGGCTAATTGGAGATGAATTCTTGCTCTCCATATACTTGCAGTAGTTCCAACGAGTTTTGAATCATTCTAAATTTCTATTCTACTATAAGTTTTGGATCTGCCTACTTGTCATCTACTCTCGACATATATTCTTTAAAAATGATCAAAGTATAATTTGGGAGACCGTTTGTCATGTCAATCAAGATCAAAGTATAATTTGGGAGACCGTTTGTCATGTCAATCAACGTCTTATAAACAAAATGGATGTAGTATGTGCTGTCTATGTCATCTAGTAATTTTGTAGTACTCTCTCAGCCCCCCAAAAATGTATAATTCTAGGATTGACATGTCAAGCTTTTTATATCTTACGAAGTTTATAGTAAAAATATCAAAATTAGTTTATATACTGTAAAACAGGATGCTGTGGCCTGTGGGTTCTTACAGTGAACAGTCCTTTGATTGTTGAACGATTCATCGTATCCTGCTGCCATTCATGTTCCTTTGTCGAGCACCGCATCTAGCATATCATTCTTGGGTGGCTCGCAAGCCTCCCGCTCCAGCAGCCGCTGCGCAAACACCTCGTCTATCACTCGATAGAAATGCGCGACGAGCGGCTCCGCCTTGCGCCGCAAACCCTGCAGGTCGGCAGCTGCGATCGCCGGGAAAAAGTCTGACACGTTCGGCGTCCCAGCCAAAACCGTCACCTCCTTGATGATATCAGCGAGCCCAGCGGAGTCGAGGTCAATGGAGAACATGGTGCGCGACACAATGTTCATGGCCGTGGTGGACAGCCGCTCGTGGACGGCGACCGGCTCTCCGAGCACCGCCCGCTCGGCGACGTAGCGCACCAGCTCCTCCACCTTGTGCTGCCGCAGCGGCTGCAGCGCCCTCAGCCGGCTCGGCGCGAACAGCTCCGTCGCACAGAGCTTCCGCATCGCCCGCCACCTGGCCTGCGGCGGGAGCCCGATGACGGAGTTGAAGCGGTGTCCGTGGGCGTCCCAGGTGTGGAGGAGGGGGCGATCCGCCAGCACCGCGTTGTGCTTCTGGTAGATCTCGCGGGCGCCGTCAGCCGATGAGACCACTACCGTAGGCATCATGCCAAGACGTAGAGACATGATCGGCCCGTAGCGCTCGGCGAGGCGAGCAAGGGAACGCTGGGGTTGCCCCGTCCAACGGCCAGGAGGTTGCCCACGACCGGAAGTGGCCAGGGACCAGGGGGCAGACGGCGGCAAGCGTCTGCGATCAGCTGGAAGGCGTACATAGAGATGATGATGAGGCACAAGGCCAACCCTACTGCTACCGTTAGTTGGGATGCCATCGGATTCCGGCCTTTCGGGCTACCAGCTAGCTGGTTGTTGATCATGCCATGCTCGCTCAATCCTCCCGACCGTGCGTCTATTTATACACTCACGCACTGAGCTAATCCATCTTTTTTTTCAACTTGGAGTACAGTCGATAAAAGTAGCTAGACGCAAAGGTGTACAACTGCTACCTTTGCGTCTAATCAGCACCTTCCGGGTCCCAAGAACGTTACTGCCGGAATTGCTTCTGACACAAGATAATCGGTAGTCATGAGGTGGCCTATCACGACTTCACGAGTAGAGGTGGAAGCTAGCAGAAATCGGACATCTATGGATTTTAGCAAATGAATTAGGAATTCAAAATTTGTTGGGGAAAACCAGTTCGTAGTTCATTTATTTTTTTTTGAACTAGAGGGTATCCATTGGACATCCATTGACATCCAACTTGCACCTAGAATCACGAGGTGGAGCAAGTTTGCCAGCAAAGACGGACCCAGCGTCGCCCACGCCACAGCAACTTCGGGGCGATTGTAACACCCGTGTTTTTGCATCATTATAAAATTCACTAAAAATTTAAACTTTTTAAAACTTTACAACAAATTAAAACTTGACTATTTATTTTCCGTGAAACCATTTCAAAATAAAATGCTTTTCAAAACCCTGCATGAAAATTCACCATATAATATGTTAGGATTGTTTGAGTGCTTGTATGTTATGTTTGCTCTAGGATTTATTTTGGCACCGAATAATCCTCCTTGACTTATTCTCCAAATATCCTTGATCGTCCTCTTGGAAAACAATTCCTTGTAATTCTTGAATTATCCCAATCGTCCACCACCATGTATCCTTGAAGTCTAAATTCATCTTCAATTAGGTTATGTCCTAGTTTATTTCTGGGAAGATAAAACCGTCTCATGCATATATGCGTATATATCTGTACCGGTGTATAACTATGTACAAATAAATATATATATATAGGAACGTATATGTGTATATATCAATCGATGTATGCCTAGAAGTACATATACAGGCATATAAAAGAATAGATATATACATATATGTATGTGTATACACCTATACAAAATATACGTAGGTGTATAATCATGGCCGTAGCATGAGTGCAGCGTTTTACCCTTTTGGGCAAAACTCAGCAGCAAGCCGAGCAGCCCAACTCTCTCCCTTTTTCTGTGTCACTTACACACGGGACCCACTTGTCATTCCCATCCCCTACCTCTTGTCCCTTCCTCCCCCACGAGAATCACGCTGCCAGCTCAACCGCACTGTGGCCATGCGGTCACTGCCCCAAAGCTGTTGTGGAGAACCGCCCTTCTCGCGTGTCGTCTTCCTGCTGGCACTCACGAAGAGCACGGCCGGGAGCTCCAGCTCGCCATATACTTTTTGCACCAAGCTGCACGGAGGCATGGCGACCACACTGTCGTCTTACCCGTCGAACTTATCCATCCACTGCTAAACACGCCGCGATTTCCGTTGATAGCTCACGCACGCGAGCTCCGTGTAGACACTGCAGCTCTGCGTCGTTGCCGGTAGATATCCCCGCAACCGCCTCTGTGTGTCGTCGTCGAGCGCCAAGGCTGTCGTCCAGTCCAGCAACAAGTGCGTCGTTCTTCTCCAGACAACAGCTCCAGCACGAGCACCGCCCTCTCCCTGTCAGCAAGAAATATCTCCATGACCGCCTTACTGTGCGCTCACACCACCAAAACGCCGACGCGAATTCCGCCGGCGCCATGGACATGACCTCACGAGCACCGACCATACTGGAGCTACGAGTGGACGCGGAGGCAGCCAGCGCAGCATCGAGACACATCCAGCACCGCCTTAGAGCTGGCACACGTGCGCACGGGCGGATAAATATCTCGCCATGGCCACCGACTTCGCCGGGCTATAAAAGGGCCGGCCTGCGAGCCCCGCCGTCGCCACCACCACCCAGAGCTCCGCACGATGAGGGAACACACCATCACCCTCTCCTTTTCCATTCTCCCATCCTAAACCAAACTCTATTCCAATATTCCCCAAATCCACCGCCATCGCTGCCATTGGAGACCGACCTCCGTTCCGAGTCACCGAGAGCTTCTCCGACCAAATTGGGGAGACGAGGTGAGTCCTGGATGTCTCCTTTACCTTCCCCGTAGTTCCTAGTTTTCCATTTGCTCTGTAGTGCCCTACCGATGTAGCGCCGCCCGGCACGCGCCGCGGCTCCGCACCATGGCCGCCGCGTACTCTCCGTCACGTATACAAGTGCTGGGCAGGGACGAACAAACACATACCTATCTCCCACACACTCGCAACCACCGCACTCACTCACCCAGCATGTACCTAAGCACTACACGCGAGGGCGAGCACAGCTCTGCACCACCGCCTCCACCACGGCAGACTCCCGTCGCCGCCGTAGGCACATCCCACAACCACCGACTCCACCAACAGTTGTGTCTTGGACCTTGACGCACCAGCCACCACGTATGACTGGGCACCAACCGGAGACGACGCCGGCCGAGCCAATTCCGGCAAGCCGCGCCGCTGCTCTGTTTCGACGTTGGGCCGGACACGCCCCATTCCGAAGTCCTTCTGTCCCCGTCTGATTAAAAGGAGCAGCCAGGGATGGCCCACGCGTCAGAGGCACATGTCGTACTCGTCACAAAGCCCACGTACACAGTACACCACCCACAGTTAGCTGCTGAAGGCATACGGGCAGTATATACAGAGCAATGGAAATCTATTTTCCTGCATTGGATAAATTCCCAGAAAATCCCTAATACACTACCCATACGTTTACATCGCATTCCATGATTTCGATTTCTAGAATTTATTCCCAATTACTCTTACACCCTATATAATCTTTTATATTAAATCTTTGTAAATTCATATCCTTCCATTCAAGCCCCAAATTAATTGATTCCTTCACCATAAATCTTCTAAAATCAAACCCCTCACACTCATATCCTTGTCCATATTATTTGGTGCCCATTTAAATTCTAGTTTGTTTGCTATCCTTTTCATATAAAATATATATTAATCGCGTAGTAATGATCGTCGTAAGAAGGCGTGAAGGCACACAATGGATCCTGAAGCACCGCTACACGAGGACAAAGGAGCGGATGCACAAGAATCGGAGGCCTTGGATATACTGTCGGCAAATATGAGGCAAGTCCTAATTCTCACCTATCCGCTACATTACCATTCCATTAATTACTCCATTTCCGCCACCTCTACATTTTGCTAGCCTCCACCATAATCCGCCATATCCAAACCCCACCAACTTATAATCTTAATTTATATACTCTTTAATTTCTCACTCATGAATTAATATGGAATTATGAGTTTGTTTATAGTTATATGATTTATGAGAAGGTAATGGTTACCTTGATGAGATATGAGTAATATGAGTTTGATAATAATAATTATGGAACTTAAAGTGGTAAAAGCTGGACTAAACCACGACAAAGGGGCGAGTGAAGGGTAATTCATGTGGTATGGATTACCTTGACAGTTCGCCTGTGTGGGTTCTGTTGGGAGATACTCGCCTCGGTCGCATAAGGACCGGTTCGTAGGCCATCTCGTCTAGTGAGATATTTAAATGCGGCCCGCATGTCTATATGGGTAGACTTGATCTCACACCCAGTTAGATAGAAGTATAATCCTTACTAAGGAGGCCGGTGTAGGCAGCGGACTATCGAGGAGAGGACACGGTTCCGAAAGTGATCTTCCGTGGTCCGGTCGGCATGGTTGCCGAGTGGTCTTCCATGTAAAATTTGTTGTCGTGCGTGCCGTGTGCGAGCACCCTTTAATTAAAGCGGATCTTTGAGTGATCATCCATGGATGCTAAGTGATCATCCAACCACTAGATGTTTTGGGATCTTTGTGTGGGTCCGACCCCTGAGAAGCCGTAGTAGGATTATATGGAAATCTAAGGTAGCGCCCTCTCGGGTACGAGGTCTCGTTAGGTCTTTCTAAGCCATGACGATGGTGTAGGAATGTGCCTATCATGCGGGGAATTGTGTACACCTCTACGTAGTATTATTGAATCTATTCGAATAGCCACGTCCTTGGAATGGGCAATACTAGGATGAGGTCCCCTATGATTAGACTTCCACGACTATCATGTTTTGGTAAGTTGTATTTATGAATTCAGTGATTTATAACTAACCAGGGGAACTAGCGAGGATGGTAATTCCCTCCTAGGGCCCAACCCTATATTTTATATACTTACTTTAATTACCCTACCACCTACCACTTCATACCACCACTACCCAGTTCCACATATAGCCTCCATCACTCCACTCCACCTCTACCCAAATTAGGGGCTTCTTGCGAGTACGTAAGTACTCAACCCCCTCTATTCTATGTTTTTTAGGTATAAAGTTGCTTTGGAGTATATCCAAGAATGGAGCTATCGAGGACAACGAAAGGATAAAAGCTAGGAAGAGTACACACAAGACGGAGACGTTTGACTACGTGGAGGAGCTATGTTAGAACGCAGCTTAAGGAAGAAGTCCGGGGTTTTGTGCGCACTCCAAGTTACTGTAGGAATGGAACCATGACGTTGTAGGACCGCTGTATTAGGAAACTCTCGATATATGGTATAAGGCCTATGGCCTAAGTATGTAAACCCAAACTATGTAACGTGTTCTCCCTATTAGTAATAAAAGTATGGTTTTTGATATCAACTCTATGTTAATTGGGCGTATTTGTGTATAGATCCCGACACAAATACGTGTGATTACTGATCCTCAAAATGGGGGTCGACGGCGATCTGTCACCGCCGCTCTGAGCCTCCCCGCTGAGCTACCTCCTCGGCCACCGCCGCCGCTACCGACTAGCCGCCCTGCGCCTTAAAATGGCCACCTTGACCTTCCTCGTCCCTACTCCTTCCCTCTTCCTTCCATTTCTAATGTAGGTTGTAGCTCGCTCTTATCCAGGCATCCGGCGGCCGCCAAGCAGGTAACGCCTGGATCTGCTCCCTAGGGCCAAATCCATTGTCCCTCGCATAGATCCGCCGTTGTGGGGGATGACGTGGCGTCTCAAGAACGGCAGGGCAACCGCCTCCCGAGGCTTTAAATACGCCTCCCTCTCTAGGCTCCTCCTCGCGTTCCTCGATGGGAGGGCGATCTAGGTTGGGCTGCTCCCTCGCGGGCGGGGTCGACCGAAGACAACGTGGTGGTAGCGGCGTGGTGCACGTCTCACGATGGGAGGCATCGGGTAGCCGACTGGGGGCGAAGCCCGCTAGGTTGGTATGCCTACATCTCCATCTGTCCTCCTACGGATACCACGGCAACACCAGGCCACGGTCCGGTCCGGGAGCCCTATTGCCGTGGATCGCGGTGTTGGATGAGCGCCAAGCTGGGGTGCTTTCGGCATGTGGGCGCCGGGCTTTGTCGCTCCTGTCCCCGATGGTGTTGCTCGCCTTCCCGGGTTCTACCATCGGCCGCAAGTTGCCCCCCGGAGTGCTTCCACCGGCTCGGCAAGGTATGGCCTATGCCTTGGGGCATTTGTTGTTGACGCCTTGGCTAGTCGTTGTGCCTTGACCCGCCCCATTGGTTTCTAAGCCGGACGGACTATATAGTTCATGGTCGGGAGCCTAGGAGAAAGCCATGCACAACTTTGTCCACGAGATCGGCGGCGACACCCAAAGCGTCATTTACCTCCTTGGATGCATCGATGATTTGGCTCCAACCCCATGACTATAGTTTTATCCCTCTCCTCATGGTGAAAACTAAGTTCTAGTTATATGGAGCCGGTGGTGGCGGCGTCAACAATGTCGTTTTTCCTCCCGAGGGCACCTCCGTGGAGGATGGATTCCGCTTATGCCGCACCATTGTGTTGTGTCCCTTTGTGCGCTCTCCAACCATGTTGTTGTTACTCCCTCGGTGAGTTCAGCCTTGGTTGTTGGATGTTGCCAATAGTTCGATGAGTGTCCTCCTCTGGCGGCTCTGCTCCATCGGTGATCTCCTTGATGGTGCTTGAATATAAAATATCGGGTGATGTTCCCACATTTGTTGTCATTCCTCCAAGGATTTCTCCTCGCCGACGACATTAGATGATGGTATGTGGGCTTGGATGTGCTATAGTATGTCACTACGGTTTCATTAGAGGCATTCGTGTCCACGGATCCTAGACTTGTGTGTCCTTCACCACTCCTCGATGGTGCTAGAATATCAAATGTCGATTATTGTTTCCCATCGCCGCCGGTCCCCTCCAAGGATTCCTCCCTATGGGACGGTGTTGGATGGTGTTACGTGGGCTCGGATGACTTGGATGATGTCATTATCATGAAAGAATGGTGGAGGGCTTAATGGAAACGGTGAAACCGGGCGACTATGCTGTTCGGCGGGGGCACAAGTCGACGTTCGACTAAGCGTCTTTTCAGCTTGGGTCCAGGCTTATCTTGAGTTTGATCAAGTGTCGTTGTTGTTGGTGTGGGCGGTGGTGTTGTACTCTCACTACAAGAAATATTTTTTTTATGACAAAATTCCTCGTGTGAGAGGCGAATTTCGTTATATAATGTACCATAATATGACGAAAAAATTTGTGTCGTCATAAAATTACAAGTGCCTCGAACTATTTATGTATTTGCAGTTTTTACGTGTCACATAAAAGTATCCAATTTCATCACAAAATGTAACTCACAAAGTGTAGCCAAGTCACAAAATGTACGATCTCTCCCCCTTTCATGTACTTTTCATGTTCTTCTTTGACCTCAAGGGTCAGCCCCACATACGTGGAGCTCTGTTGTAATCTTTTGTAAACTTCGCCTTTGAGGCAACTTCCATGCACGGGCTTGCCGGCCTCAATGAAATATATTCGGTGGGGTTCTCAACCCCGCCTGGTGACGTCTTCAAAAAATAAAGGTGGCCTATCTTTGTCGGTTTGCCGACTTGATAGGGATAATACACTCTACATGTCACGCCCAAAAAATGCCACATTTATTGGCTACTAACCGTGGCAATTATTTATGAAAAACACCACGGTTAATCCATTAGTCGTGATGGTTATGTTATAAAAATGCCATGGTTAATGGCTATTAACCATTGCGGATATTTTATAAAAACCGACAGCTAATCTATTAATTGTGGTGATTATGTTAAAAATGCAATTAATGGCTATTAACCGTGGATTTTTAAAAAAAATCGCTAAGGTTAATAAATTTGTAACGCCTTGCAAAATATTTTCTGCAGTAGTGTCGGCCCAGCGACACCACACTACCTAGCCCCTGCCCGCGGATGCGCCGCCACCGGCGAGCTGATTTGCATGGGAGGAAGGGGAGGGATGAATAGGCCATGGATCTGATAGAGGAGAGATAGGAAGACGGTCATAGAGGTTGAGGCTTGCCTAGGCCCACCGTCGTTTCGCCGGTGGAAGCAACCAAACTGGATTCGGTTGTCGTTGCTCCTCCTTGCTGTAGCCTAGCGATGTTGTGGGTGCTCCCGCCATGGTGCCTAGAGGAGGAGAGGGAGTCGGAGGTACTGGAGGAGAGGAAGCCACTAGAGGAGGGAGGGGCATGTCATGAGCGGACAAAGGACGGGCGCATCGTGGGGTCACGAAGGGAGGAAGACAACGCTATATTGGTCGGAGGGGCTGTGGGGAGAGGACTGAATGACTGAATGAGACTGAAACCCAAAAGTGTTGTATTTATATTCTTAAAGCGGTCATTGGCGTCGCCCTGGGCCTATTGGGCCTTGGGATCCACTTTTTTTTAAGCGGGCCTTATAGTGTGCCTGCCTCCAAAAATTGATTTTTTTTGGGACGGTTATCTTAAGACACTCACCTATGTAAATCGAATTGAGCCATTAATCGAGGTAGGAAAAATAGCACCCGCCTCAGTTAAGTTTCGGCGTGTGTCACGCAAAAATCAATCCCATAGTGATACAATTATTATCATTGTTGGTTTCAAACATCAATTGACATTGAAACTCAACATATCACTTCCCGATCATGCTTTAACTCCTCAATAAGACATGGTATTGTTGTCGAGTCAATGACACAGCTATGCAGTTTTTTGAATGCAACAACGTGGAATGAATAATCCCCATCTAGAATGTATTACCATAGATTCCAGACAGGTCTGGTGGAGTTTGGCTTCGCACCAATTACATCGCAACTAGAGGCGTGATGGTTAGAACTACAACACTTATAGTAAACACAACAAACACAACATGAATCAGCTACCAATGCTGCCTATTGAGAAATTCTGAAGAACTCATGTCCACTTACAACTGTAAGGTACTCCCTCCAGGACAAATTGTAAGTCATTCTAAGAATCTTAGAGAGTCAAAGCATTTCATGTTTAACCCAATATATATGATAATATAATAACCTGTAGGACACCAAGTAAGTATCATTGGATTCTTTGTTAATTATATTTTCATAGTATACCTATTTGATATCATAAATCTTTGTAATTCACTATGATTTTAGTCAAATTTAAAATATTTTGACTCTCCAAGATTTTTGGACTCACTTACATATTGGAATGGAAGGAGTATTGAATTGGATCCAATAGACGAGAACTAGGAAGATGTGAGGCATTGTGTCGGAACCAATAGGCGGTAATCGTGAGTAGCATTGCCTAAGCACTACTAAGAAATGATTTTGCGAGACACCACCCAAAATTTAATGGAGGCGGACACCAATGCATCTAGGATCCATCCCGTCCACCAATGCCTTTTGGAAGGAGGAAGCCTCAAAGGGGACGACTAGCAGGAGGAAAACAAGGAGATATAGAGAAGAGATCAAGGTCCTCGCAACCTGAGACAATCCCAAGGCATTTAGACTCTAAAGCTCTTAACAAGTGTCAAGCACTAAAGACAATAAAAATACAAGTACACAAAGTCAGGTGTAGCACAAGTTCATTACAAGACGACCTCAAGCATCATCCGATTATTTTGACAAATCAGGCAAGCTACCGCACACTATAATCAAAGGGTCTACTTTGTGAATTATAGCCTCAGATGGCTCTATGGTCCACTGCTGGAGCTACCTGTATAACGAAGCAACCATATGGGCAGGCTTCCCTTTTATGGTACATCATGTCTATTGGTTGGTGTAGATTGTTTAAATGGCCACCAACACCATGTGTGCCCCGGTGGAAAAACTGAACTAAGCAATCTCCTCAAAGGCCTAGGGATTTCCCCCCAGCTGGAAGGCCACCTCTAACGAAGAAGCTAGCCCCTCCAGCTGAGCGTAGGACCTCGAAGCTTGTCCTCAAGAGATGGTACTTGAGACACATACCTCATCTCCATGATTGTTGACGGTACATGGAAAAAGGTGGTAGAGAAAACCATCGAGTTTGAGTTTTCCTTAGCCTTTAGAACCAAGCTATGGTAAAATTGACGCCAAGGACGCATCCAAGCACCGTTTTTGAGATTGACATGTGGATGGAAAATTATAAATCTAATTTTATAAGTGAACCAATGGCTTTGGTGCGACAAACAAATTCCATTGGACTCAATGGGAATCGTCAAAAAGTCAGAATCCAAAATCTATCAAGGTGCTGCATCGCCGCTTTTGGTTTGTTCGGCCTTGTATTAATATATCAACAATAATGCTATAGAAACAACATGTGGGTGAAGGCTAAACACGATACTATAGAAAATGTGTCGGGTAAAGCCTGGCTAGATAAGTTAGGACAACAAAATTTGTAGTCTTAATAAGTCATGACGTACAGGAGCATCATTCAAGTGTGCATATGGCAATGGTTAACAATAGAGAAAAAACACAAACCGCAGAGAGGGCAGAGCACCCTACCGCCTTAGCTTTTTCAAGCCCCCGGTTCACTAGTTACGCAAAAACCGGGCTATGCCGGTCTTAGGGGTCTTAGGGCATGTTCAACCCACAGACAACCTCTTGTTTATAAGTTTTTAAAAACAGAGTACAAACAATTAAAAAGATCGGTCATACAATAGCAAACTATTTGATGGTCTATAACTTTTAATCCATGTATATAATTGTAAAGTTGTACATTCGCCCGTGAAAATCGGCCCGGTCCGTGGCCGACCTTTGGCCCGACCGTGGCCCGCCCGATCCGACATGTGCGTGCCACGGCGGCCCGGCCCGCACCAGACCGGGCCATGGGCCGTCGACTCAGCCCGCACAAAGACGGCACTAGTCCGGCCGGTGAGGGAGTCGGCCCGGTGGCGGCCCGGCCCAACGGCTGGTTGCCATATATAAGCCCGGCGCGTCCCGTTCCACCCCCACCGGCCGAACCCTAATCCATTTCGTCCCCCACCCCGGCCGCACTCGTGACTCGCTCTCCTCCTCGCTCTCGTCGACCTAACCCTAATCGACGATCCGCCGCGCCAGCCGGCTCGCCTCTCCGTCGGATCTAGTCACCTCGCCGGCGATCCGGTGACCTCTGTCTTTTCTCCTTACTTTCTCCTCTCCTTTCTCCTCTCTCTCCCTCTTGTTCTCTCCGTCGGCCATGTGAGTACTCCTACTCTCCTCTCCTTCCTCCGTCCTCGTCGGATCGACCCTTCTCCACTCTCCGGCGACCTTTGCAACTCCGGCACCGGGCTCCGCCCGTAGGTAGCGGCAAGCGCTCAGATCTGAACCTTCTCTCCCTCTTTTCTCTTCCATCTTTATACGCTTCTCCTCTTCTCGATCATTTGCTTTCTCCTTGCACGGGTTGGTGCCCGACGCCGCCTCTTCCTCCTCACGGAGTGGAGATGGCCGGGCCACCAAAAGGCGTTGAGAGGCGGTGCGGAGGTGCAGGCGGGGTGGGGTCGTCCTCCTCGCCCGGCTCGTCCGGCCGTGGTCTTTGGAGGAGCAAAGGCGGGGTGGGTCGTCCTCCTCGCCCGGCTTCGTCGGCCGTGGTGATGTCCTCGCAACGCGGGCTTGAATCGCGATTCATCGGCGTCCAAGAACCGGCGGCGAGGACTCAGCCGCTGTTCGGACGACGATCCGGAGGTCGAGGGGCGACAACGACCTCTGCGGAGGATGCGGCGCTGGGGTGTCGATCTCGATGCGAGTCATCGATGTCGATGTCGGTGATGATGACGATGCCGATGACACTAACACCACCGGTAAGCGTTACGATGTGTGGGACTACTTTCATGAGGTAAAAAGAGAATAAGATTCGTGTTGGTGCTATCCGTATGCCTTTGTGATGCTAAGTACTCGCTAGATCCGCTAATGGCACCGGTCATTTGAGGAGGCATATGAAAACTTGCATGAAAAAGAAAGACCATGTCGATATGGTACAGTCTAAGCTAGCTTTGAATGCTAATGGTTTAGGTACTTGGAAATATGATTCTATGGTTCCTCCATCCGTCTTCGCTAACAGATGGGGAAGGATCTTTGAGTCCTCATCCCAAACTCCATCTAGTACTACATCCAACGTTAGTGAGCTTCTGACTTACCCGACTTGATGATTACGTGTCATGGGCTGATCCTAACTTTGACATATTGCTTTGGTGGCGTGATCACAAGCAAACTTATCCTGCTCGTCTATTCTAGCTCGAGATATCATGGCTGTCCCCTGCTTCTACTTGTGTCTTCGAGTCGTGTTTTAGCTTGACGGTAGGATTCTTGAAGACGCCCGGCGTCGCTTCTTCTACGAGCATGTGGAGATGCTCACCGCATCAAGGACTGGGACCAAGCAACAAGGAAGGAGCAAGCATACGGTGGTGGACAAGGACTTGGAAGATCTGTTCAAGAACATGTACATTGGTGATCCTCCTGGCTCGAACAAGATGGCGCGGTGGCGGCGGCACCTAAGCGGCGCAATGTGGCAGCCGGCACCGGCGGTAGAGGCTCCCATAGCACGGTGGATAGAAGAAGAGCACTGTAAGGTAAGAATAAGATAGAAGTTTGTTTTGTTATGCACAGCTGTTCAGAATTTAAAATTGAATTTGAACTAACAATTTTGTTTCCTTATGCAGTGCTGGACTTTTGGTTGCAAGTCTGAGAGCAATAGAGTCATAGTGCTGGACTTTTGGTTTTTGAGAATTTGCTTTTGCTCGCGTGACTTGTATGTTGGCTGTTGGTTGCCACTTGCCACTGAGTTGGCTATTGTAATAGGGCTAGCTGTTGTCCCTGTTGACATGTTTGAAACATGAAACTTGAAACTTTGAATAAATTGAGCTGTCTTTGTACTCTTTTCCTTTCTAGGGTTTCTCCCACAAGGGTGGGTTTACCTAGAAAGGTTTTTAATGAGGCAAAGATTGCACACAGCTCACTTTTTAAACTTGTCTTGTGATCTTTATTTTGAATCTGCAATTTCTATCTTAGAATCTGAAATCTATGTAAAATCATGTAAAAAATGTGATGTATGCTGAAAAAACTGTCATTTGAGATGTATGTTGTAAAAAACTTGTCATTTGAGATGTGTTGTTGCTGGCGGGCTGCGGGCTGGCCCGAGGTGCCGGGCTCAACGGGCGGCAAGGCCCGGGAAAATGGCCCACGGACCGGACCATGGGCGTACCCCGGCGGCCCGTAGCACGGTGGTGGCACGCCCGGTCGGCCCGTAGTGGCCCGCACCGTTGTTGTGCGGCCCGCCCGATCGGGCCGCGAGCCGTGCCGCGCGGCCCGTTGTACATCTATATATAATTGTGATGCATGCACCAGACAATTAAAAAAAAAACTTTCCTTTTTCCCCTCCCGCATGCATGCACAAGCGCATCCCAACCGCTACTCTTAATGCTGACCCAATCAGGCAACAGGCCTACACCCCAGCCATAGGATCGGAACGTGTGAGATCCTTCCTTCGCCGACCCGCTCACGAGCACGCCAACACCGTAGAACGGGTCTTTTACCTGGTGTCTCTTGTGTGGGAGCACCAGCCGCGTCGTCGTTTCATTAGACGACGGCCTCGGCCCTTCTGCTGCTCAAAAATTCGCGGCACATAGTACATGCCTTGCCAGTTCAATTGTACAGACGCACAAGTGAAGGCTCTACTTCGGTCTTTTAACAATCCAACAGTCGGTCCGGTGCGGTCTAAATGACTATGCAAAATTTAAGGCTACTAGGCTTTGTAGGCTTTTTGAATATACTCAAGGGCAATTTATTCCGTCGTGTATACGAAGAAACAGGTAGCCGTAGCTATCATCTACCACTAACTACTAACCTAGCTTGGTAGCAATAACTGCACTGATCATGATCTGTTTCCACTAGCCATGCGTGTATTGTTGTTGTTTATGCATGTATACTTATACTTTCACATTCTGTCAACAACGTCCCATGAATGATTGAAATTGACCCAGACCTCTTTTAAAGCAAGGATCATCTAGAGAGAATTGTTCAATGTTGTTGAAATAGTTAGCGCGGAAAGCTCATGCAGTCAATCAGAAGGAGGGAGGTTACCACGATAGTGACTGCTCAAGAGCTTAGAACATCTCCAACGGTTCTGTAAATAAGCTCCTAATATTTATTTTTAGGAAGATGTGGAAAAACTATCTCCAACAGCTCCTAAAATTTAGGCACTTCGCGTAACTTCGGATGCGAACACATGGTTGATTTAGGTCACATGTGTTTAGTTTTGTGATTGAGTGATTGTCAACGGTCAACATTTTAATTCTATTTTCTTTTTATTCTTTATGCTTCGGCTATGTTCACCGGCACACGTGGAGTGTGTCGAAGACGTATCTCTTGGTTCGTGTTGTGCAGGTGTGGAGCTCGGAGATGGTAGGACGGCGAGGTGAAGGGGCCAAGGAGGACGTGCCGGGCCGGACGGACCGGGAGGTGAAGGACGGACGTGAGGCTTGGACCGAGGGACCGGATCGCCGGGTGGCTAGCCATGGTGGTGACATCCGGGACATCGACGGATGCAAGAGGACGTGGCGGGACCGTGTCGATCGGGTCAAGACGGCGGCGGCGTGGCAGAGCGGGGAGCTCTCGGATGACTTGGCGACTTTCGGGCGGTCAAGACGGCGATGACACGCGTGTCGAGGAGGTTTGGTGGTTTGTCCTCAAAACCATCGGGCGCTGGTTTCGCGGGTTTGGGCCTCAAAACCACGGGTGCGGGTTTGTGGTTTGGGCCTCAAAACCATCGGCGGGTTTCACGGGTTTGGGCCTCAAAACCGGGGCGTTCCGGTGGGACGGAAGGGCGGACGCGTGGCGGCATCCGGGAGATTGCGTGGAGCAAGGCTGCGGATGAGGAGGTGCGGTGGCCGTCCGGATCGAAAAATATCCGTAGTCGACCAAAATAGCCCTAGGGTTAGTGGTTTTGGGCTTATATGTATCGGAGGGGCAAAATAGGGATGAGAAATAAGGACCATATATAGAGGATGGCAGCCATCCTCCCCTCTTTGCCTCTTCCATTTTCGTTTTTATTTTTCCCCAATTTTAGGGTTCTTGTTTAGAGGTCTAAGAACACCAAATTGGTGACATTTCGTGGTGATTTTCGAAGGGGAAGGGCAGCCCCAATCCTGCCCGACGACGTATCCGGGCTTTTTGATCCGTGTTTCTTCCTTCTTTGCTGTAATTTTCGTTGGGATATTTTGGATCTCGTGCTCAGTTCTTGTTGTGGTGTGCAGGGGAACGAACGAGCTGTGCCCGTGATCCAGGCGAGCGGCAGCAGCCAAGGGCGACCGGCTCCCATCCCGAGTTCGAGCGCAGGCAGAGGCTTGGTCGGCCGGCCAAGCAGCGCTTCCTCCCCAGCTCGGCAAGCTCCCTGCAGCACCACGCCGCGGCCGGCCAGCAGGAGGCACGCACGAGCGCGTGCTCCTCCAGCTCGCGAGCGGCCAGGGGCACATCTGCAGGCGCGTGCAGCAGCGTGGCCAGGATATTTTCAGTATCGTGCTTGGTGCTTTCAGTAGTGCGGATTCCAGCAAGCTACAGCATCAGGAACCGAGCTCGTCAGGCCGCCTGCAACACCTTCTCGTCAGGTAACAGCTTCGATCATGGGCAAGGTAAAGAAAGTCAGGTTCTCTACGTAACTTCATTCTCTAGTATCCAAATTGGTATATTCAGAAATTGATTATTTCCAGCAATGGATTTCAAGCAGCAGCAGCTTGTACATCGATGCTAGAGCCTTGATCTGACTGACTTTTCCTTGGAGTACTACTTGATTGTTTGGAGAGTGAATCAATTCAAGTTTAGTGCTTCAGTTTGTTTTCTTGCTGCCGTGTTTGAGCTGCTAGAAATCTTCAGTATTTAGTGCAGCAGCAGCAGCAGTTTGGCTGTTTTTCTTGCTCTCGGTGTCCACTTGTGAGGTCCAGGAAATGCTCATTAACTTAATCATGTTTAGAATTTGCAAATTCTTGTGACACCTCTTTCTAGCTACACTGTACTTTCATTTGTTTATTCAAGCAAGCTACTAGAAGCAACAGCCAGCAATTGCAAGTTGATCGGCTTGCTGTTCTTCAGCAACAACAGAAGCAAGCAGCTGTTTTAGTTGCTCATTTTTCCGCCTTGATCTTGTGTCCGTTGTTTGTCCGTTTGAGCTCCGATTTCAGAACCGATTTTTGCGTTTGATTCATTGAGCCCAACACTTCACGTGTGACATCTTGCTACTAGTTAGCACGTGTGTTACTCGTCTCTCATTTGAGTTCGCCTTTGAGGTTGGGGGTTGAGCCGATGACCCAGAATTGAAAAGGAAAATCGAGGCTCCCATTCACCCCCCTCTGGTCGCCGTTTCGGTCCTTCATCAGACTTTGCGTATCCTTCCCTTCGCGCAGTTTCGTCTTCGCGCCGTGAATTGATGTGTCTTCCTCCCTCTTCACCAAATTTAGGAGTTGGGAAACATAAAGTTTTTAGTACAAAAATTTAGGGAACTATTGGAGAGCAACTCCAACTGATTGGCTAAACACTATAGTCAAATTTCATTGTTTAGCTATTTTACAAAAAAAAAAAAAAAAAAAAAGAGGTTTTCAATAGACTTGTTATTTATAAAATCATATAGCAAATGGCTATGGTCGGCTATAAATGGCCACCGTGATTTTAGGTATAGCATGTTTGCTATTTTACAAAACCATTAGCATGTCTGTTAGAGTTCATTTTTTCTTTAAAAATGCCCATATATAGTCTACCTAGTAAAAATAGCACATCTCTTGGAGTTGCTCCTAACTCACACGCTGCCCTTATTTTTTTTTAGTCCTGACAGTTTTCGAGTCTTACAGCAGGTCCAAATCGCTAGTTGACGTGGGCATCAGAAATAATTTAAAAACGCCCTCAAGGGCTAGTAGGCTACGGTTCCTATGATTCCAAGTTTTCAACTACCATAAATACTCGATCAAATTTTGTTTGTTGTTGGTTGCAACTGCTACTGCACTATCGACCTCTCTGTGCCTATTGAGGCCGTGCGTCGGCGTCTCCGTGGGCATGGGCCGCGGAGTCCAGTGGGCAGGTCACACACTACTACAGAATTGGTCATCACTACCGCCTCCATCACTACCCAAATGAAAGAAACCGCCAGTGAATGCCCATTCCAGGCTTCTGATTCAGAAAATGACTATGAATGAGCAAGAACCGGCGAGTGGAAGTCCGGACTACTTGCCGGTTGGTTTCTCCACCCGGCAGTGACTTCTATCACTTTCGGTTGTTTAGCAAACCCGGCAGTGGTTAATGCATGCGGACCTAAATATTTATTCATTGTGGTTCACACCATTCTCGCGTCCGTGTGAGGCATCTTTCCCGTCCCTCTCTCTCCCGAGATATTTCGTCGCCAACTTGCGGACCAATTCTGTCCAACTCTCCATCCCGGCCCCGCAGCGACATTCCCGACGACGCCCCCGAATGGCGGCTACGGCGTCGGCGTGGCGCGGGCGGCCTCGGCGGTCGGAGCTTCAGCTGGTGGCGCCCGGCGGCGCCCGACATCGGCGCTGGCGACCTCGGTGCCACCGCGACAAAGCGGACGGCTCGGATCCATGGAGGCCTCGCAAGATCCCGCAGGTGGGAGCAGGGATCGATGCCGCGGTGCTTCGCCGAAGGAGCGGGTGAGTAGGGATCCACGCCGCGGCGCTTCGGCGAGGATTGGGTGACGAGATTTTGCGGTCTTGCTTCCTTGCTGCATGCACTCCAGTCATGGTGGGTGTTCTTAATTTAGTAAATGATTTTTTGGCATTGCCTCATTTCAGTTCCATGCATGCATGTTTACAAGGTTGTCGCGCAGTAGGGCGGCGGGCGCCCGGCGAGCAAGGCACGCGCGCGCGAGCATGGCTCCACCACGGCGGGAGTGGTGGCGCTGGACCTGATTGGGCTCCAGCTTGTAGATTTGGTGCCCCAAATCTGCCATGGATTTGATTTTTGGTGAGTCCATTTTCCTGTCTTGGCGTGTTTCCGTTTCGGTATCACGGAGTTTCGAGAGATATAATTTGTTCTTTCTCCACAGATTTGGGGGCCATGTTCCAACCGCAAGATTCGATTTTTAGGTCTGTTATTTTCACAAGGTTAGCTCTGCTCAGATCTGAAACCTTCTCTTGTTCTTAATCCGCTTGCTGCCTTTGATTTCATCCACCAATTATTTTCTAATTCTATTTTGATGTCTGCAGATTGCAACAACTGGATTGATAGATTGCAACAACGGGATTGATAAACCTTCTCATGCATGAGACGAAGTTCATCCTTCCTAGGTGGAATCGACTTCGATTTGTGATGATGTGTTGATCTGTGAAGTGTTGAACCCTTCTGTGTAATCTATGAATTGATTTGATTTGTGATGTGTTGAATCTCTCCTTGTTCCTTGATAATCTATGAATTAATTTGATTTGCTTTCGAGTATGTAAATTGTTTCATGGAGAAACAATGGTGGGAGCCAGCGAGCATGGCGCGATGGCTATAGGCCTATAGCCTGCGAAAGCAGTGTCGGGCGAGCATGGCGGTGCATGTGGCGCCTGCATGCTCATTATTTTTTTTTTTTTTTTAAAGCACAACACTGCCGGGTGAAAAGAGAACGGTAGTGATAAAATAGCCCATCACTACCGCTATGGTTACGCCGGTTCGCAACTTTTTTCGGCAAAGTGAAGGGGGTTGGAGCCCGGCAATGATGTACAATTCTGTAGTAGTGACACGAATCCTCCTCTATCGCATTGGTAATTGCAAATTTATTAGAGAAATAGAACCGTTATTTATCTCATGGGAACCTATTTATGGAAATATATATATAACTAAAGATGAAAACGGACGGGATGAATCTCGTTTCGCCCGCAACAACAGTATTCCGTTTTTTTCCTTGACCGTTTTCGTTTTCCCGAAAAAAATACGGAAACGGGACTGAAAACGGACGAGGTTCACCGGGACCAGGAACGGAAACGGGATGGGGGTTTTCCGTCCATATTTACGGTATCCCGTTTTTATCCGGGACGATCCCGTTTTTATCTTATACGGGATGAGCCAGCAGGCTGTTGAACTTGCGTAATTCTTGGTGGCCTGCCCAATCTGCGTCAAGCTCGGTGGGCTGCACGCCAATATGCATGAATGCATCGGTCATAAAAAGATGACGTGCTGAGGCTGGTAGCTTGCGTGTGCTGTGGGCATGTCAGCACGCATTGACACCATCAAGCAGCAACTTTGCTACTGGACTAGAACATTTGGCGCCCTTTGGGCCCTGCCGGGATTGAAAGAATAAAATAGCTTTAATTGTCATATATGAATAACAAATAGCAAATGAAAACATAAAGACTAACCAATAACTATAATATATCCATATATACTTTATTACAATTAAAATCAACTAAGTTTAAACCATGTAAATATATTGTACAAACATAAGGATTGTCAAATAAACATATGATTTTGGGATCTCTCCAAAGTTGGATTCAACAGAATCTTGTTCTTCACTTTGCATCTCTGTTCTTTCAACCATGTTCGAAGTTGTCACTTCCACAACCTAAAATTGGGTATATATGTTTTGATTAGAACAAGTCATTAAAACACTAAGCAATTAGATGCACATATACACTTAACTCGCACCTCTAGCCACATCAAAAACTTCAAAGCAGCCCCTCTAGCCACATCAAAAACTTCAGGCTTCTCAATTCTATTATTCTAGAACTCTCAGAGTGCAAGAACAATTGTCAATTGAGCATGAGTATGGATTTTTGGTGTGACACCTCCTGATAGCTTCGACATGAATGTTCTATAGTTGAAAATTCCAGTATGATAGGGAAAAAAATCAACAATGGATACAAAAGGACTTCAAGTCATCAACCGTGGCTAACTCAAAACTGGTGCACAAACATCAAATTAGAATGAACCAATTAGAACCTTTTATCGAAGTCGTGCAACTAAAATGGAGGTCAATATTAGTGATTTTAACCATCTGTATATCCCAATCCCATGATCCATCCATTTTGCAGTTGCAGGCCACTTCTAATGAAAATGTGCTGTCACAATTTAAATATACATAATATCTATTCCTTGAAAAACAATCTCAGTAGCAATATTCACATGTTTAGATCATCACACGTTTAGATGGATAGGCAAAGAAATTCAAAAAACTTAACGAAGTTGTTGGTGCTGTCTCCAGACCTGCTTAGTCTCCATTGCCAACTCCTACTAACCACTCCCAAAGTAATTTTGGCAAGGTGTGGAAAAGAAAACAAACACGTTCAGATTCAGTTCTACTTAGGTGTGTAAAGAAGCAGCCATGGGAAAATTAGGATGGTGGGCCTTTTTGGTTCCGCTGCATCTAGCTTGCTAAATGAAGCTCTTCTCTCAAGAGTAGTGAGAATTCTCCACAAATATGCACTTCAGCTCTTGTGTCTAGTCACCATTTGTTCGGATGTGAACACTGAGGTAGTCATGTGTAGGTGCTGAAGTGATGGAGAAAGGGTGCCTGCAAAACACAAAGCCACAACAGGTGAATACCAAACTAATCGGAAACTAAGTAGATCGAGGAGATTCAAATCGGGAGTCATACAGACCATTGAAATGAAGAAATTATTGTACACTGTCCACTTCTGTACCGAAAACCATAGGGCATTAACATTGTTATGGTCAATGATTGTGCTGGCACAAGGGCAGGGTTCACCTTGAACATTATCAACACTCCTGAGCTCATTGAAGGTGGATATATTAATGAGCAGGCTGTTCATCTAAAATGGAAATACAATTTACCTAGTGCTATAAAAGGGATGGTGACATGAATTTCAGGTTTATGTCTATAATATAACAATTCAAACACAGCAAAGTTAGAAATAAGTATTTTATTGACCAAAAAGGCCTTTTTTTAAGTTAACATTCAGAAGTTATTCACATCAGAATGTCAAGGAGCAAGAAGCCTAGAGATGATTGCTTAAAAAAGGGGACTAAACCTGTGAAACTGAAATGAATGTAGGCACCTAAGGATACAAGCCACTGACCTAAAAGCTGTTTGGGCAGTTGCTGAATGATAATCAACATGCCAAGGAACAAAAGCAATGATACTCTGCGTCTACTGTTGCAGGTATCAAGCATTAATCTCGATTATTTGAAAGGAGAAACCATACAAGGATTCAATCAGGTATATCAAGCATTATTTCAACACACACTGTACAAAGGAACAAGAGAGACAGTCCAAATCAATTTAATCTTAAGTACTATAGATAAATACTAAAAATATCGAAGTCTGTTTAGATCTGCCACCAAAACTTGTGGAGTAAAATTTGAGCCAACACACCGGATCACATTTTAAATGTTGCCAGCTCGGGGTGAACCTGCAATCTGTGACATTTGCCCAGCTTGAAACAAGTCCGCCCAATCTATTATCAACTTGAAGACAACTGTTTTAGCCTTTGAGCAGCTTTTATGTTTATGTTTTCACACCCATCCACTCTGCTTTCAACCTGAACTCGGCTCTTTAGCCTTTGAGTAGCTTGTTGTATTTATTTTCAGTTTCTGTAGCAAATGGAAGCCATTCAGTTTAGTTATTCTCAACCTGAAGTAGTGAAGTTACTTCTCAAAGCATTAACACTGGCTTACTTTACAATGATTTGCTACTGGCTAAGGAGCATGTATGGTTTAATATGTGTACGCCACATGTACAAGTCATAACCTACTCATCGATCACATGGTCCTCTTGCCAACACACAAGATCAAAGGTGCACATAAAAACAAAAATAACTATTCTGCCAAAAAACTACATTCTAGGGATGGGACAAATAGATATTTCAGAAAACGATATTCATCAAACAAGCAGGTGTTTCTTCCTGTAAAATAAATTTCATGTCAGTACACCTCAATTGCTGTTGATTGTCAAAAAGTTCTGTTCACACCAATGTTGTCACTGTTCCCACGTAGCAATAATTTTCATCCATACAATGGCTAACACGAGTACTAATTCTAAGATCATAGATAGCAGTCCAAACCCAAGAAGATTGGAAGATCAATGAAGAGTGGCGGGGTACAACATAATTTTTCATCTTCCATGCTCTACATGCCAGTGAAACAAATCTTTCAAGCGCTAATTGTCATGTTCAAGATAAAGTGAAATTGCAATCCACCAATACACGCTCGAACTGGACTCTTCCAAACTACAACTAAAATAATCACGCAACAAACAAATCACAGGCAACATCTGCTGGCAAAAATACAGAAGGGACATGATAAGTTGATAATTCAAGAGATAAGCATATGGGAGAACATCACAGAAAAGACCTTTTTCTCGTGGCGCACACAACGAAGAACGTGAAAATCCACGGGGCTCGGTCACGTCCCCATCTCCGGCACAGCAGCCTACCTGCAACACAAAAGCTGCAAGGATGACACAACAAGAAAACAACCATCAAGCCAAAATCGTCCATTGCAAACACACAGTCAAGAATGGTGTGGTGCGGGCGTTTAGATCCGACGAACGGAGAGGCGGGGAGAGGATGAGATGGAGGATTTTGGATGGGGTTAGGGTTTCGCAACAGGGAGGGAAAGGGAGAACATTAGTTGGACGGAGGAGATACGAGGTGGAGACGCTGATCCGGGAATCGGAATCGAAGCGAGCTAGGAGAAGCCGATGGAGAGGGAAGCACGTGAGGCCTTGTTGTAGTAGACGTTGAAGCGCTTTGAGCTGGAGGTCGGAGTCGCCGCCGTAGCGGCCGGTGGTGTCGATGTCGTGCTCAGGCACACCAGCTCCAGCGGCGGTGGGAAGGACGCGTGGGCCTCTACGGCCGCGGGCGCGAGCTCGCCGCCGCGCGCGCCTGCGAGGACCGAGGGCGTGAGCTTCGCAGGGGCGTTCCTCGCCGGCAGCGGCGCGAGCTCTGGGTCGGCGCGCACCTCTGCGCGAGCCGCCCGAGCAAGGGAAGGGAGGGAGGCAGCGATGGAGGGAAGGGAGGGAGAGAGGGTGGCGGCGCAAAGGAGGGAGGGAGGGAGGCGGGGAGGGAGACACGGCGCGGGTGGGAGCGAGCACCACGCAGGGCGCGCGACGACGTGTCAAACGAGGAGAAGGCCACCAATGCCTGAAATGCTGTGGTGCGAGGAAACCCGGGTGACTTTTAATAACCCCGATAAGTTAAGGGCGTCCCCAACGGGCGTTCATCTCGCTAGCGAGGAGGACAGGCAGCCAATCGGAAGAAACGAAGGCACAGTGCTAGCGAGACAAGAAGCGCTAGCTCGCACGCTTCTCAAGATTTCTCCGTCTCTCTAACATACTGTACCACTCTAGCTTTTTTACTTTTAAATTATTTTTATGTTCAATGTAAGCTGGCGATTTGCGGAGACCGTTGAGGACGCCCTAAGGCGAAGCATGCACATGCACTTTGGTTTTTGTATTTAAGTGCGGCATACATGTTCCGGTTTAAGTTCCCGCTTACCGTTCGTTTTCGTCTATTTTTCGATCGTATTTACCCGTTTTCACGTTACTGTCTATCCCGCTACCGTTTTCGTTCCCAGCTGTCCGGCTCCCGCTCCCATTTTCGTCTAAAAATATAAGAATGAAAATGATAGAGCGATTTTCCATTCGTTTCTGTCCGTTTTCAACTTTATATATAACCGCTGGTATGATGACATGGACAATAAAATATTTGTGTCATGCAGATATAGACATTACTCTTTGGGTAAAGAAGTGGACATATTCAGGCACTATCAAAAAAACCAAAAAGCATGACTGGCCCAAAACATAGTCCCAGTCCACGAAATTGCATCTAGCGAAGGCCCAAAACATCAGTTCACAGTGTAAGCCCCTTTCTCTTTATTCTCTTCCATTCTCACGGCTGCGTGTTCAGCATAGAAGTATGTCTTCGAGAAATGAAGATATATTAAGCATCAACACAATACATTCTCTTCTATTATAAATTGAACTTTGAAGAATAATAAAATTACAATTGAGTCCTCAGGATCCAATCTCATCTCCAATTCGCCATTGACACCACCACGATGATGCAAGTCCACCTTTGCTTTCGCCAAGGAACACCAAGCATTGGAAAAACCCCATCATCTATCGCCTAGATCACCAAGCGAATCGATTCTGTTGAAAGAAAAATCGGCCAACCCCTTGGCAAGAGGAAAGAGGAAAAGAAAATCCGCCGCCATCGGCCCGAGGACCGGTGACGGGAAAAAATGTCCACCGCCACCAGGAATCCCAAAGCAATGAGGAAGAGCGGCAAGCTCATGAGGATGACCGAAGAGCTAACATACCTTACGCTAATTATTCGCCAGCACCGAAGCACGCAAAGCATCCGTAGGTACCCAGAAACTTTAATTATTGTGATAGTGGCGACGCCACCGCCGGATCCCTAAACTACATCACCGGCGGCGACCGATGAGTAGCCCTAATCTACAGGACTCCACACCCTAGCGGCAACAATGAGACCGGATGTCAATCTACCCTGGCCGCCACCCGCCCCGATGTCGAAGAGGCCGTAGGAGGGGAGGGGCCGATGAGATCAACATCGGCAAAAGAGAAGCCCTAGTCGCCCGCTACTAGGCGGCGGCTAGGTCAAATAACATGTAGCGGTGGGGCCATGTTCTTAGGATTCTAGGGTTGGCCTAGGCATGACCGCCTGGGCAATCTAGTGGCTGCTCGTTCGTGAACACCTACAATCATCGCACAGAAATGGTGTTCTTTGGCGCACGGGCATCCAATGGGGTGAAATCCATCGATGCCCGCTACCATGCACATGCGTGCGACGAAAAAAAAATCTCTCGGCCGAGGCGACACCGGGGCTCGTGTCCCGCCCGGCGAGGCCTAGCTACATCCGCACTTCCAGCGGTTCAGCCTAGCATGCACGCTGTGTGTCCGCATGCACGTCGGACACGGAGAAGGGGAAAGGACGCTGCACTGGGCTAGGGAGCAGGCACCGCCGGCGCGGGGCCCATGGGGTCGGGAGCCATGAGTTGTAACATTAAAATCGACAATTGCAAAATCTTGAAATCAACAGTTGCAATAGTGTAAAACCGACTACTTTTGCAACATACACAAAATATGTTGCAACATCTCAAATTAAAAACAACACAGCATTATTATCTACAGATCCCCCTTATGTACATATCCCTATGGGGAATCGTGCTTTAATTTTTCATTGCATTAAATATCTTGAATAAAAAAAAAGAGGGAATTTGCTCTGATATAGATTATAGCCTGACCTTCTTGGCCCACCTAAGTGCAATTACGATAAAAGAAAGGATATGTAGATAGGTGGATAACTAGATTGACAAGTATTTTAAAAATAAAGTACTTTATCTTTTTTTTAGGATTCTACAACGAAATCCTTTATTTTCTAGCAATTCTACTACTACGAAAAAAAAAGACCCTTCAAATTCTTTTTGAAAAAGAAACTAAGCGTGCTATTCTAAATCGAACTAAAGTCAAACTTTCTAGTGCTTATAAATTATTATGGCTTTATCCCTTTCATAGAAAGGAGATAAAACGAGAAATCTTTGCTATCCAATCTTTTTAGAATATCATAAAGTTTAAGTGGCAGAACATATTGCTTATTCCTGATTGATCTAGTTGACGACAGTTGACTTGTTGGACCGATTGTGGATTGGAATAGAAGTTTCTTATATACAGATATTCGTGTTTACTAATTTCGCATACTGGGAATGGAACTTGATGTAACCCATTGGAAACTCTCTTTGAGACTCATTATCTGTTATATACGACAGGCTAATTAAGTCCTTTAATTTAAGAAAGGAGTCTTTCCTTACTTCCTTACACAAAACTGTTATGTTGTTATGCTGCTCGTGCAATCAAAACTTAGAATAGAAGAAAAAAAGAGTTCCCTCGGGACCCATCCTCTTCTCCTTCGCTTGTGTGACTATCATGAGAAGAATTCCATTCCAAGAAGTAAAATAACAAGAAAAAGAACGAGGTCAAGATCTGTTGTACACGTGCCCCATGCTACTCGGGTCAGAGCGTAAGCTAGTGATACTTTCAGCTACTGGACTTTAGCCATCTAGGGTGCGGCACTCAACCGCTTTCGCCTAGCATCACAACGCTTGTATTGCTCTCCCACAACCCTGTTTTCACGGTTTAGGCTGCTCCCATTTCGCTCGCCGCTACTACGGGAATCGCTTTTGCTTTCTTTTCCTTCGGCTACTAAGATGTTTCAGTTCGCCAGGTTGTCTCTTGCCTGCTATGCTGCAACATCTTAAAATCAACTATTGAAATATCCCGGAAACACACATTGTAATAAAAAAAAAAAAGGACAACAAATGCAACATGGGATGAAGAGGTTGAAACAACATGAAACATATTATCGCAACAACATAGAAAAACAGTTGAATGACAACATGGAACAACTACTACAACATTGGATTAAGATCAAATGCACGCGAAACACCAATAATTTATTATTACAAACAACACACTAACAAACCATTGAAACAACATGGAACAACTACTGCAACATTGGATTGAAGAAACTGAAAAAAAAAACATACTGCAACATCCAACTTAAGTGTATTGCAATGTACGTCCGACGTCGGACCGTCGGCGGCGTGGGTGCGTCGGACGTCGGGCTGCCCGCTGAGCCACAACGCTACTTTCGGGTGGAGGAGCACGGGAGCTGTGGGATGGAGGGAGGAGGGGTGGGTAGTGGCGGGGGTGGGGCATGCTGTGAGCTCGCTAGTGCGAGGGTGCAGTCTCTTTGTCCCCATGACCATGCCGGGAAGTGCGGAGGCGGCGTGGACGGTGCGCAACCGCGGCGAGCGGCGCCACGCGATGGGGACAAGTGAGCTGCAGGGAGATTGAGTCGTCTTCGTGGCAGCATAGCACGGGGTGGGGCGTGCTGTTAGTTCGCGGGGCGAGGGCACAATATTCCCCATCCCCACGACGACACCGGGGACGTGGGGAGGCAGCACGGACGGGCGCCGCGACCGTGGCGAAGCGAGCAACAAGAGGTGGAGTCGACTTTGTGGCAGGCGACGTGTGCGACGAGCACCACTAGCACCAACACCGCAAACGGAGAGGGAGCAGGTGCCACGCAGCGCGACCGTGGCCGTCGATTCGCTCATCCGCAGGACGGAGAAGAATGGGGAAATGATAAGGATGGGTATGTTTATTTTTTGTAATGATATAAATCATGGGCAGAGAGCGGGCACCGGGATAAAAGGCACGTGGGGTGTGGTGCCAGATAATTTCTACCAGCGTTAGACGTGGGAAATGAAAGACATAGTGTTAGCCTCTGTTAAGGTTTTCTAATAGTAGTGTGGGTTGTATTCTGTGTTGCGCGTGTCATAAGAGTATATTATAGATTTCTACATTCCGAGGGTTTTTTTTTTTTTTAGGGGGGGGGGGGTTCAAAAGATAATAGTATAATTATAATGATTATTATACACTAATAAATATAGAATAGGGTACAGATAGATAGAATACATGCTTGCATTTCACGATTTCGCTCACATTATCTTTGGATAGCCCTGTTTAGATATGGCACACCGTTATTTCTAGTTGTATATTGCACGTAATGTGTTCTAAATTATAAGTCGTTTTGATTTTTTAGTGTATAAAATTTGTTATGTACCTAGATATAATGCATGCCTAGATCCATAGCAAATTTTATGTACCGAAGAATCAAAGCCACTTATAATATATCTAGCTTATTCTAGATCATGTCCTTTCCCTCTTCATAGCCTTCATCTTGAGCCCGTTCTTCATGTTTAGAATACACGACATCTTGGGCTCGATGCTCTGCCCTTCCAACAGCTCCAAATCGAAGTTCCATAAGACCGCGGCAACTATTGTCTTCATCTGTCTGATTGCTATGTCCTTGCCAAGGCACATCCTGGGCCCTGAGTTGAAAGCCATGAATTTGTGAGATGGCACATACCGCAGCTTCCCCGCCATCTTCAGAGAGCCACCTCTCGGGCTTGTACTCATGGCAGTCCTTGCCCCATAGGGCTTCCATTCTGCCCATGGAATAGATGGGGACCAGGATGATTTCGCCAGAGCACAACTGGTGGCCGCTTGGGAGAACATCATCGGCAAGCGCCGTCTTGCGTCCGAACGTGCCTGGTGGGTGCAATCTCAGAGACTCAAACAAGGCTGCCTGAAGGTAGACTAGGTCTTTAGTCTCCTCCGACTCTAGGAACACCAGGTTGCTGCTTGCGTCATTGGAAACTGCAGCGCGAGCGGAGGCCTTGGCCTTGAGAGATACGATGTGAGCCATTTCCTCGCGGATGCTGGAGACGACGCGAGGGTTCTTGGCGAGGTTGTAGAAAACCCACGGCAGTGCTGTGCCAACAGTGTCCCGCCCAGCGATCATGTAGTTGATGAGTATCTTACTCAGCAGGGCCTTGTCACTACTGAACGCCGGGTCACCAGAAATAATGTCCACGGCGGCCAGCACGTCGGGATCGGGGCACCTGGCTTTCTTCCTATTCTCCATCATCTCTGTGACGAACCCATGCAGCAGTGTGTGCGCCACGGCCAGCTTCCTCTCCGGGCCAAGGTTCAGCCGTCTCATCATCTTCCACAAGGAAGCCGGCACAGTGTGCCGCAAAAAGCCAACCTCCATGACCGTGTCCATGGCGCCCGCGACATGCATCGACGGCATGTTGCTAGACAGGCAACCAGGATCCACAGCGAAGATTGGAGTGGCAGTGAGATCAAATATGAGCCTTCCCATCAGATCTTGCATGTCGAACGGGGTCCTGGTACTCTCCATGAAGGGGAGCAGACCATTCACCACCTTGTCGCGGCAGGAACGGGACATCAACTCAAGTACCCCTGGGTTGGTCAGGACTCTCTGGAACATCGCTCGATGCTGAAGGCAGGCCTCACCGTCAACGGTGAGAATGCTGCCACTGACGATGTCGAAGATTTCGGCGACTTCCTCTCCCTTGGGGTAGTTTGCATGGTTGGTGGTGAAGATGTGCTGGATATTTGCCGGGTCAGAGGTGATGAACAACCTAATGCCACTTCCTACTGGCCCTTGTGTCTTGAAGTTGCACCCGGCGGCGGCAAGGATTACTGTGAGTTCGTGGTGTAAGTTGTGGAAATTAGATATCAAGGACGGGAGAACGCCAAGTACAGGCCAGTCCATAGGATGCAGCGGGTTCCTTGATCTCCAGAGCCTAACATACAACGATATAACAAGGAGCACAGGAATGGAGATGAGAAGCTGCTGCAGCAAGAAAGGTAACGCCATAGTTTGTAAAGTGTCTTTGCGTTGCGTGGGCATATATCAGCAGGGGTAGAGCGGCTTCCTTTATATGGAAGCGTTGTGCACATTTCAACAACAATTTTTAATTCTGAAAAATGTAAATGTAATTAAATTAGGTGTGCTGGTGGTTGGTCATATATATTAAGGGTGTTCGAGACTATTTCACGTGGCCCAAAAACATGTGAGAGGAGCATGTAGGTCCAATAATATAAAATAGTCTTTTGTTTTTGTCTCTCACCTCCACATCAGCAGACTACGTAGCTAGCACTAGCTATTACCATTACGGACGCCCTGAAAGCACACTGTTTAGTCCACACTGTTTAGTCCACACCATATAATTAAGAACGGTCATTATTGAAGTATTCTGCTACACTAATAATTGCTTCATATTCAAATAATCCTTATTGTTGACGCTACCCTATTTTTTTTGGGAGGTCCTAAACTCATGGTTATTGAGAGAAAAGTTTAGGGTACTGTTGGAGTTGCTCTTACACCGAGAGAGGCCGACTAAAGTCAGCGAGGCCATTTGATGCTCGTTCTTCACTCAGAATTTTTTCAAATGTCTCTTACGATGACCTGTCACTATATATGCCAGAAAACGACGCCTCGATTAGTAACATAAAAAAACACTAAAAAAGAATATCAGTGACGCGGGTTAACAAGACGCCTCACTTAGCTGTTCCCCACGCTCTAGGAACAAGACACGTTACCGATAGCAATATATGCAGACAAAACACATCATCGATAAAATCTGTGACGCGTATTGTCCAGGAACGTCACAGATATATGGTCGTATTTTCGCGTGGTTGAACAAAACACGTCACTAATAAATGGTCGGATCCGGCTCCCTCAGCCACCGCCATGGCGAGCCCAGCGCCTCCGCCAAGAAAAAAAAGGAGGGAAGCGGGGGGAGCATTGAGAGCGGAGGGCTTCCGCCGAGGAGCTCACTAAGGGCGTCCTCGTAATGGTAGCGAAATCGCTAGCAGATGTGGCCATGAAAACGAATAAAAAACCAAAAGGGGACAGTACACGCGAAAGAACGGGAAGACCATAGACACATTGTTTCTTGTAAAGTGTGCGAGCTTAGCGACTATGGACTCGCTAAGCGAGTTGATTTCGACCGTCTCCCTCCTCCACGTAGGGACGCCAACTGGGCTTGAGCCGGCGATGTCACCACCCGTTGCGGACGCCCTAAGCTCGCCGGTGGGGGGCTCACTGGAGCTCGGCCTGGTGCAGCATCGGGAGAGAGGGAGAGAGTGCGTGGGGGAAAGCGAACGCAGTGAGGCACGCGAAAGCACGGTGTGCAGGTGGGTGAGAGGTGTAGGAAGGAAGGCACGTGGTTGGCGCGTGGGCCGGGCAGCGGCAGCGCGTCCCTATCGCTAGGATGCTCTAGTAAGAGCATTACTGCTCATTTATCTGTCAAAAAAAGAGCAGCCGCACTTCTCCCTCAGAAGCGGCACTCTAGCGTAGGCCCTGCCCTACAGCACGGCCACGACGTCGCCTTCACACATGGCTCCACCCCTACGGCAGCCGGCAGCCGCGGCACCCAGAGAGTCCGTAGCACCAGACAAGAGTATTTGGCTCCAGCCCTACGGCAGCGGCGGCACCTCGAACACACTATTTGGCGCTGCACCACTGGACATGACTTCATTTCTGTGTTTCCAAATCATCCACCAGCATAGCAACAGCAGAGTTGAGCTAAGGCCGGCCATTAATGGGGATGTGAGGTGGCACCATTATGTTCAAGTTACGTGATGCCGGCAGATTGGTTCAGAAGCTGATCAACGACGAAAGCTGGTTCATCCTAATGGTGGAAAAGTCACATACTCACATGGATGTTGCTACATCAACCTTCAGAGGAAAAATAGGAGTAAGCTACAGACAAACAATTTAGTCAAGCAAGATGGATGTTGCATTATGCATGCTTCTTCTTACGGTTATTTATTTTGAACTATTAATCAGACCCATCATTTTTTTTTTGAAGGAAAAAGGCTGTGGGGAAGGTCTCCATGGAGAAAAAAAAAAAAAACTTTTTATAAAAATATAGAAGAGCTTAATAGACTTACATTGAGAATTAGCTGAAAGCATCTAACCAAAAGCAAAATGCTGATTTAAGATCAGCCTTGAATCTAACCGATTGTAAAAGAGTTTTGCCAAAATCGTTAAAAGTACGAACAAAATTGCAGAATGGTAGATCTTGTCGGATGATGAGAGAAGAGAGGTAGTGGCAGTGAGAGGTGGAGGTTTTATGAACATGGTAGTTTTTTTAATAAAAACAAACTTTGTATAAAAGGCGAGACTAGGTCTTTGGCCTAAAAAATTAAAGCGACAAGGTTCAAGAATGTTAATATAGGCATCTAGCTAAGTAGCCTAGGTCTTTGGCCTAAATAAAGAAAATTAAAGAGGCAAGGTATCCAATAATGTCAGTCTAAGCATCTAGCTAAGTAGCCTAGGTCTTTGACCTAAAAATAGAAAAATGAAGAGGGGACATATTCAATAATGTCAATGTAGACATCTAGCTAAGTAGCTTTCACCAAATCAATTTAGGATAAATAAATTCATAGATAAGTCATGAAAAGAGCATCACTAAAGTCAAACATACATAAGTGTGTAGATGGGAAAGGTTAACAGAACAACCAGCCAACAACATAGGAAAACCACCGAGATAACCCAAGAAAAGAGACTATCAATTCTATGATAAATACAAAAATTATAGATAAAAATGGACAGCATGCAGCAAAGGCAAGTTCTCCTAAAATCATTAATGAACGAACAAAATTACAAAGTGGTAGATCTTGTTTGATGTTGAGAGAAGAGAGGTAGTGGCAATGTGAAGGACCTAAACGGCGACCGAGAGGGGGTGAATGGGAGCCTCGATTTTTCTTTTCAATTTCGGGTCATCGGCTCAACCCCCATCCTTAAAAACAAACTCAAACGGGAGACGGGTAACACACGTGCTAAGCGATAGCAAAGTGTCACAAGCAAAGACAACACCGAGATGTCCACGACCCAAATGATCGGGTGGAGGCTCCTAGGAACACAGCGGAGCACCTCAAAAGATGACACACGACCGAGGAGCGCAAAGATCGAACCGGAGGAGAGAATGAGTCACCCGACTTCTATGGAGAAGAAGCGAGTTCCCAAAACTAAAATACCAACGCCAACTCGTGGACGAGTGTCTACATAAATTCCTCGGAACGATAGGAAGTCATCGCAAAAATCGGCTCTCAAATCGAGCACAAATGAGCTGCTGATAAGAAATCCTCACAAGGAAATTAACTCAAGCTAAGCTACTGGAAGCACAAGATCAATTATGGATTCATTTCTTGAAATGATAAACAATCACTAATGCTTCCTGTAGCTTGATTGAGACAAGACAGGAATTGATAAACCAAAATACCAACATGCTGCACTTGATGCTCTCGAAGCAAGAGAAGTCAATCGATCAAAAACAAAAGCTTCCTGTAAATTCAAACCAACAAGCAGAGGGGCTGCTCCTGCACAGCACTGCTGCCTTGCTCTAAATTCTAACACACACAAGAATTTCCTGCTGGACTCGAAGCACAAGGCTGAGGAAAACTACTGATGAGTATTTCGACAAACACCTTGTGAGCGTGGAAAATAAGCACTAAGCTGAGATTATCAAAGCTAGGAATTTCACAAGCAAACTTCGATCTAGCTGCCCTGCACAAGATGAGAGATTGGCTCGATGGCCAATTCCACAGATCAAGAGAAAAGATCGACCTTGACCGCTGCTGTTGTCCGCTGCAGAGCGTTGCTGGCCGGGATGAGCTGCCGTGCGTGGCCTGAGGTGGAGCCTGCGCCCTTGACCAGCGGCTTGCTCCCGTGCGCTAGGAGACAGGCCTGCAGGTCTCCTGCCTGCTGCCTGCCGGCGCACCAAGCTGGCCGGTCTAGGCTGCTGCCCCCTGCAGCGCTCGAGTCCGGTTGACCGAGCGCGTGGCCTGCCGTGCCCCTGGCCACGGCACAACGCCGTGCGTCGCTGGTGCCGAGAGGGAGCTGCCGGCCTCCTGCCCGTGACCTGCCCCTCGACAGCAGATGCGGCGTGCAGGCGCTCGATGGTCGGCCCTCGGCTGCTTGCCTCTGCCTACTGAGTTGAACCTGCACAGATACACAACAGAGAAAGCACAGCAACGATCCAAAATTCCCAACGAAAATCACAGCAAAAGGAAATTGATCCAAAACGCCCGGAGACGGCAGGGGAGATTTTGTGGCTTCCCTTCCCCAACGAAAATCACCACAAAGTGTCACCAATTTGATGTTCTTGGACCTCTAAACAAGAACCCTAAAATTGGGGAAAAATAAAAACGAAAATGGAAGAGGTAAGAAGGGGAGGATGGCTGCCATCCTCTATATGTAGTCCTTATTTCTCATCCCTATTTTGCCCTCCGATACATATGAGCCAAAACCACTAACCCTAGGGCTATTTTGGTCGACTCGGATATTTTTCGATCCGACGGCCACCGCGCCTCCTCATCGGTAGCCTTGCATCCACGCAACCTCCCCGATGCCGCCACGTGCCGCCCTTCCGTCCACCGAACGTCCGCCCGGGTTTTGAGGCCCAAACCCGCGAAAACCCGCCGCCGATGGTTTTGAGGCCCAAACCACCAAACCCGCGCCCGATGGTTTTGAGGGCAAACCACCAAACCTCCTCGACACGTGTCATCGCCGTCTTGATCGCCCGAAGTCGCCAAGTCATCCGAGCTCCCCGCTTCGCCTGCACGCCGCCGTCTTGACCCGATCGACACGGTCCTCGCCACGCCCTCTTGCATCCGTCGATGTCCCGGATGTCAGCCACCATGGCTAGCCGCCCGGGCGATCCGGTCCCTCGGTCCAAGCCTCACGCCCCGTCCTTCACCTCCGCGGTCCACCGCCCGGCACGCCCTCCTTGACCCCTTCACTCGCCGCCGCCTACCATCTCCGAGCTCCACACCCGCACAACACGAACCAAGAGATACGTCTTCGACACACTCCACGTATGCCGGTGAAACATAGCCGAAGCGAAAAGATAAAAAGAAAATAGAAGGAGAATGTTGACTGTTGACAATCACTACATCACAAAACTAAACACATGCGACCTAAATCAACCATGTGTTCGCAATCTCCCCCTTGATGAGTGCATTGTCAACATTCAACACAAAGACAGAATAAGATAGAAGAAAGCACATCCGGATGAACAAAAGCTAAGACAACCTCCTTTGGATAGCAAAACATGGAGCAAAGACTTGGTTCCCAAAGACATGGGCAAAAGGCTCGACACAACCAAGCTAAACAGGGCGGCTAGTCCTCAAGAAGAGGTAGAACAGGCTCAACACCACTAGCAAAGCTCCAAACCAAATACTTTCACACACAAACGGCTAGACCCTCAAGACAGAGGCAAAGGCTCAACACATCTAGCTCAAAGTGCTACTCCCCCCGGACAAATGCAAACACCGTCTTTGGATCTTTCTCCCCTTGTTGGCACATGCACTAATCAAGCTATGAAATGCAATATGTCACAATGCAAAGCTTCAAGATTATATTCAACCGAATGAGAGAGTGCTCAAAGTGGTACCATAGCAACAAATTACAAGTGCTAGCGAGCTCAAGCTAAACAAGTGATATGAAATATGGCACAAAGCATTTTGAGCAAATTTTAGTATCTTGCAAAAGGAGGTTCACCATCAAACATAGCACCTAGCACAAGTAGATAGGAGATCAACTAAGTGCTCAAACATGTAAACTGGGTGAACTACCCCAAGCAGCGTTCAGACATCATGCTAGACATTATGGCATAAACTTGTGTTCATTTTAATTCAGAGTTGCAGCGGTTCACAAGTTACAAGAGAGCATGCGAGTGGTTATCCACATTTGCCTTGCCTTACTAATCAACCATGTCAAGCCTATGCGTGAGCAATGATTAGCTTAAGACAATGGTCTGGGTCAAACACAATGAAGTCCAAGTTCATTCAAGAGTGCAAGTGAAGGCAGTCTCGAACTTCAAAGTGTGGCAAAATGGACCCACTCGATCTTTTCATCACTTTAGCTTTAGACTTCATGTTTTAGCAAGGTATTATCATGAAAATCTAAGCAAGTGAATGAATCAAAGCATGAGACATAGCTACCAAGCATACACATAAAAACTCAAAGGTTCTCAACACTCTACTCATGATAGAAGCTAGCTCAAAGGTGAACCAAGATTTAATTTCATCATCCATTAATCAAGTTCACATTTGGAAAAGGTTGCTCGACTCATAACATACATCACATGATTAAAAAGAGCTCAAGCTAGAAGCACCATCATACTCATACTACTAAGAGCACAACCTCATTCAAATTAATATAAAAGTGAAGCTCATGATATGCAAGTATGATACAAAAAGCAAAAACAAACCTAAAACTACATCCGTACATCAACTACAAAGCTACCCCTCAAAAGGGATAGCACACGCCCAACTCTCCACGGTTGGGCAAGACGGACTTGGTCTAGTGGTTTCGTGAAAATGTCCTTAACTGTTGCTCCGTGTACACATCTTTGTACATCTATGTCCCCTTTCTCTTGGTGATCTCTCGGGAAGTGGTACCTCACCTCTATGTGTTTGGTGCAGGAGTGAAGGATCGGGTTTTTGGCAACACTCACGGCTCCCATGCTATCACACAACAAGGGTACACGAGAAAAACTGAGGCCAAAGTCTCTCAAAGTGGCAACCATCCACAAAGACTGGGAACAACAAGCGGAAGCAAAGAACATACTCTGCCTCAACGGTCGACCGAGCGACACCAGATCGCTTATGAGGCGACCAAGACACAAGAGAAGTACCAAGAAACCGACAGGTACCAGGAGGTAGACTTTCTATGCATACGATCACCAAAGATAATCGAGTCTCGAATAACCGGTCGGGGAGAGGGTGGAAGAGGCCGAGTACCATAGGCCAAAGTCGGGGGTAAACCGCAAGTACCGAAGATCCTCTTCACGCCTGAAAGTGAGAGGTCTTTGGCGAAGAACGAAAACGCGCGCAGAGGCACACCGCGCAACCGGATGTCGGGGCGCGTCGCCGTCCGTACAGCCAAATAACCGATCATGCTTCGTACTCCCTTTGGTCCACGGCTTCTCCATCCTTGTCCTCGCCCGGGGCCGCCGCCGCCGACATGGGCGTCGAAAGAGGCTTGGCCTCACCCATGTAAAACTTGCGGATGATGTCCTTCGTGTACTTGCCCTCGGTGTACGAAGATCCCGTCCTTGGTTTGCTTGATTTGAAGTCCAAGGAAGTAGGTCAGCTCGCCCATCATGCTCATCTCGAACTCCCTGCTCATAATCTCTGCAAAACTCGATACCATAGCATGTGAAGAGCCACCAAAGATGATATCATCCACATATATCTGGACTAGGAGTATGTCATTGCCTTTTCTAAGCAGAAACAAAGTCTTGTCTACAGCCCCCATCACAAAACCCTTAGCTAAGAGAAAAGCTTTCAACCTCTCGTACCACGCTCTGGGGGCTTGTTTCAGGCCGTACAAGGCCTTGTACAACTTGTACACATAGTCTGGGTGTTTAGGATTCTCAAACCCCGGGGGCTGCCTCACATACACCTCCTCCTCTATGAACCCATTTAGGAAAGCACTCTTGACATCCATCTGGAAGAGCTTAAAACCCTTCGAAGCTGCAAAGGCAAGCAAAATCCTAATAGCTTCTATGCGGGCTACAGGAGCGAAGGTTTCTTCGTAGTCTATTCCCTCTTTCTGACAAAACCCCTGGGCAACTAATCTGGCTTTGTTTCTCACCACCACACCATCCTCACTCTGTTTGTTTTTGAACACCCACTTAGTACCTATGGGATGACACTTTCGGCGGGAGGTGGGACTAACACCCAAACTTGGTTCCTCTCAAAGTTCGCAACTCCTCATGCATGGCATTGACCCGATCCGAGTCCGATAAAGCGGTGTTAACATCTTTGGGCTCAAGGGTGGAAACAAATGCGAATGAGCGAAATGACACATGGCATAAGCTTTGGAACGAGTTACCCTCGATTAAGTCCTCCAATCATGGTCTCACGGGGGTGGCGACGCTGAATGTGCCGAGGCGCCGTGCGCGAAGATGTCGCCTCCCTCGACCGGGGTGGGAACCTCCTCGGGTGTCTGTTTTGTCTCGCCCGAGGGGGCCGCTCCACGGGACCCCGTGAAGTAGTGGTAGTAGGGTCCGTCCGTGGCGGTCGCCGTCGCCGCCAGGGTCGACGGGGCAAGCGGTGGAGTCGCTTCGGGATCACCCCCCGCCCAACGTCTTCCCGCTCCTCCTCCACAAAGATGCTCGCTCCATCTCATCCTTTCCTGCACACTCAAACACGTAAGAGGAACAAGGCGCAGTTTCATCGAAAGTAACCTCACATGTCTCTACAACGCAGATTAGTCTCAAGATTTAGAACTGTAAGCATGTGAGTGCAAAGCATATCCAAGGAAAATGCCATCGGCGGATCGAGACTCAAACTTGTCGAGATTACCTTGCTTGAGGATGAAAACACCTGCATCCAAACACACGGAAGTGGCTTACCTTTGGGCAATCTCCCAAACCGCGGCTCATATGATGTCTTCTTGGTGAAAGCACGAAGAAAAATGCGGTTGGAGACATGGCACGCCGTGTTGATTGCCTCAGCCCAATACTTCCTGAGTCTTGTGTTCATCGAGCATAGTCCTCGCCATCTCCACAAGCGTCCGGTTCTTCCGCTCAACAATCCCATTCTGGCTGCGGGACATAAGGGCTAGAAAAGCGGTGCTCGACACCAAGGTTAAGCGCAAAGAGACTCGGCGAGAGTTCTTGAATTACGTGCCATTGTCACTGCGAATCGCTCGAATGGCTGTCTCTGGTAACTCAGTTCTCAGTCTCAAAATCAAATCACGAGCAAAACCGAAAGCCTCATCCTTGCCCTCCATGAAAAAGACCCAAGAGTATCTCGAAAAATCGTCAACGATCACTAGACAATACCACTTCCCACCGACTGACCTCACCCGAGATGGACCAACTGTGTCCATGTGAAGGATCTCTCCGGGTCTCGAGGTCATAACGAGTAACCGGGTGGTGGGAAGCGGATACCATCTTCCCGTGGCGGCGGGGATGGCAAACCAAATCCTTCTCAAATTTGAGTTTAGGCAATCCTCGGATCAGATCCATTGAACTCAACCTCGCGAGGAGATCGAAGCTCAAGTGACCTAGTCTCCTATGCCACTTCCACAAATCAGAGGAGGACCCGGCCAACAAGCAACAAGAAGTGCCAAAGCCTCGAGAAAAATCAGCACGAAAGACTTGCCCAAATGGCACAATCCAGCAAATGAGATCATCGCGAGAGTCCAAAACTCGAGAACACCCAACCTTGAAGCGCACCTCATACCCCGTCGCCATGAGCCGAGAGACGAAGCGGGTTGAAGTGAAGGTTGGAGGCGGCGCCACATCCTTGAGTACAAAGTGGTCATTGATCCTGATTGACCCTCGAGATAGAATCTTCCCTCTGTTCTTTGTCCCTAAAAGTGATGTACTCTTTCGTCTTCATGGGGTGAGAGGTGGAGAACCACTTGGAGTTACCGGTCATGTGTCGAGAACAGTAATGAGTCAATGAGCCACATGTCCTCCAAACCTTCCACTGTATCAACGATAGAACATGGGATGAGCATATGGCACAACTTTCTTGGGGTTAGTAAACTTGGAAGAGTACCGGTGTTGACCATCTTGCCCCGAATAAGCATTAGGCAAAACAAACATCCCGCGCCCCATCTTACCAAACTGCTCACCACGCACAACAAAACGTGGTGCACTTCTCTTGTCAACCTCAAATCTCCCAAAGCGAGGATCTACATCCACTCGCTGAGAGTCAACGACCACCAAAGGGTCTCACAAACCGTGGCCCAAACCTATGAGGCCTCCTACCTTCAGGCCTAGCAAAACCGCCTCCGAACCGATCGCACACCCCTCTCATACATGTCAAGTGGTGGGTGATACATGTCACGGTTCTCAAACTCCACTCGACGCCTAGCATCCCTCTTCCTCCTAAAGCAAAAACTCAACCAAGTGACCATCTCTCCGGCAATACTCAAAGTGATACCTCACCTCTCTCTTGGGTGGTGGTTGGTTCACTCTCTTGGGTGGATGGTTCACTCTTGTTGTGGTTTTGGCCTTAGGAAGGGTTTCCTCGAGGGATCTGGGCAAAGTGTCAAGTGGGTTCTTGAGGTAGTTCGGTTTGGGAAGCCACACTTGTTTGGGAGGTGGAGTCTTAGTTGGCTCTTGGAGAATGCCATCTTGCACAATGGGCTTGGTAGGCTCGGGTGGAGTGATCTTGGTCAATTTGGGGTGTTGGTTGGTTTCTCACTCGAGCTCAAACCACTACCTTGACCAACCTTGCCATAAATGACTTCTCCCTTCCCACCTATAGCAAAGCCTAAACCCGATGTGTCGGTCCCCCTCTTGAACCGACTCATCATCATGCCAAGCCGCGGCTCTCCACAAGACACCCAACTCAAGACAGAGCGAAGATACTTGATCTCCTCTTCGACTCTCCCCTTGTCATGCCTACAAGTCATGAGCTCCAACTCCAAAGCTTCACACTTAGCACATCCCAAAGACGGTGCTATATCGAGTTGGCCTTCTCAAGCACGGCAAGCTTGGCGGCCTTCTCGCCAACTCGGATCGCAAGTCGGGACAAGACTTGCACGCACTCAACAAAGATCGGCCTAGACTTGGATCAACGTGCTCATCTAGCAAGGCAAAGATACTTGGACTGCAAAGACATGATGCTAGACATATGCACAGCACAAGCATCACACTCCGTCTCATCGAGACATCGACAGGCTTCCTAAGCAACTCTATCTCCGTCGTCCTGACCATCTCCCACTTCTCCTTGTACTCCTTTCTCTCCCTAGCGGCACGCTTAAGCAACTTCTCTTGACACACAAGCGCATCGCCCAAAGATTTAACCTCATCAGAGAGAGATTCGATTGTAGGAGGTACCTCAGAGGAAGAAGAGTCGTTGTCGTGTGGCTTGGCGCTGTCGGTCACCGCTCCGTCGAGGGCCATGGTGCAAAAGCCCCCGGGCTTGGAGTCGGTGAAGAAGCAAAGTCCATTCAGCTTGTCCTCAACCTTGCGCTCGGACTCCTCATCGCTTGAGGAAGATTGCCCGTCCGAAGAGTCGTTGTCGAGGTCGCTGAGGGAGGCAAGGAAGGCGTGCTTGTGCTCCTTGGCACGCTTGAGGTACTTCTTCTTGATCGCCTCCTTGTCGAATCCCTTCTTGGATTTGTACTTGCTGGAGGTGTGCTCGCGCCTGTCCTTGCGCTTGTCGGAGTCGTACTTGTTGGAGTAGTACTTCTCGCCGGAGTACTTGTCCTTGTTCTTCTTGGGGCACGCGGCGACGAAGTGGTCCGGATCGCCGCACTCTCGAAGCATCCGCCCTTGGATGGACCGCCACGACGACGGTTCAAGCGGTTGTTGTGGAACGAGAGAATCGGTGATGACTAGTGCAAGCTCATCATCCCCAAGGCTCTCCATCCGCTCCTCATCACGGACACCAAGGAAGACAAGGCAAGCGACATCCGTGAAGGGTTAGCGGAAGAACTCGAACTACCCTTACCGAGGCGCGAGCAACATTTGGCGCAGATGGATTCTTGACCGCTGGATCCGAGCCTCGATCTCGGAGGACTTGAGCTTTGTCAGAGCTCGTCGGGTGTGAGGGTGTCGTAGTTGGCGGACTCCATGATCGCGGACACCTTCACATCCCACACCTTCCGATCCAGAGGCGTACAAAGAGCCGCGACGCCTTCTTCGTGCTCGTCAAGCCTCTCGACGGCTTGTTTGCCCGAAGCTTGTTGCGGATCGTGCGAAACCTAGCAAAGAGAGAATCGATGGACTCGCCATCAAGTTGGATTAGGTTGTTGTACTCTCTCTTGTAGGTCTCGTGATAGGCGGGCCTTGACTTGTGGGGTTCCCTCGTGGTAGCTCTCAAGTGTCTTCCACACCTCACGGCGGTCTCACAAGTGGCAACTCTCTCGAACTCTGTGTCCTTGAGGCTAGAGAACAACACACTCCTCGCTCGGTTGTTGGCATTGTGTTGGGCTATTTGTTCCTCACCCACTCGAGCGGCTAGCACTTGGTAATTCTCATCCTCGACAATCTCCCACACTCTCCAATCCATCCCCATAAGATGTGCTTGCATCTTAATCTTCCAATAGGGATAGTTGGTGCCATCGAACTCGGAGGCTTGCCACCAAAGTGACCAAACCTCTCCATGTCGCCTCTCGCGGATCACGGACCGATTAAGGTGGATATGATCCTTAACCGGCTCGATACCAATTGAAGGACCGAAAGCGGCGACAGAGGGGGGTGAATGGGAGCCTCGATTTTTCTTTTCAATTTCGGGTCATCGGCTCAACCCCCATCCTTAAAAACAAACTCAAACGGGAGACGGGTAACACACGTGCTAACTGATAGCAAAGTGTCACAAGCAAAGACAACACCGAGATGTCCACGACCCAAATGATCGGGTGGAGGCTCCCTAGGAACACAGCGGAGCACCTCAAAAGATGACACACGACCGAGGAGCGCAAAGATCGAACCGGAGGAGAGAATGAGTCACCCGACTTCTATGGAGAAGAAGCGAGTTCCCAAAACTAAAATACCAACGCCAACTCGTGACGAGAGTGTCTACATAAATTCCTCGGAACGATAGGAAGTCATCGCAAAAATCGGCTCTCAAATCGGAGCACAAATGAGCTGCTGATAAGAAATCCTCACAAGGAAATTAACTCAAGCTAAGCTACTGGAAGCACAAGATCAATTATGGATTCATTTCTTGAAATGATAAACAATCACTAATGCTTCCTGTAGCTTGATTGAGACAAGACAGAATTGATAAACCAAAATACCAACATGCTGCACTTGATGCTCTCGAAGCAAGAGAAGTCAATCGATCAAAAACAAAAGCTTCCTGTAAATTCAAACCAACAAGCAGAGGGGCTGCTCCTGCACAGCACTGCTGCCTTGCTCTAAATTCTAACACACACAAGAATTTCCTGCTGGACTCGAAGCACAAGGCTGAGGAAAACTACTGATGAGTATTTCGACAAACACCTTGTGAGCGTGGAAAATAAGCACTAAGCTGAGATTATCAAAGCTAGAATTTCACAAGCAAACTTCGATCTAGCTGCCCTGCACAAGATGAGAGATTGGCTCGATGGCCAATTCCACAGATCAAGAGAAAAGATCGACCTTGACCGCTGCTGTTGTCCGCTGCAGAGCGTTGCTGGCCGGGATGAGCTGCCGTGCGTGGCCTGAGGTGGAGCCTGCGCCCTTGACCAGCGGCTTGCTCCCGTGCGCTAGGAGACAGGCCTGCAGGTCTCCTGCCTGCTGCCTGCCGGCGCACCAAGCTGGCCGGTCTAGGCTGCTGCCCCTGCAGCGCTCGAGTCCGGTTGACCGAGCGCGTGGCCTGCCGTGCCCTGGCCACGGCACAACGCCGTGCGTCGCTGGTGCCGAGAGGGAGCTGCCGGCCTCCTGCCCGTGACCTGCCCCTCGACAGCAGATGCGGCGTGCAGGCGCTCGATGGTCGGCCCTCGGCTGCTTGCCTCTGCCTACTGAGTTGAACCTGCACAGATACACAACAGAGAAAGCACAGCAACGATCCAAAATTCCCAACGAAAATCACAGCAAAAGGAAATTGATCCAAAACGCCCGGAGGACAGGGGAGATTTGTGGCTCCCCTTCCCCAACGAAAATCACCACAAAGTGTCACCAATTTGATGTTCTTGGACCTCTAAACAAGAACCCTAAAATTGGGGAAAAATAAAAACGAAAATGGAAGAGGCAAGAAGGGGAGGATGGCTGCCATCCTCTATATGTAGTCCTTATTTCTCATCCCTATTTTGCCCTCCGATACATATGAGCCAAACCACTAACCCTAGGGCTATTTTGGTCGACTCGGATATTTTTCGATCCGACGGCCACCGCGCCTCCTCATCGGTAGCCTTGCATCCACGCGAACCTCCCCCGATGCCGCCACGTGCCGTCCTTCCGTCCACCGAGCGTCCGCCCGGGTTTTGAGGCCCAAACCCGCGAAACCCGCCCGCCGATGGTTTTGAGGCCCAAACCACCAAACCAGCGCCCGATGGTTTTGAGGGCAAACCACCAAACCTCCTCGACACGTGTCATCGCCGTCTTGATCGCCCCGAGTCGCCAAGTCATCCGAGCTCCCCTCTGCTCGCCTGCACGCTTCGCCGTCTTGACCCGATCGACACGGTCCTCGCCACGTCCTCTTGCATCCGTCGATGTCCCGGATGTCGACCACCATGGCTAGCCGCCCGGCGATCCGGTCCCTCGGTCCAAGCCTCCACGTCCGTCCTTCACCTCCGCGGTCCACCGGCCCGGCACGTCCTCCTTGGCCCCTTCACCTCGCCGTCGGCTACCATCTCGAGCTCCACACCTGCACAACACGAACCAAGAGATACGTCTTCGACACACTCCACGTATGCCGGTGAAACATAGCCGAAGCGAGAAAAGATAAAAGAAAATAGAAGGAGAATGTTGATTTGTTGACAATCACTACATCACAAAACTAAACACATGCGACCTAAATCAACCATGTGTTCGCACAATGAGAGGTGGAGGTTTTTCTGAACATGGTAAGTTTTCAATAAAAACAAACTTTCTATAAAAAGGGAGCCTATGTCTTTGGCCTAAACAATTAAAGAGACAAGGTTCAAGAATGTTAATATAGGCATCTAGCTAACTAGCTTAGGTCTTCGGCCTAACTAAAAAGAAAATAAAAGAGGCAAGGTATCCAATAATGTCAGTCTAGGCATTTAGCCAAGTAGCCTAGGTCTTTGACCTGAAAATAGAAAAATGAAGAGGCGGCGTATACAATAATGTCAATGTAGACATCTAGCTAAGTAGGTTTCATGAACTCAATTTAGGTTAATAAATTCATAGATAAGTCATTAAAAGAGCACCACTGAAGTCAAGCATACATAAGTGTGTAGATTGAAATGGTTAACAACAACCACCAAACAACAACATAGGAAAACCAGCGGATAACACAAGAAAAGAGACTATCAATGCATTGATAAATACACAAAATTGTTGGTAAAATTGGCGGCATCTTTCTGCGAAGGCAAGTTTTGCTAAAATCATTAGTGCACGAACAAAATTATAGAGTGGTAGATCTTGTCGGATGATGAGAGAAGAGAGATAGTGGCAATGAGAGGTAGAGGTTTTTTCTGAACATGACAAGTTTTCAATAAAAATAAACTTTGTATAAAAGGGGAGACTAGGTCTTTGGCATAAAAAAATAAAGCGACAAGGTTCAAGAATGTTAATATAGGCATCTAGCTAAGTAGCCTAAGTCTTTCTCCTAACTAAAGAAAATTAAAGAGGCAAGGTATCCAATAATGTCAATCTAGGCATCTAGCTAAGTACCCTAAGTCTTTGACCTAAAAATAGAAAAATGAAGAGGCGCATCTAATAATGTCAATGTGGACATCTAGCTAAGCAGCTTTCACCAACTCAATTTAGGATAAAATAAATTCATAGAGTCATGAAAAGAGCATCAATGAAGTCAAGCATACATAAATGTGTAGATGGGAATGGTTAACATCAACCACCAACCAACAACATTGGAAAACCAATGGATAACGAGAGAAAAGAGACTATCAATTCTATGATAAACATGACTAACTATAGGTAAAAAATGGGAGCATGCAACAAAGGCAAGTTTTGCTAAAATCAATAATGCATGACCAAAATTACAGAGTGGTAGATCTTGTCTGATGTTGAGAGAAGAGAGGTAGTGGCAATAAGAGGTGGTGGTTTTTTTCTGAACATGGTAAGTTTTCAATAAAAACAAACTTTGTATAAAAGGGGAGCCTAGGTCTTTGGCCTCAAAAAGATAATTTGACAAGGTTCATGAATGTTAATATAGGCATCTAGCTAAGTAGCCTAGGTTTTTGGCCTAAATAAAAAAAAATTAAAGAGGCAAGGTATCCAATAATGTCGATCTAGGCATCTACATAAGTATCCTAGATCTTTGATCTATAAATAGAAAAATGAAGAGGCGACGTAATAATGTCAATGTAGACATCTAGCTAAGTAGCTTTCACCAACTCAATTTAGGATAAGTAAATTGATAGATAAGTCATGAAAAGAGCATCAATGAAATCAAGCATACATAAGTGTGTAGATGGTCAAAAAGTACACTATTTCTTATTAGGAGGCTGCACAATAGAGTATTATCTTGTTGAGTGGCCAAAAAGTACGGCGATGTTGGGTGGTCAGGTGGTGCTACATTGGTACTCCATCATAGATAGTGATCAGTATGCACAGCAGAATATAAGCAGGCTATGTGCTCGGACGCCCATACCTATTTGCTCCATCTTTCCATGAGTTTGTTATATTTTCAAATTTGTGCAGGTCCATAGTCTACCAGGTCTGCTAATGGGTTGAAACCCATGCTCTATCAATCCAACCTACGTCAAATTAACCCTCTCGGGTTGATATTTTTTTATAGAGGGTTTCATACAATTGGAGCTACTTTATGCCAACTATCTCTCTCATGTCCATACCGTTAGACCCTGTTTGGATTATGAACTAGTGATGAGCTAACTAGTAAAATCACTAGTTCTGATAGTTGGGTTTTATGGACTAGTGAATTAATTAACAACTAGTTGAGTTTTAGATTAGTTGTTAGTCCAGTCACTAGTTCACTTGTTTTGATCCTAATGAGCTAAACACTAGTCAACTAGTTGTCAGTTAAAGGGATCCAAACAATCCCTTAGGGCTTGTTTGTTTCCGGCTGATTCAAACCAGGCCCCAATTCAATCCAGGCCCAGAAGTAGTGGATCCCCTTGTGTCACTCATTCCAGGGCTGAGTTCAATTTCCCTCCAAAACCAATCCTGTTGGGCCTCAAGTTGTTGTTCGTTTCAACCTGGGATGAATCCAGGGCTCACTACTACCTCATTGCTTGCATGCTAGCACTTTCATCTATAACTGACACTGAACGTGAAGACTATACCAATATGCATGCTTGGAAAAATTCAATTTACAGGAAAAGCAAAACCAACAGACATTTCACGACCTCAAACAATGTCTCAAATTGAAGAGCATCATCGCGCTAAGAATATGAAACATTTCAGATTACCATGCAAACAAACATGAAGATTGATGAACTTGAATATAAATAATAAGTTGTAGTGCCATTTAACCATGGTATATTGGTGCCCATGACATAAGATAAGCTTGTAAAAACATGGAGAATCAGCTGTAAGTCCCATGGAAGAACATGCAACCATAAAAACTCTCCCCAATACAGTCGATTTAACAATTTATATGGTCCATATCAATGACCATCTAACAAACAAAAATCAAGGTATTGAATATTTCAAAGGAGTCTTCTAATTGCTATATCTAGCAGTAATCTTTTCTATGCTCCGCTAGCCACCTTTGCTTATTCTTTTCAAGTCCAAGGAGGAACAACCTGCAAAATCAAAATCAAGTTAAAAAGCATTTCAATAGCAACACAGCAAATCCTGGGTGGATGGTACTTTCGAGAATAAGAACAGAGCATATAAGTCCAAGCATATAATTAGTGCTGCTACAACAAGTAATAAGAAATCTACTTCTGCAAAGTCATCAGCACAATTGATCGTCACAACACATATTCTACTTCACTTCTGCAAAGAAACATCACCTGTTCCCGTTTATGATTTATAAATTAGCAGTACATCACAGCCAGGCATATATGTAGCGACACATTTCAGTTACCTAACTAGGATTAATAATATGTAGCAGTACATCACAGCCAGCAATACACTTTTTGGCCGTAGTGTACTGAAATGTGTCAAGGTATTACATCACAAAGCTAACTTGCTCAGATGGGGAAGGGTAAGGACTACAGCCAAAAATTCAAATGAGATAAGAATCTAAACCGATTATTCTTCACTACTTTCCTGAAATATATGATGAGTACAGCCACACACATGCAACCCATTTGTTTAAGACTCCATTATGACAAGGTCCAGCGAATCAATGGTTAAGAATAATTGGTGGTGGTTAATTTATTACTCAAAACATAACATAACATCTAGTCGTAATAGAGCAGCACATCTTCAAGTTGTGGACTGAAAATAGCTGCTACCATAGACAGCTCTAGGTGAACAGGTTGCGGTGACAGTGACACTTGACACGAGAATAGCTGGGCATCAACAGCAAGTCAACAATGGAGCCTAGTTGTTCACACAGCAGGCATTGACTCAACACAGGCTGACTGGCAGGCCAGCATCTTGCTAAGCTGAATCAATACTATGCCAACATATATGCCTGGCTGTGTATATGTACTGCATAACTTGATAGACAAAAAGTTAAGAGAGCTTTCAAAGACAACAAAGCTAAGCAGTCAAAGCATGGTGCTGGTACATCAAAAATCCTGTTCTAAAAAATTCTGGAGACAACAGGGAACCAAACCAATCTAAATTCATTATATCATGTACTTTGGAACACGGTTGATCAAATTCATGGAACCATATTTTTTAAAACAATCTGCTGCCCACATTTTGCTATTTATACAAAGGAACACATATATGAACGAATGATTACTGCATATACCAGGACTCACACAGAAGCTGTGTGAGTACATTTTGCTAGTCATCGAGCTGCTAGTCATTACTGCAGAAACTACATACATACCGGATCACAAGATCGATGTATCACAGAACTGATGCAGAAAGAAATACCACGGTTGGAATTTTCTAGCATGTATTTTCTGCATGGAATTTCTATTTTCCACAAGGCACTTTTATCATCAGATTTCCATGCACTGGCTAGAATTCGATCCTCAAGTGTGCTGAACTGAAACTGCACTCTGCATTCAGGCCTGTCAATGATCCTCAAAGTGTACTGTACTGATGTACAATGCATCCTTTTTATTTGCCCCTATTTTCAAGTACGATCAGTCACAGAATTTCTGCATGGAATTTCTATTCCTACATGGCACTTTGCTGAGATATTAAAAGGAACCAAACTTTGGTGAGACTTCTCCGATTCCAAGAAGATACATGTGCTACCATGCATGGCAAGAATTGGCCCAAGGACATACTACTCCTACTGTCCTACATTATACCTGTCCGTAGACATAAAAAGCAAGCCAATCATCCAAAGCGAGATGCATCTACCCAACACAGGCTACTACTAGTTCGTGCGATCGGAGGCAGCCCAGCAGATCGGCATTTCGGCCCTCTCTTATTAACAGACGCATGCTCCCAGTCCTCACTCTAATCTAATCTAATAATCTAACCCCAGACGTAGCAGTAATTGTGCACGCGGTGTCGCCGGCCTGCTGATGCAGTGCACCGTGCTCCATCGCTATCGCTTCCGGGAGACGGCGCAAGAACCAAATCAAGAACCCTAGCACGGGGAGAGAAGAGGGCAAAGTTGGTGTGTTACCGGTGAGAAGGAGGAGCCGAGAGCGCGGGGAAACCGGTCGCCCTCGTCGTCGCCCTCGCCGTCGCCGTCACCGGCACCCTCGCCGTCACCTCGTGCCACCCGGCTGTTGCCTCGCGCCGCCCGCCCGTCGTGTCGCGTCCGCTCGCCAGCCGTCTGTCTTCGTTCGGAAGTGATGAGCTCGGATTCGATTCGGGCCTTTCACAGTGAGAGAGAAACCAGGCCAGGCCTGTTTTGCTTCCATGTCAGGCCCAAACGAACAACATTTTTCATCATATCTGGATTGAAAACGGTTCTCTCCAATCCACCGGAACAGGCTTCAAACCGGCCCAATCCGGCCAAACCGAGCGAGGCCTTAGCAAAATACTAACTTATGAGCATGGGCCTTTTGGGCTTGAGTTGATGCAGTTAGCTAGGGCATAATTTGAGCCCAACTCATGGAGAAAAGACATTATAAAAAAAAGACATCCAACCTGACCACATGCTAGGCCCATGTCAATTTACACTTTCTAGACCTAGACAAGAGAGGGGCATCCCTAACTCCTTTGTCAATCCCCTGTTCTGATGTGCGTTGGTCCTTGTTCTGGGTGACCTCCCCTCTCTCTTTGTCTTTCCTCTGATTTCCCAAGTTGCTGATGGTTTTTGGTCCCCAGTTGGATCCCTTGTTCTTAGATGGTTCTGGTATGGTAGATCATTGTTGAGATGGATTAGATTCCACATTTTGGTGCTATCAACTGAATCAGCACTTTCCTGCAATGCAGAGTATGTAGTGCAGTAGGAGGTTGAGGTCTGTTTCGAGGACTTTAGGTGTCGAATTGGAAACTCCCCTAGTAAGAAATGTTGTAGAACTCTTCAATAACTTTCCAGTGAGTATTTAGATACATTTTTCGTTGAGTATTGTGGGAGATATCATGTTCTGAATGTACTCAATTCCTGTCGGAGTACACATTCAATTTGACCATCAGTTTTGGGTGTCAATTTAGGAGTTCCTCAAAGCCAATTTGGTTCAGGGTGCTATGGAGATTTTTTTATAGTACTTTTTATGATCTTTCCATCAAGTGTTTAAAGTCTAATTTTGGGTTGGATAGATTGGCAAATATGATTTTTCCGAAAACGGTGTTGCTGCTGCAAATAAACAGAGCATGTCTATCACTTGGTAGGCTGTTTTCAAAATAGAATATGGCAAAGACCTTAGTTTGAATACTAAAGTTGCAGCTTGTTGAGTGCAGATGTTTGGGGATAGTTTCCTTGTTATTATCTTTGTTACGGTTTCAAAGATACAGAAGAAAAAACAAAAACAGCGCTGTTGTTTTTCAGAATGAAGTGAATCGGTTTTCGTAGGTTGTTAGTCTGAAGTAGGAGCGCTTCGTATATTGTTTGTATATGATCTTTTTATTGTATGTACTGAGTTATGTGTTGCAAATGGAAGCACTGCAAGACCATCTCCAAGAATTTTGCAAAATGTACTTCATAAAACTTGTGATTTGCCAAGTCGTAAAAAATATATGCCAAGTGAAAAAATAGTTGTTCTCAATAATTTTGCAAATTTGGTTCTGGAGTAACTCTCCTTGGGACTTAGGGTCGAAAGTCCCTTCCTCCTTCCTGGAGCGCATTGTGTTTGAGGAGCTGCCCCGACTCCGTGATATCTCCACGGTTGCCGTTGGGTGTGGCAAAAACACCTCGTTTTGGTATGACGCCTGGTCGGGCCAGACTCTTTGGCCACAACCTTCCCTGCTCTCTTCTCCCACTGCTATAGGCCCTGCGCCTCTGTCCATGATGTTCTCGTGGCTGGCCTCTCTGGTATGCTCCAGCCACGACTCACGGCGCGGGCGTCCGCCCGAACTTACCGTGCTGTCCACCACTCTTGTGGGGATCCAACTTACTGATGACGACGATGACCGACGCCTCCGGCTGTCTGCTGGCCCTCCCTTCTCCAGCCGAGCTGCCTATAGCCTCCTCCACCCCTCACCACCGGTCCGGGAGGGTCCCAAACGTATCTGGGCATGCTCTCTGCCAAACAAGATCAAATTCTTTGGCTGGCTCCTTCACCTCGACCGCCCTAAACACTAGAGGCAACCTCCTCCGCAAAAATATCCACACCCTTGCTGAATCCTACTGCCCATGCTGTGCTGCCGTAGTCGAAACCAGCGACCACATCTTTGTCCATTGCCCCCGCGCGTCCCGGGTGTGGGATGCTCTTCGCTTCAACGTCTGCTGCTCTGACTGGGCGTCTCCTTGGGCTCTTGGCTTAAATTGCAACTTGCCCGCCGCGGTACGCCTCGACGTGAACCTGGTGGTGCTTTGGCACATCTGGAAGACCCGCAACTCCCTCATTTTTGATCAGGAAGACCTCTCCACCGCGCAGGTTCTTCACTCAGCAGCTAGAGACTTGGACAGCTGGGCTTGTCGTTTTAAAAGTCGCAAGTCCCTTGTAATGGTGTGTGTGGAGTATATTAGGAGCTGTTGTAATAACTTGTAAGGGCTCTTTACCACTCCTCACCCCCCATCTGTCTTCTCTCCCCCTCTCCCCTGGTATGCCGTGGTGTAATCTGTACAACCACTTTTGGCCTTTTCGTTCAATATAAGTAGGTGGGGCTTTGCGCTGAATTGCTCGAAAAAATAATTTTGCTCGGCAAAAAAGAAAAGAAGGAAATATGCACTATGCAAGCAGGAGGGAGGGCTTTATTTTTGTGGTCAGTACACAACATGCAAGCGGGGAGAGGATTTGCCAAGCCCTTAGCGCGCATATATGTGTGGTGAGGGAGAGTTTTTGTCAAGTTATCATATTTTGCCAAGTCGTTTGCCAAACTGTTGGAGAGGTGTTTTGAGCGTTTTTTGCCAAAAAATCAAAGTTGTCAACTCCATTTGTGTTGACGGTCACCAACTACATATTTTTAACGTCAACATCCTACCATAAAGGGGGCGAAACTATACATTATCATACTCATATACATTTATAACTCACATATTTCCACTTGTAGTGTCCAAATTATTATTGTGCAGATTTATATAAGAAACAAGTGGAAAATGTATCAAAAGGCGCCTCCCTGGAAAGCGCATTCCTGAAGAACATCAAGCGCAAGGGAGAAATGGACCAAACATGCGAACTGGGCCAAGCAAACACCGCCATACAACTTTTCAGGCCCAAAGACGCCAGCCTGCCAAAGCCTAGCCCGAACGGGGCCCAGCAGGGTGCGCGCGGGCCCAGCTTCGGGGAGGCGGTTTGTTGCCTTCCATAACGGGCACTACCGACGTTAGATGGTCGGTTTGGCAGTTTTGGAAGGTGTTCCCAGGTCGGTTTTGGCTCCTTCCATATGGGGAGGGACATTTTCTAATGAGCCCCCTCTCCTCTACCTATAAAAGGAGGCCATCTCCCACCATTGTAACACACACCAATTCCAAGGGCAAGAGTCTCTCCCTCTCCTCTAAGAGAGCTCTCCCCTCTACTCTTCTTCCTCACTCCAATGGGTCTAGGCCCTACCTAAGTAGTAGAGAGATCGGCGGAGGAGAGATGTGAAGGGCTGAGAGCGGGGAAGTGCCGGACTTGTCGGTGTCTCCCCAACCTTGTAACTCGGTGGATTCAGACTTGGCTCCTTCACGGGATCTTGGCTAAGTAAGCTTCCACGGTTCTGATAATCTTTATTGTCTTTTGTTTATCCACGATTTATCTACTTGTTGCGGGATTGGTAGCTGTACCTTCGGGTCGGGACTCTAGTGGTGGAATCCTTTGACCAGGGGAACCCGGCAAACACTAGAGTGATAATCACTAAGCGCAAACGTCGTGTTTGGGCTAGCGGTTTTCTACCTTTTGCGAAGCATCCCACGGTTGAGGGGGGTAGGCGGCTAGGTCGTGACAAGCCTTGACCGTCCCTTGAAATCCCCCCATGTTCGGCTGTGACGTAGATCTAATTGCCGGACTCTGCCCGGTTTGGGCGAGGGCCGGTGCCCGAAGTGAACAAGTAGCTCTGGAGACTGGCTAACCATAGACACTAAAGGTGTAGGGATCCTTCTCGCTAATCCTCCCCATCTTTGGCCGTGTGTGTCCTTGGGCGAACTAGTTAGGAGAGAGTACATCCGTTCTCCGTGGAAAATACGATACCACGAATATTTCGGGTGAAAGCTACAACGACGTTCATGACGCTTGCGGATTCTTCTGCGACGTTAAGAAACGTCAACAAGCTTTCTGGCGCCGTTGCCGGGGAATGGTTGCTATTATCTTCGAACCTAGTGAGTCCTCGTATCTATCTATTTAAAAAAAATCAAAATAGTTATTTGTTTTCTCTTTTCAAAATGAAGCCAACACATTTTGAAAATCCTTCTGCTTCAACGGAGGAGTTCACAGAGCCGCAATCTTTTTCAAAACCAAAACTTTCATCGGCTATGAACTCCATCCGTATTTAAAATCCATTGTTCGGGCAGACCCTTCTCACGGCTACCACACCGAAAACCCATGTAGCCACCTACAAGTTTTCGAGGAGATATGTGCGTGCCTAAGCATTCCCTGGCATGACACGGGGAAAATATCATGTGGTCGTTGTTTCCGTTTTCCCTCACAGGGGAGAGCAGAACAATGGTACACTAATGTCGTAGGAAGTTTGAATGGGGATTGGGAAGAACTCAAAGACAATTTTTGTCTAGCATTTTTCCCCATCAACACCCTACCAAGGACAATCCTCGATTTCGAGCAGGATGAGAAGGAGTCCATAGGTGCAGCCTGGGCCAGGTTTACAATGTTAATACATTCTAGCCCAGACTTGTCATTACCCGATAGTGTGCTTTTGCATATCTTTTGTTCGGGTCTTGACATAGACGCTGCCCTATGCCTTGACATGACCATCGGAGGGTCGTTTTCAAGCAAACCTACAACGGAACAGAGGAAAATCCTTGATCACATCCTAGAGAAGCATGCTTCTCCCGTTGTAGAACCTACTCCCCTCCACAACAAGGGCATGTCAAGTTTTGAGGAGCCCTCGTCAGTCGAACCATTCCCTATATCAACAATAGAACCGACTGTTGAGCCCTCACCCGAACAACGAACACCGAAGGAAGGGATGCTTTATCCTTCGGAGTTCACGATCAAATTCGAGGATCATGGGAGAACCTTGAATCTTCTTTGGCATGAATGGAGCAAATGGAACACATTTCCTTCTAAGGAAACTTCCTCTAACATGAAACCTTCAAAAGAATGGCTAATGGAGGTGAAACGTTCTTCTGAAGCAATTCAGATTCTTTCACCTTCCACGACCATACCTTGTTCATTACGAGGAAATTCCTTAGATGCCCTACACAACCCCACAATAGAGGCGAATATCATGTCACAATATCTTGCGGAAACCCTTTTGGGTAATATACCGCTAGCCTCGACTGATAGACTCTTCAAGGGTCAATTCGGCCTCATCTTTGCATGTTGTGGGATTGCTAGGGCCGTGCCAATAAAAATTCACGAAACCAAGGTTCACTTAGACTTCTATATCTATCCCATCCTCGACTTTGATCTTCTCATAGGCTACCCTCTCGAAAAGCTTTTTCATAAAAAAAACCTATAGAGGAGAGCCATGATGAGAAGTTGGGAAAAAGAATGCTCGTGTCTCTCACCTAGAAATCCCAAAGGTGAAGCATCTTCCCAACCAAAACCTGTTCGAGAAGGCGGAAGTTTATAACTCCATTCGATTCACCTAAGTTGCTTTCGCATCTTAGTGAAACGAAACACTCGTCGTCCTCACTCGAACACAAGACATGTCCCTCCGGCCATCAAAATGTTGTTCTTGACAAAGGTCGAGATTCAATGATCGTTCTTCATGACACATCTTTTGAGGATAAGAACTCATGTGCCATGGACAAGCACGAAGCAACAACTCTTGAGACCAAGCATAAACCTTCTTTGTTGAGCATGTTGAGTTTTCATTGAAACTTCTCATGATACATACTCACCTTTGGGTTCTCGAGTTTGTTTTGCTTCTAGCCGAAAGTGCTCCTACGTGGATCACAACCACCTCTTGATCCTTGTTGCTAAACTTTTTAAGATGATGGTTGTTGATGCTTATGTTTATCATAAACATTACAAATCTCATAGTAGCACATTGACGCTAATTAACCTTGCAGCTTGAGCATAATGCTAAAATTCTTAGTGGTGAGGCTGGGAACTTCACTACCTTTCATAGCTGCAAGATATTTTCCCATGGTCAAGCTTATGACCATAACTTAAGCTTAACTGCCGGGAGATACCCCGGACTATCATAAAAAAGAAAAGAAAAGAAAAGTTTTTCTCTGTTCTTATTAATAAAAGCAAGAACGTGTTATCAAGTTAGTATGCACCTTCGGGTATTCTTGTCGCTAACCATTTCAGGTGGAGATCGATTAAGAAGATCAAAAGAGGCATGCGATGCTCGAAAAACATGGGGCCGACATCATCAAAAAAAAAAAAAAAAAAAAAACTTTGATGCTCATGGATGGTGGAACACACTCAAAAGGAGACCCGGACTTTGCACACCCGACTTTTGCATAAAATGTCCAAGTGTGGGGAAAGATGGTGAAAACCTCAAGTTCCATACACCAAGGCGTCATAAAAAAAAAAATGATGGTGAATAAAAGACGATGTCACCCTACCCTTGAAAAAAAAAAGGGAGAAGAAAGAAAAAAAAGAGAGATCTAAAAAAAAGAGAGAAAAGAAATAAAAAAATAGTTGAAAAAAAAAAAAAAAAAAGGGAGTGTTGTTGAAAAAAAAAAAAATTAATAGAATGGAAAAAAAAAATCAATAAGAGAAGAGAGGAGCAAAGTTAGCCCCCGCGTGGTCAAGACACATACCAAAGTGTTTTTTGACTCCACCCATCATTGCTTCCACGAGCAAGAAGGGTTTGTCTCTCATCCTTTGTCGCTACCATCAAGACTCATGGCCCATACACACGTGTGTGTGGCCTAGCCTTGAGGAGCACCGGACAAAGCCATCATGCAAACCGCAAAGAAGAACTTCGATGCTTCAACCGTAGATCTTTGCCGGTAAGTTCATCCGGGTATGTAAGGGAAATAAATGTTCACCAACAGTCTTCACTTATTTTTGTCTCCATAAAACCAAAACTTTATGCTTCTTATGTTTATGTCATATGCTCTGGTTTGGGTGTTTTCACATGTGCGCACATGAGTTACATCCATAGATCTTTTTAAATTGAGCATGGTGCTTAGGTTAAAAAGATCTCCTTTAGTCAAAATTCGACATGGTGTTGGATCTTGATTAATGAACTTAGAGCTTTGTTGTCATGATCTTTGGGAGTATCTTATGTTGGAGATAAATCAAGGCTATGCTTACACTGCTTCTTTATGATTAGCCTTGCTTAAGTGATGATGAGGTGAACAAATAAAAATAAAATAAAATAAAGTTCTCATAATAAAAGCTCCACGGTATTCTTGCCGATAGAGCCATGTTGTTGTTTTTTTTTTTGTTTTCTTTGTTTAAAATAAACAGTACAAGAATAAGTGTGGGGAGATCTCTCAAGCATATAAGCACACCCATCCGAGATCTCCCCAACACAAATGCACGAGCGCCGAGCAATTCACGAAGGAGAAGAACGAGACGAACGACTACCATTAACTCCTTCCTCTTCAAACGGTGGTTTGTGCAAAACTCTCACTCTCACATCTCACAATAATAATAAAAAGAGGAGAGAAGAGAAGGAGGAGAGATGAGAGAAGAGGAGATAAACCTTTCAACCCCAAGTTCCTTGTCCCTTTTTTTTTGTGATGACATCAAAAGACAAGCTTGGGGGAGCCTCCAACCACGCGACCAATCACAACTCAAAATCATTGTGCGCACATGCTAGCACAACCATGAAAGGTAAGTAAAGAGCTAGCTTGGGGGAGGACTCCAAGAAAGGTAACGTGTATCTCACATTTTGATTATATTCTCTATCTTATGAAATGATGAGTTATACTAAAAAAAAAGGGGAGACAAAATTCGCTCCTATACATATGAGCTATGAAAATATTTAGTTTTAGTCCCTCGTTGAAATGATGAATAGTTGCTCTGTCTTATGTTTCGCCTGTGCCTAGTTTATAATTCGAATTTCTCTAAAGTTTGGGTTTAGTGGCTAAGTCTAAAAACTCATCCTGAAAAAACCTGATTCATGTGGGTTGCATAGGCTCTATCTAGTCTAAGTTGTTGCCAAGTATGATATGGTACAAATAGATTTACTATGATTTCGTTCCAAAAAGAGACTTGACATCCGAGAATCTACTTTGAAAGAAAGGAGAAATGATATGGGCTATGCTAAAAAAAATGAGATGAAAAATGGACATGAGTCCAGGGCGAGTAGAGCCCACATCTCTAAAAAAAAAAAAGAAAGAAAGAGAGGAAATAAAAGACAAAAAGTCTAGGCTTAGAAGAGCCCACCTCTCCAAATATATATATATATATATATATATATATATATATATATATATATATATATATATATATATATATATATATAGCAATAAAGCCCATACTTTCTTGAAAAAAAATATATATAATCCCGGATGAGAAAGTTGATCAAAAGGATGAATGAAAAGTATTTCTGTTATAATCATTCTATCGGCAACCGCCCAAGACATTGAGAAAAGCTAAAAAGCCCCGCTACGATGAAAGGTAATAAAGGGTGAGAAAAAGATGTGCCATTTTATTCAAACTCTAGTAGAAAATCTTATTATAACCACGGCACTTGCGAAATGTAATCGGCATAGTAGCAACTCCCCGATCAACAACCAAAGTACTTATCTTTTGCTCGAGGACGCGCAAAGGGTAAGCTTAGGGGGAGTTTGTTGACGGTCACCAACTACATATTTTTAACGTCAACATCCTACCATAAAGGGGGCTTTTAAACTATACATTATCATACTCATATACATTTATAACTCACATATTTCCACTTGTAGTGTCCAAATTATTATTGTGCAGATTTATATAAGAAACAAGTGGAAAATGTACCAAAAGGCGCCTCCCTGGAAAGCGCATTCCTGAAGAACATCAAGCCCAAGGGAGAAATGGACCAAACACGCAGAAGCTGGCCGAGCAAACACCGCCATACAACTTTTCAGGCCCAAAGACGCCCTTTGCCAAAGCCCGGCCGAGAACGGGGCCCGCCAGGTGCGCCGCGGACCACTGGTGCGGCCGCACCCGGCCGAGGCGGTTCGGGCCCGGCCGGGGAGGCGGTTTGTTGCCTTCCATAACGGGCACTACCGACGTTAGATTGTCGGTTTGGCAGTTTTGGAAGGTGTTCCCAGGTCGGTTTTGGCTCCTTCCATATGGGGAGGGACATTTTCCAATGAGCCCCCTCTCCTCTACCTATAAAAGGAGGCCATCTCCCACCATTGTAACACACACCAATTCCAAGGGCAAGAGTCTCTCCCTCTCCTCTAAGAGAGCTCTCCCCTCTACTCTTCTTCCTCACTCCAATGGGTCTAGGCCCTACCTAAGTAGTAGAGAGATCGGCGGAGGAGAGATGTGAAGGGCTGAGAGCGGGGAAGTGCCGGACTTGTCGGTGTCTCCCCAACCTTGTACCTCGGTGGATTCAGACTTGGCTCCTTCACGGGATCTTCGCTAAGTAAGCTTCCACGGTTCTGATAATCTTTATTGTCTTTTGTTTATCCATGATTTATCTACTTGTTGCGGGATTGGTAGCTGTACCTTCGGGTCAGGACTCTAGTGGTGGAACCCTTTGACCGGGGAACCTGGCAAACACTAGAGTGATAATCACTAGCGTAAACGTGGTGTTTGGGCTAGCGGTTTTCTACCTTTTGCGAAGCATCCCACGGTTGAGGGGTAGGCGGCCGGGTCATGACAAGCCTTGACCGTCCCTTGAAATCCCCCCACGTTCGGCCGTGGCGTAGAGCTAATTGCGGACTACGCCTCGGTTTGGGCGAGGGCCGGTGCCCGAAGTGAACAAGTAGCTCGAGGCGGCTAACCATAGACACTAAAGGTGTAGGGATCCTTCTCGCTAATCCTTCCCATCTTTGGCCGTGTGTGTCCTTGGGCGAACTAGTTAGGAGAGAGTACATCCGTTCCCTGTGGAAAATACGATACCCTGAATATTTCCGTGTGAAAGCTACAACGAGCGATTCAGACGCTATGCGGATTCTTCTGCGACGTTAAGAAACGTCAACAATTTGCCAAACTATTGGAGATGCTCTAACATCACTAGCACTTTGGAACTCCTTTGGTAAAAAGCAAGTAAATGTAGCGATGGTTTGCTCTTTGTTTTGGCTTTGCTATTTTCATCACCTACAACATAATGTCGAGAATATTTCCATACCACAAAAAACCAAACCTTGTGATCTTTGTTTTATTCAACCTTATTTAGTTGTGGTCTTATATTTATTTGTTTATGGTGATGCTATTGTTTCATATTGACATGTGTGGTTATCCACATCCCTAAAGATGAAGTGGAAGTATCTTTGGTGGTTTATGTCACAGCCCCTCACCTAGAGATGGCAAACCCAGGATGAGCACTCGACCGAGGCCCAATAGCATGTGTCTAGTTAGCCTAAGTGAGCTTTGTAATGTGTGTGGGATAGAAATTATGAAGACAATTGTAAACACAACTAGAGAGTAAGATATATAGCGGAGAAAAGAGAGTGGAATAGCATTATAAATTATCAAGACAATTGTGAACACAACTGTTCTCTTCCACTCCAAGCCGAGCAGACATATGGCGTTCCTACCCTCATCTCCTCTCGTCCAATTGCAGCTACAACCATTGAAATCTGGTCATACTCTTGGGAAAGAAGGAGAATTTTCCCGACCCGCTCCCTCGCGTTGTCCCCGGGGGCGACTCGGGGGGCCCAGCGCCCGCCAAGAGAAGCCCCCCCCCTCCTCGATGCCAACGGGGCGCCGCCGCCGCGCTCCTCACGGCGGCGACGGTCGGCGAGGAGGGCACAACAAGGTGCCTCCCCACCTTTGTCCCTCCTTCCCGTGTAGCCCCGTGCCCCTCCCCAACCCTCTCACCTTCTCTTCGACGCCGGTGGCCGACGGCGGCGGGCGGCGATCGATCCCCTCCTTGGCCGGTCGGCCCCGCACGCCAGTTCCACTCCCTCCGTTGTCGACTCGGCCGGGGGCGCCGCCGGCGGCCGGACGCAGGGTTTCGTGGCGGCGGCGGTCCGGGGCCCCCACGGGGTCTCGGGCTCCTCCACCGCCGGGTAGATGGCGGGAGTCCGCCTCTCGCCGCATCACGGGCGCCCCTCCTCCCCGCCGTCGACATGAAGGAGTGCCGCACCGGCGGCGGTGCCCGTCCCTCCCTACCGACGTAGTGGGTGGAAGGTTGGGGCCGCCTATGCCACCTTGCTGGTAGTTGTTCTGTGTGCGGCAATAGATCCGACACAGGGTAGTGATGCGGGCGGCATCAAGCCGTGTCTCATGGAGGACTTCACGTTGATGCGGGGCGGCTACGGTCGATGGCGTCGGGTGAAAACCCTCCTCCCCAAGCTCGCCTTGGGCCAACGACGATGGCGCTACGCGTCATTACCTTCTTGAAGGCATCATCCTCATGATGTTGGCGGTGGCTAACGGGCCTCCGAGCGAAAGTTTCGGTGGGTACTCTCAACGCGGTGTCGTCGCGGGCGTCATTTCCTTCCCTGAAAGCCCCGTTGAACCCTTCAAGCTCCTGCACCGCCATGCAGCTCCGCCCGAGTCCCCATCGTCGCGTCAGACACACGCCCTACCTTCCGCTATGTCGTCGTTCTCCCGCCTGCTCTAGGGTTGATGCCATCATCGCCACCGCCGTTAAAACGGCCGAGGGCCATCGACGTCGTGTCTCGGCGGCCGGAGATCTCCCACATCTTTATCCCGTTGCGTCCCCTTCTCCCTTGCGATGTTGCAGCTTCGCCAACGAGATGGCGTTGTACCAGCGCTTATTTGTCATCGGCCTGCTTGGATGTTGACGCCACTGTTGTCGCCATATCGTTCGCCGCTGGCCATGGGCCACCATCGTCGCACTCGGCTTGCGGTCGTCTCGGGGGCATGACACCATTGTTATTATCGTCGTCGTTGCTGGCCAGGGGCCACCAGTGGCGCGCTTGGATCCACCTTGGGCAGGCGCTGCCGAGCGTGTGATGCCCCCTTGACGGTCTATCGCGTGGGTGCCGGCGACCGGAACTTCCATTCTTCTATCCAATTGGCGTCTCCTGAGTATCGGCCTAGCGATGATGCATGTCACCTTTAGTGGTTGTGTTGTGTTGTGTTGTTCGATGGGGTGGTCTCCTCCTTCTTGCTTTCGGCACTTGTCCGCTTTTGTTGTTGTGGCCACTTCCTCTGTGGTTGTATTCTGTTGTGCATGTCTTGTGGTGTAGTGTTGTATTGTTCTGTGTTGTTCAGTCAGTCTTGGCTTTTTCTCTTAGTGATAATGACGTGTGAAGTCGTGTTCGAGAAAAAAAGCTACAGCCATTGATAGTTAACAACATATAAAAGCAATTGTCCTAAATATTGACTCATGCATATTTGTCTGGTTCTAGCATACCCATGAGCTCTTTTCTTTATGGGGCAATGAACCTTTTCTCAGCATTATGCATGGGTATTCAGTTGAATACCCAAATATTTTGACAAAAAGAATTTATACACATAATATATAACATGTATCAAAAATAGAAAATAGCACCACAGAACAGCCTTTTCAATCTCATATTGTCTCTTGGGCCCAAATGACACACTTCTCAATCTCAATTTGGTATTTAATTATGTGCTATAAATCTATACTTTAGACTGCTAAAAAAAATTTTGTGCCCTTTAAAAATTTTGAATACCCAAACTACAAATCCTGGGCCCGCCCCTATTACTTGGTCGATTCTGGTGTGTTTTGTAAACGTCTATGTTCCTCAGTTGTTGTCTGGGATCCAGCAGCCATGGAAGCCGAAGGGTAGGCCGTAAGGCAACCGCAAGCGGGCAATCTCTTTGAACGTCACCGCGTCCAGCAGTAACACATAGCCGTCACCGTCCATGGTGCTTACAGTAGATATCACAACCCCTATATATACAAATTTGTATTGCACATGGTCAAAACAAAGCAAAGTTATAGTTCCACGCCATCAAGAACATAGACGTTTTAACAATTTATAATGTAAAGCCAGAACGTCTTATAATGTGAAATGAAGGAAGTTTTAAACTGACCATCATCTTCATTGGTTGCTCCCGGCCTGGCCACAAAGAAGGGCTCCGATGGCACCGTGCCCTCCTCGTGCCAGCTCTTGGTCTCCTTCTCCACCAGGTCCATCTTGGTGAGCGCGTTGTAGAAATTGCAAGGCCTGCGCGTGGTGCAGGCGTACAAGTAGCGGTACTCCTTGCCAGCATAGGCTGGGTTGATGGTGCTCAGCTCCACACCATGGCCGTGCTTGTCCGGGTCCAGCACTGTCTCCAGTTCACCAATGGCGCTGCCGTCCAGAGGTATTCTGAACCGCGCAACTCTGCCCATTGTTCCACAAAATTCAGGTTCTAGACCTCTTGAAGTTGAAAGTTGAAAGTGGAAAGAGATGATGCATATATTTGCACGGATGGATATACACAGCTATACCTGGAATCAGGAAAGTCCTTGGCGGCCTCCGGCGATCTTAGCCTGTGGAGATCAAGTGCATGGATGATAGCAGGATCAGCGTAGTACTCGCAGCAGTCGGCGATGATGGCGCTGGGCCGAGCACCGTCGTCACCATTCTCCTCGTATGCGTTGATGAAGTGAAATGCCACGAAAGTAGGCACCTCTACGCTCGCCACCTACACGATACACAACACCAAGAAACCGTCAAATTCACCAATTAACTGATCCAGGTCTATCAAGTTTGATTATTGGAATGTAAATAGTGACGACGACGACGTACAGTGTTTCCAGTGGATCTGCAGATGACGTGTATGTAGCTTCCGGAGTCCGGTAGCCAGTCCATTATGTACAAGGGTGTGCGCTTGGCCGAGAGCAAGTGGGCAACAGAGTACCGGATCGGCGACTCCGGCACGACGACGAACTTCTCCGTGACGGCGAACGAGTGCAACCACGCCGGTCCCGTCGTCCTTCCGCGGCACCGCACCCTCGCGATCACCTCCCGCTTGTCGCTCCCAGCTTTCATCCTGGTCAGAAGGTATCCCCGCCGAGCGAAGTCCGGGAGCAGCGTCAACACCTCGCCGTCGGCGCCGCCCACAGGTCACCACCGGGTGCACGCTTGCACCGGGGACCACAGCTTGTCCGAGTACCGGAGCTTGCCGACCGTCGCGGCGTCTCTGGGTCGATGAGCACCGAGCTCTTCGTGACGTCGAGAGGCACACCACCCGGCCATCGCCCGGCGGCAGCACCGCGGTGTTGGCGTTGTCGGACGTGCCGCCGCCCGGTGGCGAAACGCGGCGAAGCGGTGGAGGCGGTCGGCGAGGCTCCCGGGCTCGCTGGGGCACAGCTGGGACCACTCGGGGATGGCCGGATCCGGACGGCCCCTGCGCCCTGGCGGCTTTGTAGGCGTCCGACTCGATCTGCCTGCGGCGCGCCGGTAAGCGTCGCCTTGAGCTCCTCGGAAGGAGACGCGGACCAGTGTGCCGTAGCCGTCGAAGCGTGATGGAACGCGTGGTCGCCCACCTCCCACACACCGGGCCCGTTCCTTAGGTACGTCCCGTTCTGTACCAGCATCGCAACAGACTCAAGCAAGTGACAATGAGAGTCTGACAGTAGTTATTCTAGATGAATCACACTACCGGAGCCACGGGCTTTCCTGTGAGCGCGACACTCACGGGAAGACCCTTTCCCCTATCGGAAAGCCTTTCCCATGAGTTGCTCACGGAAAAGCCATCACGGGAAAGAGTGGTTTGGGAAAGGGTCTTTCCGTGAGTCGGGGGTGAGGCTCATGGCTTAGACTTCCCCGTACCCCCGGCTCATGGGAAAGGCCCTAACGGGGGGTGTTTGGGGTGACGGCGTGAGCCCCCTCTCCCGTGAGCCATCCCTAATGGTTCCTAGATATTAGTCTACTCTAACATTCTCACTATGATCTAATCAACAATAATAAGGCGTTGCTGGACCTCCACCCACTCACCAGCGCAAATCTCATCACACCTTCTGATTCACTAGACTCAATACCGGTGGTGTACTAAACATGAAACAATTGTGTGACGAAGAAGAAGCGGCGACGATCAGTGGCCCCTGTTTGAGGGACGGGCCCTGGCGCTGGCGCTTTGGTTAGTCTCCTAATCCACCTAAAATCAGTTGGTGTTCATGTTATTAAATTAAAATTTTGGTTAAGCCCTATAGTTTTCTAAAATACTTTTTGGTGTCAAGACCTGATGATCTCGTCCTAGCTAGACCATTAATGTGTGCATTATGCCTTAGATTAAGTTATTTTTAAGTCAGATTACTTAACTTATTAGTGCCTTTATGTTGATCATATCTAGGCCCAAATTAATCAAGCCCTAACCTAATTGTGCCGCCGTGTATGCGTAATTATGAATGTTTAGGTCAGATCCTAGGTTTGGTTAATTGTTATGGTCATCACTAATAATGTTTTCCCAATTTGGAGCCTAACTGCACATATATTACACTTTTTAGCCTTGGTTAATGTCAAATCCATGTGCATTAGGATTAGGGGCACTAAGGGCTTGAATGAGTTTCGACTTTGGCTCGGTTCATTCAGTTCTGAGTTGAAATGAATGTTTCAGCAACTCAAAAGGTTGTACCAATAATATACCTACTTTATTAATAGGTGTAGATAGATGTCGTTGTTTGATGAAACCGTAACCGAGTCAATCTCTTAGTTGAGTTCGGTATAGATACGGAAGAGAGACAAGGATAAGTCAATCTCTAAGTTGAGTCCGGTATAGATACAGAAGAGATGTCGGGAGAGGTGAAAGAAAAAAGGTGAAAAAAAAGTGGAGGACAGAAAAAAAGGTGAACTGAAATTTTCTCGCTTTATTAATAGATAAATCCCCAACCAGGCGGATGGAAACAATAGAGGCCTCTAGAAATTGATTTTTAGAGGCAACTCATTTTGGAGGCTACTGTAAAGACGACGGTTTATTAGCCCGCCTCTATAGTAAAATCCTTCCGTCTCTCAAAACGTTTTTGTAGTATTGTGTGGTGGTATTAAACATGAACCAGAGATCCATCTTCTAACAGGTATTTCCTCTAGAATCCTCGCCCGTGCAGGAGCACGAGCGACAAGACTGTATATATGTGTTAGGATTATGTTAAGCTCATTCTCAGTGGAAATTTTATGGCTCTGTTTTCATTACACTTATGTTTTGAAAACAGTCTAGAAGAGTTTCATCTCCATAAAACTCTCGCTGCTCCCATAAAACTCTTATCATCTCTCTCTTCATTAACACAATGTTATGTAAGCATATTTAATGCCCATAAAGCTTTATGAAACTTGCATTGAGACTAGCCTAATAATAATAATCTAGCTCAAAGGTGCTGTAAAAAATAAACATAAGTACGTACCAGCCATGCAGGGATGCGTCCTTCTACGGCCAAGTCTCCTTCCCACCGTTCTTGTCGGATGCTGGTCCAAGCTGATGAATGCCTTGTGCAATCTCCGGCGACGGCCTCAATGCGACTAACGCCGCGACGGCATGCCGCAATCTCGTTTCTGCCGGAGCGGCGAGTGGCACTTAAGTATGGTTTCGGGGCAGTGCAAAGCGTGGGGAGATAGTAGGTGGCCATGCTGCTTGCTCGATCTTCGCCTCTCTTCGTAACCTTCTCGCTAGCCTCTAGTATGTTTGGACTTGTTATTATATACTAATCGAACAACTGAACAAGAGCAGGCAGCTTATTTGTCTACTAGTATTGTACTACGTTAATAAAGAACAATGGCACGTGGATATCGCTAGCCTCTTTACGTGGACTAATTATCTCCACTACTCCCACTAGTCTAGTCTCCATCATTGTATATATATGTTTTTTTAATTGCATTATTGCCGCATGACATCATTAAGTTGACAATTCAAAGTTGATTTATTCTGTGACGAGGAAACAAAAGTGATGGTTGCGTTGCATGGTACTCTACCCTATGTTACACGGATACTTCAACAGGGGTGACGTATCCGTATCCGATACTCGTCGGATACTTGGATCGATGCGGATACTTGGATACACCATTTTAGTGGGTTTTATTTTAAGAAAGTGCGTATCCGCGTATCCGTATCGGATACCCGTACTCGTGTAACATAGTCCTACCACCGTTTAAATGCTTTTCAGCACCAAAACCCCAATCTAATCTCTTTAAATAGAAGGTCAACCTTGCATAACGAAAATCCTAAAGCAATGCAAGCAGTAACTTACAATCGTACAGTGTAACAGTACCATAGTTATCCATGTGTCGAGACAACAAAGGATCAATCATAAGGATTGGGGGTCATGTATGTTTGAATAATTGTTTACTGTACACATGACGACTTTTCATCAAAGCGGCAGAGCTGCTGCTCCTGTCACCAAGCACGGCTGCTACTGCATGCCCGGTCGTTGTTGTCACCACCGTACACATGAAGAAAACCCAGCTGAAACAAACAAAACGTCTCTTAGTTTTTAGAAATGAAATCCTTTCTAATTTCTGCAGGATGTAATGATTCGTGTTTTGTCTTTCGTCAACTGTCTCCATCCCCGCCCCCACCCCCAACCCCCCACACACACACACCCAAAAAATAATAACGTAACCCTCGTCACTAACGTGTGCTGTCACCACGCCCTCGCCAAATATATGGATGTCTATGATGCCGAGAGAATTTTTTTTTTTTTGAACTAGTAGCCATATGGCCCATATGTAAGAGAGAGGACGGCCGAGCGCCCAACCAATTTGTCACAACAGCTTTGGGAGGGGCGGCGATAACGGTGCCGGCGGCGGCGGCGGCAGCGGCGGGCGGGCGGCAGCCGCGGCCGGGCTGGGGCGCGCGTGAGGGAGCCTGGTGGTGGCAGCGATAAGAGTAGAGGGCAGGGAAATACTTTTTATTGCTTGTCCCTAAGAGATTACATCCTCCTTGTTTATATAGCCCTTCTATGAGATTTGTATCTCAAGCAATCTCTAAAAGGTTTCCTTATAGATTGGAATACCTTTTACAAGCAAGACCTTATTCTTTTCCTAATAGAAGATTTCCTTATAGAGTGGAATATCCCTTTCACACCAAAAAGTCCTAATCTTATCCTAATTGAACTCTTACTTTAATTACCGAAGAAGTCGCGAAGAGGCGGCAATGATGGCGGCGCCGGGCCAACCCCTCCCTCCGTCGATCCACGGGCCCCTGGGTGGCCCCCTGGGCTCCATCCTTTGGGGTGTGACATCTCCTCCCCCTTCTCCGCTCGGCACGTCCTCGCGCTGGATGAATATCCACTCTATGACACCAAGAGCATGGTCTGGAGTACCTAGTATGATGAGCTCAACACGTAGGACCAACCTCCCATGCACTGGGTTGGCAAGGATTATGTTCTCCTTGGTGCGGATCGCGCGAACTCCATGAGGTAGTGAAGGTTACCGATGTAGCCGTGGTAGATGTACTGATGCACCGCACGGCCCTACGGCGTTGTTGTCTCTCGACGGGCGGCAAGAAGCAACTCCCTTGGAATCCCATCTTCAAGGTGTTGATAAAGTATGTTGCGTGGGGGACTCTCCAGGAACATGAAGCGGTCGTGGGGTGTGTTGATGGTAATTATTGACCACTTTTATACTATGGAAAGCTATCAAACATGGGATGAATGCTACTAAAGTCATATTATTTCTAATGATTTCCACAAGTTTTGGTGCACACTCGGTTTTGCGAGAAGAACTCCGGAAAACAAAGGAAAACAGAGCGAAAAAGAGAGAAAATAGAGAAACAGAAGAAAAGGACTGAACCAGGGCGATTACTATAAATTTTAGGGGTCTAAATGAGAAGAGAAGATAGCTCGTGGAGGCCGGGGCCCACACGTGCCGCGCGGCACCCCCCCTGACACGTCATGTGTCACGCTTCTAAAAGCTTCCTACAACCGACCTATGGAGTACATCCTGGTCGTCCAATCAAGTCGGTTTGATCCAAGAGTTGAGATTCATCCTATGGGGCTATAAAAGAAGGGGCAGGGGTACCCCCTGAAATCCTAATTCATTATTCATAGGCACAATTCCTTCTTTAGAGTTCTCTCTAAGAAGTCTAGGGTTAGAGAAGTCAAGATCCTATGATTAGAGTATAACACTTCAAGATTAGCTACTACGAATCTTGATTAGCAATCGAGTTTATTAGAAAAGAGAGATTAGTGAGGATTGCTTCGGAGGAGTTCCGGCTGTCGGATCTTCTCTTGTATTACGAGGATCATTCTCTTCGCGAGAGGAGTGTATCGAGAGAGATTATCCGGTGTTCGACTTCATAATTAAAGTAAGTTTTGGTTTATTCTATTCTTCAAGTTGCAACTCTTTTTGAGTACTTTAATCTTGGTTGCTCTTGATTAGAGGGATGGTGTCTAGTGTAGGCGTGGTGCTTAGACTAGAGTTATCTGTGAATGCCCCTTTTTGGCTTGGAATCGGTGCTTGGAATCGTGGTAGTATCATAAAGGTGACTTTTATAGCTTTATTGAATCCTCTGTAGCCCACTTCCCGCCAAGAAGTGAACGGTAGGCTTTATCTGTTCTTAGTAGAGTAATTTTGCTTTACTTTATTAAGGATTAGCGTCCACGATAGAATAAATAAAGCTGGGGTTTATCGAGATTAGAACAAGAAGTCATTGTTGTCTCCTAATTCTAGCTTGTTTCTTAAGTACTTTTGATTGTGAAGTGGATTAGGTAAAAGCTAGTTATATTCACCTACTATTTCTTTGGGTTCGATATTTTAAAATCGGGAGTTCATCTTTTGGTGAAGTGCTACAACGGCATTTCGATCTGTGCACTTGCGGATATCTTTATCTTTATTGTGTGTATATAATTTATATCAACAAGCATTTCGGCGCCGTTCTCGGGGAACGGTAGTTTTCTTTGGATAGTAACTTAGAGTATTACCTTAATCTTGTATCATATATTTATCATTTATCTTTTATTGTTTATTTGCATTTACTCTCGTATTTACTTCCTACATTTATTTTCAGTATTTATTTCTTAGCATTAATTTCTTAGTATTTATTGTTTGCTTTTATTTCCTATTTTATATAAAAAGAAAATGACACAAAAATATTTATATCAATATGGAGCACCTTCGGAGTTGTACCTTAGGCCAAGCGAGTCAAATAGACCTATCTTATCTTCGCCTATGAGGTACGGCCCGATCTTATCCAATTAGTTCAGGAAAATCTTTTCTTCGGAGATGAAAATGAGAATCCTTATTCTCATTTGTGTGATTTTGACCGAGTTTATGCTAGCCTACACTTGAAGGGTATGAATGAAGAAACCCATAAGTGGAAGCTCTTTCCTTACTCTTTGAGGGGAGAAGCCAAGCATTGGTATAAGCTTCACATCAATAGTTTTCAAGGGGATTGGGAATCCTTACGTTCTGAATTTTGTCTACAATTTTACCCAGTCGCAAGGTTGTCAAACTTCATCTAGAAGTCCTAAAGTTCAAACAATTAGAGGATGAATCTTTAGGTAAAGCTTGGGAGAGACTAGAGTCAATCCTAAATTTTGGTCCCAACCTTGCTCTACGAACCTATGGTTCTGCAACACTTCTATATGGGCCTCAACCAACACACTTTAGACTATCTTAACACATCCTCAGGAGGATCATTTATGCACCAAACTCTAGATGATGCTAAGGCTATCCTTTTACGCATCACACAATGTCTTCCTGATGAGAAGGAGAAGTGGTTAGAGGAACCAAAGCCAGTAAAGCCAGATTCTTTATAAACATCTCAAACTATAGAACCTATAGATCCTGAACTAGCTCTAGAAGAAAAAGGAGGACATTCCTCTTTCTGATTTTATGCTTGATTTTGAAGATGAATTGTTTGCCGATTTTAGAAACACTTCGAAATATCAAGTAGAGAGAAAACCTTATGGGCAATCTCTAACAATTGAGCTCTCTAAGGAGAAGTTCTTGAAAGAGACTATGAGGGAATTAATTTTCATCATGAGCTTTGAGTGGGTAGAAAAGTCAGAGCTTTCACCTGATATCATTCGACTAGATACACCTTCTATACCCATTAAATGTCAGTTCAATAGAGGACCTTTCGATGCCCTATATAATCCCATGGTAGGAGTCAATATCATGTCTGCTCTTTTTATGCAAGATTATGTTGACAACATAGTCTTGTCTCCATCCGACAAATGATTAAAGAACCTTTTTGGACATTTTTTCCAAGTTTGGGGATTCTTCATTTAACCCCCATGATTGTCAATGGAATACTAGTCTAGTTGAGTTTTTATGTCTTTGACATTCGAGAGTTTGACATTTTAATAGGTCAACATATAGGAAAGTTTCTTATAGAAGGAGAGCATGGAAAGTTAGACTTTAGCTTCGGGAGAGACCTTAAGTTCTCTATATCTTATGATCATGCTCTAAAATCAAAATTTGAGTTTCCTCCCCAGCTAGAGCCTTTAGAAGAAGTCATGGAGGTATCTTTTGATAATCCATTAGAATTTGAAGAAGAACTAGAAGAAGATACCCACTGTTCATCGAAGAAGAGGAAGAGGATCTCCTCGATCCTGGACCTCTACAAGATCTCTTAGAAACTCCCAGACCTCCTATAGAGCTTAAACCTTTACCTGCTAGACTTAGATATGCTTTTCTTAATAATGATGAGGATTATCCCTGTCATTATAAGTAATAAGCTATCCCTAGAGGAATCTTTACGTCTTATAGCTATCCTCGAGAGACATCGAGCTGCTTTTGGCTATTCACTCCAAGATCTTAAAGGAATCAGCCCAGTTCTTTGCACCCATCGCATTCCCACATATCCTAATATAGCACCTTCTAGAGAGCCACAACGTAGGCTAAATAAAGCGATGAAGGAAGTAGTGAAGAAAGAAGTTTTAAAACTATTGCACACCAGGATTATCTATCCTATGCTGCATAGTGAGTGGGTAAGGCCTGTCCAAGTTTTACCTAAGAAGGGAGGTATGATTGTTGTCAGAAATGACAAGAATGAGCTAATTCCACGAGAGAAGATTTACGGTTGGAGGATGTGTATTGATTATAGAAAGCTCAATAAGGCAACTAAGAAGGATCATTTTCCTTTGCCTTTCAATGATGAGATGTTAGAAAGATTGACTAACCACCCTTTCTTTTGTTTCCTCGATGGATATTTTGAATATCATCAAATCCCCATCCATCTGAATGATCAAAGTAAAACCACCTTTACATGCCCCTACGGTACCTATGCATACCGTAGAATGTCTTTTGGGTTATGTAATGCTCTAGCTTCTTTTCAAAAGATGCATGATGTCTATGTTCTCCGAGATGATTGAAGAGATTATGGAGGTTTTTATGGATGACTTTTCCGTATATGGAAAAACTTTTGAGGAGAAACACGTAGTCCTTAATTGGGAAAAGTGTCATTTCATGGTTCGAGAAGGAATAGTGCTAGGACACCTAGTATCTGAAAGGGGGATAGAAGTGGATAAGGCTAAGATAGAGGTGATAGAGTAATTACCTCCACTGTTAATATTAAAGGCATTCGTAGTTTCCTTGGTCATTGTGGTTTTTATGGTTGCTTCATTAAAGATTTTTTATTTATTACTAGACCCTTGACCGGTTTATTAGCTAAGGACGTTCCTTTTGTTTTTTGATGAGGCTTACATGAAATCTTTTAATCTACGCACCAAGCATCCAACCCCCCGATTGGTCATTTGCCTTTTGAAATTATGTGTGATGCTAGTGATTATGTTGTAGGAGTTGTCTTGGGACAAACTAATGATAAGAAGCATCATGCTATTGCCTATGCTAGTAAGACTTTGACATGAGCTCAGCTTAATTATGCAACCACTGAAAAAAGAGCTCCTGGCTGTTGTTTTTGCTATGGATAAGTTTAGATCTTATTTAGTAGGAGCAAAAGTTATTGTTTATACTGATCATTTTGTTTTAAAATATTTTTTCACTAAGAAAGATGCTAAACCACATTTGATTAGATGGATTTTGTTACTCCAAGAGTTTGATTTAGAAATAAAAGATAAAAAGGGAGTAGAAAATTCTATTGCGCGGATCAGTTGTCTAGAATGTATTTTGAGAATTCGCGAGAGCTGCCGATCAATGATGCACTAAGGAACAATATGCTCTTCAAGATCGCCAAATCGCACCCCGGTATGCAAATATTGTTAATTTTATGGTTGCGGGTTATGTACCTCCAAGGGGGAACAAGAGGAAACTTGTATATGAGAGTCGTCAACATATATGGGATCCGCCATACCTCTTTGAGTTTGTGTTGATGGTTTACTCGGAGATGTGTGTCTTGGCGAGAAGAAGGCATTCAAATTATTGAAAGATGTCACTCGGCGCCATATGGAGGTCACTATGGAGCATTCAGAACTCACGCTAAGATTTGGCATTGGATTCTTTTGGCCAACAATGTATGAAGACACGAAGAATTTCATAAGAAGATACAATGCTTATCAAAGGCACGACAACATAAATTCAAGAGATGTTATGCCACTTACCAATAATCTATAGATCGAGCTCTTTGACATGTGGGGATTGACTACGTGGGTCCTTTCACACCATCAAAGAATTGTGAGCACATTACGGTGGCAAAGTGGATTATGTTTCCAAGTGGGTTGAAGCAATACCATGCAAGAAGGCCTATTCAAAAATTTCAAGAAAGTTGTTTGAAGAAATAATATTTGTAAGATCCGGAGTCCCTAGGATGGTGATAAGTGATGGAGGATCACACTTCATTGATATAATATTTCATGACTATCTATGAAGTCATGGGATTAGACAAAATGTTGTTATGCCTTACCATCCTCGAGAGAAAAGTGGCCAAGCAGAGATGTCAAATAAGCGAGATCAAGAACATATTACGAGAAGACGATTAATGAAATGGGAAGCGTATGGAGAGATCGACTACATGAAGCACTTTGGGCATCTGACAAACATACAAGATACCTTTGAGTATGTCTCCATATCGTTGGTTTATGGAAAGACTTGTCATCTACATGTCGAAGTTAGAATTCAAGTCACATTAGGCTTTCGGCGATGGAACATGGATCTTGAAGCCATGGGAGAAAAGAGAAAAAAATGCAATTATCGAGAATTAGAAGAATGGCGAGAGAAAGCTTACCATAATTCCAAGATTTATAAAGAAAGAACCAAAAGATGGCATGACAAGAGGATCAAGAAGGAGTTTGCACGGAGATAAGGTACTACTTTTTAATTCTAGGGTGAAATTATTCGGACATGGAAAGCTTGAGTAAATGGGAGCGACCATTCATGGTGGTGAATTCATCATCGCATGGAGCAGTGACTCTACAAAATAACAAAGGTACGTTGTTCAAGGTAAATGGTCATCGACTTAAACTTTTTCTTGAACCTGATATTCCTTCTATAGCGGTTGATAGTCTTGATTTCTTCATAATCCACAAATCTATTTTCTAAAAAGAATTAAAATCATTGAAGTAAATTTAGGGGTCATTTTTTTTTTGCTAGAATTGAAGTAGAAAAAGATCTGGACGCGAGAGGGGCACCAGGGGGGTGCCGAGCGGCCCCACCATGGTGCCGCACGCGGCATGGCCCTATGGCCATTCGTGCCCGCTTTTCCTATTAGTTATTATTTGGGAATTTATACTAATGGTTTAGTACCATATCGTGAACATAGGAAGCCACTGAACCATTCCCTAGACTATATAATAGACCCTAGACCTATTCTTTTCTTTTCATTCTCATCTGAGGAGCCTACTCATATTTTTGAGAGGGTTCCACCATAATTCACTTTTCAATGGCTGAACAAAACAACCTTGCTAGGACCACCAGCCCTAGTGGCTCTAGACCACCTCGTATTACGATCGGTGAACCCATTCGGTCGAGCAAGGCAGCTAATTCATCGCCTCGGGCTTAATGAGCCTATTTGGATGACACCACCAAGGAGGACAAATGTGGTCCCTACGGGAAGAGGAACACGAAGCAAGACCAGCGGTGAGGAGAGCTCCAGCTCCTGCCCCAGCACCAATTCGAGCAAGGAGGGCACCTGCACCAGTACCTGCTGCACCTGCACTCAAGTATGTGGTGAACCAAGGACCACCACCTCTACCCGGGATACGCACCATACGAGGTCGGACCCGATACGCCTCGGCTTCTAGCCCCTCCAATGGAGAAGAAGAGGTGCGCCCTCGAGGATTCTTCATCAACTTCGATGAAGAAGACAAGGAAGACGGCGGCAATGGTGGGCGAGAAGGTTTCTCTTGTCCAGGATACATTGCAGATGGCCATTCAGACTGGCACTACCCAGGCTCAGATGGTTAACAACACCTACCATCAGCTTAGGGAGCTTGAGGCTCAGGTTTCTCACCTGAGTGATTTATTTGTTACCATTGGAGAGATCTTAGATCACTAGAGTCCATAGTATTGCGAGTGGGAGAGAATGAATAAATGTTTTTCAAGTCCTTGTGTGCTATTGAGTCAATAAACAATGAATAAAGAAGTCATTTCGAGTCTTTTAAGTTTTTAAGTTTTAATTTTATCACTATTCTCTCTATTATTATTTGTGTGTGTTTGGAAATGCACTTGTCTCCACATGTTTTGCAGAAACGAAGAAGTATAAAAGAGACAAGTGTGGGGGAGAGATTTCAACAGCACAACCTTCAAACAGGTTACAAAAAGTTCTAAGTATTATGTGCTTAAATTAATTCTTGAGTTATTAGAACTTTGCTTGCTTATTAGGAATTTTTCATGTGCTATTAGTCTTGACCTGTTCATTGCTTAGGTTGTTTCCAATTCAAATTATGATATGATCTTTGCTTTAATATGCTAAGTTTATTTTAGTCATAATTTAAGTGATAGACTTGCATAATGTTTTCTAAAAATCTTGTTGTTGTTGGGAACTTATTTATTAGGGACCCCATTTTTACTTAAGTTGTTGTGAAGTATGATATAGCAGAATAATAAGAACCTGAATTGTGACATCTTGTTTCTAGAGAGTTTTTCTTTTTAAATGCTTAAAATAAATAGCTATGCTTCTCCTGTGCGCTTGAGCATGGAAGGGGAGGAGACGGGCGGCCAGCTGGTGCGCGAGCGGCGAGCCAGTGCGTGAGAGCATCGAAGAGCATGGAAGGGGAGGAGGCAGGCAGCCAGCCTGTGCGGAAGAACATCGAAGGGGAGGAGGTGGCCGGTGCGGGAGAGCATCGAAGAGCATGGAAGGGGAGGAGGCGGGGAGGCCGGGACTGCGGGTGGGGAAGGTGAGTACACACACGGAGGGAAACACGGGATTGATTAACGATGACATGGCTTCACGAGGAACCAGAGAACTTCCCTAGTGGGCTTTACTAACATAGGTGTAGTAGATTATACATTATTATGATGGATTTTGGGATATTGTGATGAAATGGATCCGTCATGTATCAACAGAATTCTAATACTCCCTCGGTCCCATGTTTCTCTAGACGTCTGAGATTGGAGGGAGGAACCTAGTGTGGCTGTGACGGATATGATTCTTCTTCAATTGCTGTCTGGGATCCAGCAGCCATGGAAGCCGAAGGGTAGGCCGTAAGGCAACCGCAAGCGGGCAATCTCTTTGAACGTTGCCGCGTCCAGCAGTAGCACATAGCCATCACCGTCCATGGTGCTTACAGTAGATATCACAACCCCTATATATACAAATTTGTATTGCACATGGTCAAAACAAAGCACATTTATAGTCCACGCCATCAAGAACATAGACGTTTTATAATTTGAAACGGAGGAAGTATTAAACTGACCGTCATCTTCATTGGTCGCTCCCGGCCTAGCCACAAAGAAGGGCTCCGATGGCACCGTGCCCTCCTCGTGCCAGCTCTTGGTCTCCTTCTCCACCAGGTCCATCTTGGTGAGCGCGCGTTGTAGAAATTGCAAGGCCTGCGAGTGGTGCAGGCGTACAAGTAGCGGTACTCCTTGCCAGCATAGGCTGGGTTGATGGTGCTCAGCTCCACACCATGGCCGTGCTCGTCCGGGTCCAGCACTGTCTCCAGTTCACCAATGGCGCTGCCGTCCAGAGGTATTCTGAACCGCGCAACTCTGCCCATTGTTCCACAAAATTCAGGTTCCAGACCTCTTGAAGTTGAAAGTTGAAAGTTGAAAGTTGAAAGAGATGATGCATATATTTGCACGGATGGATATACACAGCTATACCTGGAATCAGGAAAGTCCTTGGCGGCCTCCGGCGATCCTAGCCTGTGGAGATCAAGTGCATGGATGATAGCAGGATCAGCGTAGTACTCGCAGCAGTCGGCGATGATGGCGCTGGGCCGAGCACCGTCGTCACCATTCTCCTCGTATGCGTTGATGAAGTGAAATGCCACGAAAGTCGGCACCTCTACGCTCGCCACCTACACGATACACAACACCAAAAACCCTCAAATTAACCAACTGATCCAGGTCCATCAAGTTTATTGGAATGTAAATAGTGACGACGACGACATACAGTGTTTCCGGTGGATCTGCATATGACGTGTATGTAGCTTCCGGAGTCTGGTAGCCAGTCCATTATGTACAAGGGTGTGCGCTCGGCCGAGATCAAGTGGGCAACAGAGTACGGATCGGCATCTCGGCATGACGACGAACTTCTCCGTGACGGCGGACGAGTGCACCCACGCCGGTCCCGTCGTCCCTCCGCGGCACCGCACCCTCCCGATCACCTCCCGCCTGTCGCTCTCAGCCTTCATCCTGGCGAGAAGGTAACCCCGCCGTCGCGAGTCCGGGAGCAGCGTCAACACCCGCCCGCCGGGCGCCGCCACGGGTCACCACTGGGTGCACGCGACTGCACCGGGCACCACAGTTTGTCCAGTACCGAGCTTCCCGACCGTCGCGGCGTCTCTGGGTCGATGAGCACCGAGCTCTTGGTGACGTCGGCGAGGCACACCACCCGCCGTCGCCCGGCGGCAGCACCGCGGTGTTGGCGTTGTCGAGGCGTGCGGCGCCGTGGCGAGCCCGACGACTTGGCGGAGGCGGTCGACGCAGGCTCCCGGCTCACTGGGGGCACAGCTGGGACCACTCGCGGATGGCCGGATCCGACGGCCCTGCGCCCTGGCGGCTTTGTAGGCGTCCGACTCGATCTGCCTGTGCGCGCCGGTAGCGTCGCCTCGAGCTCCTCGGAAGGAGACGCGGACCAGTGTGCCGTAGCCGTCGAAGACGTGATGGAACGCGTGGTCGCCCACCTCCCACACACCGGGCCCGTTCCTTAGGTACGTCCCGTTCTGCAGCATCGAAACAGAATCAAGCAAGTGACAATGAGATATATTCTGACAGTAGTTATTCTAGATTAATCACGATTCCTAGAGATTAGTGTACTCTAGTCTCTAACATTCACTAAGATCCAATCAATAATAAGGTGTGTTGCTGGACCTCCACCGCCTCACCAGCGTTTAAGATCGAGGAGCAAATCTCATCACGGCGTACTTCACCAGACTCAATACCGATGGCAGGCCACCCATCTCCCAAGATATGTTTAGTCTCACGTAATCGAGCTATAAGATTAGTTGGTGTTCATGTAATTAAATTAAAAATGTGGTTAAGCCCTTAGTTAACTAACGTATTGTTGTGTCAGGGCCTAATGATCTTGTCATAGAATGTGTGGATATGCCTTAGATTAAGTTGTTTTTGAGGTCAGATCGATTACTTAATTTAGTGCCCTTATTAGCCAAGTTGATCATGTCTAGGCCCTAATAATTAATTAATCCATAACCTGATTGTGCATCTATGTATGCATAATTATGAATATTTAGGTTCTATAAAGGTTGGTTAATTGTTATGGTCATGATTAATGATGTTTTCCCAATTTGGAGCCTAGCTGCTCATAGATTAACACATTTTTAGCCTTGGTTAAATGGCAAACCCATGCTCATTTAGGGGCTGGGGGTGGTGGATTTATTATGGGCTTGGCCCATACATATTTAATAATAAATCAAAACTCTATGGTGTGTAACTATGGGGAGTGGAAAGGAATAGTTGTTGATTTTATGCCTCTTGGCTTGCTCACGTGGGAGACCTTTGGCTTGCTCACTTTGAGCCCTTTGGCTTACCCAAGGTGGCATTGATGGTGGCCTTTTGGCTTGCACTGTGGCCTCTTAGCTTGCCTAGCCAAAACATAAAAGGTGCTAGCCATCCTCCATTTTGTGGTTGTTCGAGAGAACACACATATTCCAGAACTCGATTCTGTAGCAACAAAAGTCTTCTCCATCTTGTAACTCTGCACACACGGAGGAGCGAGAGGGTAGGTGCAAGCCCTTGCCGTTCGAGACCTTCCATGAGGAATCGACAATTAGGTTTTTAGGGAGCGTCTATGCGACTGCCCGAACCTATAAGGTCCTAAATGGCTAGAGGGGGGGTGAATAGCCTAATAAAAATTCTTCAAAGACACTAGAGCAAAGATATTAGTAAAACAAATGGCGAAATGCGGTTTGCTCTAGCTCTAAATGTTAGGCAAGCCACCTATTGCAATTCTAGTGATTATTATCTCTAAGGCACACAATTGCTATGTCACTACACTATCTAGTGAACAATCCTAGATAAGGCCTTATGCTAGCAAGAACACCTACACAAGCAAAAGCTAGCTCTCTACACAAAGTAAACTAGGAAAGTAAATACAAGAGAGGAAAGCTTGTTATACCGTCGTGTAGAGGCAATGACCCAATCACCAAAGAGGAATAAGAATAACAATAATATGTATATATCAATCAATCCAATTTCACCGGGAGACAAGAGATGACACAATTGATTTATCCCCGAGGTTCACTTGCTTGCCGGCAAGCTAGTCCCCGTTGTGTCGACCAACACTTGGATGGTTCTTGGACTAGGCGGTGCACTCGCTAGTTGGCCCCTCGGGCTCTCCAAAACACCACTCACAAGAGAGGTAACTCAATGACACGAGCAATCCACTAAAGTAGCAATTTGGTGTCCCACCGGGGAAGCTCAAGAACCCCTCACAATATCACCTTGATTGGGGGCGGATACAATCACCTAATCCCCTCACCAATCAATCCAACTCCAACCGTCTAGGTGACGGCAATCACCAAGAGTAAAGAGATGACCACAATTGCAATAACCACCTAGTGCCACGAAATGAATCACAAATGCAATGCACACTAGAGTTACCCTCAAATCCTCTCAAGAACTCAAATCCACCAACGAAGTGGAGAGGAGAGGGAAAGCAATCTTCTTGGAGCCCTCAAATCGATCTCAAGCACAAAGCTCTCTCACTTGATTTCAGCCCAAATCAGTAGATCGAGAGAGAGGAGGAGAGGAGCTCTTTTTATCTGTTCTAGGGTTGGAGAGAGGGGAAGAACAGCTCACTGTAAGATTTCGAAATTTGCAAGAGGGAGCAGAGAGAGGAGCAGCTCACTTTTATACTCTCAGAACAGCAGCTCTCCAACGGCTCCTTCCTTCCCTTCTTCAACCGTCGGCACGGGGCAGCGGCTTCGCTCTCTCTCTGGCCGAAGCAACGAGCGGCGGCGCCTTCCTTCTCAGACGCGCCGCAACAGAGAGCCAGGATTTCTACGGGTGTGTTTAGATCCCAAAATTTGGTGTAAAATTTTAGAGGAATGTCACATCGAGCACTGTAGAACGTTTCGTTTGTTAGTGATAAATATTATCCTATCATGACGTAACTAGGCTTAAAAGAATCGTCTCGCAATATACATCTAAACTGTGTAATTAGTTTATTTTTTTTACCTACATTTCGTACTCAATAAATGTGCCGGCATTTTGATGTGATTGGGAATCTTCTTTTTGTATAGTGGAATTTGGAGAAAGTTGGGTCGCTAAACACACCCTACGACTAAAACTTGACCAGCTGCTCTCTTCAAAACGGACGAGTGGGCCGGCTCACCAAAACAAACGCTACGGCAGCACCTGGCCCAGCAGCGTGGCCCATTCGGCAACCTGCAGCGCGTCCCATTCGGCAACAGCGAGTTCCATTCGGCAACAGCGTGTCCATTCGGCAACCACCAGCGGCCGCAGCTTTTCTAATTAAATTAGCTAGTGCACGAGACCAGCAGCCAGCACTTCACGTCGTCGATCCAGACCTTGAAAACCACAAAAGCCACCCACGCTCGTGTATGTGTACAGCAATCAGCAAGCAAAGCTAGCAAGCTATAGTGTACGTGGGCATGTCCATCCATATATTTATACATATACATGGTCATGTATATATATATATATATATATATATATATATATATATATATATATATATATATATATATATATATATATATATATATATATATATATATATATATATATATATATATATATTTGCTATTTCTTTTACTTCTCCAAATATTCAATAAAACCTTGATCCAAATATTTTTGCTATCTCATCCAAATATGTCAAACCTTTTGATCATAAATAGATAGCACTTTTCTAACATTTTTCAAGGAGTTTCTCATCGAATTACCACGTCACTGACCCAAATGCACATGCAATTTGAAATTGGATTTAGTGGCACTAGGTGAGTAAAAGCGATTATGATTTTCTCCTCTTTATAGTACGGTTATCAAACCTAAAACACTCACATCCGCTATGATGTCTTGAGTGTAAAATAAAATGACCCTATCAAATATACCTTTGCCTTGAGCCCATTTTATTTTTCTTTTTCCAAGTCCAAGCACTTGATCAACTTTTGGATCATCACCGTGCATCCACCATGACCACCATGCCGCTAACTTGGCTAGAACCATCTCAAGCTACATACACACTTAAGCATAGAGATTAGTTCTAGGTTATCATTAATTACCCAAAACCAATCTAGAGATCTTCAATCTCCCCTTTTTGGTAATTGATGACAACCCGCATAAAGATTTTATGATAAAAGATTTTTGAACATATCATGTTTGTCCAAGCAATTTGATCATGATTATAGGATTGGACAACCATCATAGGTTCGATTTTGGTAGCATTAGCTCCCCTACATATGTGCCTAGAGATTGGATATAAGCTTTTGCACATATGTATAAATATTGAAATTGAGGGTGAGCAATGTTACCAAAATGATGCTAAGGTGTAAGAAATGGAGCTTTGAAGCGTGATACCAATCGGAGTAGCCATTTACACCATTCTTAGCACCATGAATAACTAGACATTTCATCAAAACTCAAAATACCCCGTGAGATCAACATTATAAGCAAGATACTTGAATTAAGTGCGGAATTTAAAAAGTCTAGCTATCTCCTATGCATGCTAGTTGATCATTCACCACTCAAAAGTAGTACTAGCATACACCACACAAGCATGTATATATGAAATTTAAATACATGTGCAATGAGCAAGTCATATGTTAATGCACAAACAAATACAACAATTTGTCTATGAGCTTGCTCCCCTACTTGTGTGCTTCAAAAAAAAAATTTATCCCTTTCAAATCCTTTATGCACTAATCTCTCCCCTTTGTCAACAATTACCACAAAAGGTATGACCAAGTTGTGTGATGGAGGAAAGGATTAGTTCTCAAATTTGGTCAAATTTGGATAGCATGTCCAACATATATTTCGGTTTGAACCAAAGACAAGCTTCTTCACACCTTATGAAAAGGGTTATCTTGCCTATGTTGAAGTATATGTGTGACAAAAGTCCAAATTCAACACTTGAGTTTGCAAGCCCATAAACATGTCATATGTCATCACTAGATTAAACAAGACATAGAAGCAATAGTGATGTCATACATACATTGAAATTCATTGATTTTCCATGAATGCTTCCTAAGGAACCATGTTGTATGTCTATATGTTCTAGCAAGTCCTTAGATATCATGAATGACATGTCAAATAATTTCACCTTTGCTTTGCTTGATGAAGAGGCATGTCATACAAGTGGGGTGCATTCAACTCATGTTGGAGAAATCAAGAATGTTCAACTCATTTCTTAGCTTGCAAAAACCTCTTCTCATCTAGTGGCTTGGTAAAGATATCGGCAAGTTGATCTTGGTGCCAATTGGATGAATAGCAATGTCACCCTTTTGTTGATGATCCCTTATGAAATGATGCCTTATGTCAATGTGCTTGGTTCTTGTATGTTGGACCGGGTTTTGTGTCATCTAGCAAGCACTCTCATTGTCACAATACAATGGCACATGATGGAAATCAAAACCATAATCCTTCAAAGTTGATCTCATCCATAGCAATTGTGCACAACAACTACCGGCACTAATATATTCGGCCTCGGCGGTTGAGAGTGTCACACCGGTTTGCATCTTTGATGACCATGATACTAGAGATCTTCAAGGAATTGACAAGTGCCACTTGTGCTTCTTCTATCAACTTTGCATCCCCCATAGTCGGAGTCCGAATATCCAATAAGCTCAAAGTTTGACCCCTTGGGATACCATAGTCCAATATTTTGTGTGTGCTTCAAATACCTCAAGATTCTCTTGGATGCCGTGAGATGACTCTCTCTAGGTGAGGATTGAAACCTTGCACACTTGCCAATACTAAACATCACATCGGGCCTAGAAACGGTCACATAGAGTAAGCTTCCAATCAATGACCTATAGTACCTTTGATCAACCATGTTGCCACTTTCATCATTGTCCAGTGATCCATTAGTACCCATTGGTGTATTGATGCCCTTTGCATCTTGCAATCCAAACCTCTTGACCATGTCTCTAATGTATTTCCCTTGACTAATGAAGGTGTCATTCTTCATTTGCTTGATTTGAAGACCAAGGAAATATGTGAGCTCTCCAAGCATAGACATCTCAAATTCTTTTGCCATCATCTTGGCAAACTCTTCACAATACTCTTGATTTGTTGATCCAAAGATGATATCATCAACATATATTTGCATGACAAACAAATCCTTTCCAATCTTCTTGGTGAAAAGAGTAGTGTTAACTTTACCCATCTTGAAACCTTTCTTGAGTAGGAAGTCTCTCAACCTTTCATACCATGCTCTAGGTGCTTGCTTCAACCCATACAATGCCTTGTTCAACTTGTACACATGGTTGGGATGATGATAGTCTTCAAAACCGGGAGGTTGTTCGACATACACTAACTCATTTATGAATCCATTGAGAAAAGCACTTTTGACATCCATTTGATATAGCTTGATGTTGTGGGCACATGCATAGGCTAATATAATTCTAATTGCCTCTAATCTTACAACCGGAGCATAAGTCTCACCAAAGTCAAGACCCTCTACTTGAGTGTACCCTTGTGCAACAAGTCTTGCTTTGTTTCTTACAACAATGCCATCTTCATCTTACTTGTTCTTGAAAACCCATTTGGTTCCAATGACATTGTAGTCTTTTGGCATTTCTACCAATTCTCACACTTTGTTTCTATCAAAGTTGTTTAGCTCCTCTTGCATTGTAATGACCCATTCTTCATCCTTCAAAGCATCATCAATCTTTTCGGGCTCTTCTTGTGACACAAAAGCAAAGTGTTCACAAAATGCAGGTAGCCTTCCTCTTGTTTGTACTCCACTTGCAATGTCACCAATAATTTGATCAATTGGGTGATCTCTAGCTATGCTTGAGCTTTGGAATATTGGAGCTTGATGGCTTGAGCTTGGTTGATCACTTGATGTACTAGCTTGTTGATCTTGCACTTGACCACCACTAGCTTGAGTTAGTTGCAATTCATTTTTATCATCTTTCACTTGAGTTGGCCTAATATCACCAATGTCCATACCCTTCATGGCATCTACCAATTGAGTTCCACTAACATCATTGAGATTCTCATCTTCATCTTGGGACCCATTGGTTTCATCAAATTCAACATCATGGACTTCCTCCAATAGACCACTTGAGTTGTTCCACACTCTATATGCTTTGCTTGTGGTGGAATAATCGAGTAGGAACCCCTCATCACACCTCTTGTCAAACTTGCCAAGTCTTGCACCCTTCTTCAATATGTAGCATTTGCACCTAAATACTCTAAAGTATGCAATGGTTGGCTTTCTTCCATTCAATGGCTCATAAGGTGTCTTGTTCATCATGGGATAGCAATACAATCTATTGATGTAGTGACATGCGGTGTTGATTGCTTCGGCCCAAAATGATTGACTCACATTATACTCACTAAGCATAGACCTTGCCATTTTAATGAGAGTCTTATTCTTTCTTTCAACTAGGCCATTGGATTGTGGTGTGTATTTGGCCGAAAGTTGATGCATAATCCCATAGTCATCACATAGCTCATCAACTCTTGTGTTCTTGAACTCACTACCATTGTCACTTCTCACTTTCTTGATGATGATGTCAAACTCATTGTGCACCCTCTTGAGAAATGTCTTGAACAATGAATACACATCACTCTTGTCATTGAGAAAGAACACCCAAATGAATCTTGTATAGTCATCCACAATCACAAATCCATACTTGTTCCCACCAATGCTTGTGTATGTGGTTGGTCCAAATAAGTCAATATGTATCAAGTCAAATGGCTTGCAAGTACTCATGAAGCTCTTCTTTGGATGAGTGTTGGTAACTTGCTTCCGGCTTGACATGCACTACATAGCTTGTCCTTGTCAAAGTGAACATCCTTCAAGCCCCTCACTAGATCATGTGTCACAAACTTGTTAAGTTGCTTCATGCCAATATGACCAAGCCTTCTATGCCATAGCCAACCCATGCTAGATTGAGATATCAAGCATGTACTAATTTGTGTCTCACTAGCACCAAAATCCACAAGGTAGAGGTTATCAAATCTTATTTCCTTGAAGATCAAGCTTGAATCTTTTGTATTCACTATCTCAACACTATCTTCACCAAAGATGCACTTGTAACCAAAATCACAAATTTGTGCCACCGAAAGCAAATTGTACTTCAATATGTCCACTAGTGTCACATTTGATAAGATCAAGTCATTGGTTATTGCTATCTTGCCTATGCCTTGTATCTTGCCACTTTTGCTATCACCAAATGTAATAGGCTTGTCATTCTCTTAAGTTGAATCAATAATGTTGAACTTTCTTGCATCACCGGTCATGTGTTGAGTGCACCCACTATCAAGAATCCAATGATTCTCCCCAATCTTGTAATTCACCTACAAGGAAATCAATAAGATTTAGGTACCTATTTGCCTTTGGGTCCTTGGAGGTTAGCAACTAAAGCCTTTGGTATCCAAATTGCCTTCTTCTTTGGGCCAACAATGGGTGTACCAACAAACTTTGCCTTGACACCCTTCTCACCCTTGGTAAGCAAATAACAAGAATCAAAATGAATGGAATGCACTTTGCTTGATTTCTTGTTCATGTTTATTTTAGCACATTTTAGCTCTTGATGCCCCACTTGTTTGTATCTATTGCAATAGGACCCATTGCTCTTCACAAAGCTAGGCTTTGGAGTAGCAAAGGCCTTCTTGCCTTTCTTGGGGACATAGCCTAAGCCTTCCTTGTTAAGGGAAAACCTTTGCCTATCCAAGCACTTTAGCAAGCGGGCATCCCCACCATATGCCTTCCTCAAGGAGTGGGTGAGCTCATCCACCTCTCTTTTGAGAGTCTCATTCTCAACCAACAATGATGAATTTAAAATTACTTCATCACTACTAGTAGAGGTAGAGTGGGTTGATGTGGATGTGGAAGGAATGGATGGTTCTTCAACATCAACCAAGAATGGTTCATCTATGATGTCACATGTTGAACCAACATCCTTTTTGATAATTAAGCAAGCTTTATCATTCTTTTGTAAGAGCAAGGCATGGGCTTTTTTAAAGCCTTGTATGAGCTAGCTCAAGTTCCCCATGGTCTTCCTTTAGACCCTCATGGGTGGCCTCTAGATCACTAAAACTTTGCTCAAGAGTTTTTACACTCTTTTGCAAGGTTCTACATTCCTTGTCCTTAGTCTTAAGCATGATATGAGTTTGCTTAAGCATCTCTAGAAGGTCATCTCTAGTGGGTTCATATTCATCATCATCATCACTATCATCATATTTTACTTCATTATCACTTAGTTCTTCATGCTCATGCAATGATACCTTAGTGGCCTTAGCCATAAAGCATGATGGTGATGAGCCGAAGAGAGATGGCTTCTTGTCTTAACCAATTGCACTCATTGCCTTGTCCTTATCTTCCTCTTCATCGGAGGAGCCATCACTTTCTCAAGAACAAACAAAGGCACCATCATTTGTCTTCTTGAATGTCATGGTCTTGCTCTTCTTGTTTGTCTTGCCACTCTTATATGTCTTCATCTTCTCCTTCTCTTTCTTGATTGGGCAATCGGCAAGAATATGATAAGGGCTATCATACTCAAAGCACTTTCTTGGCTCTTCATTGCTCTTGGATGAATCATTTCTTCTTCTAGAGCCTTGCTCCATCCTCTTGTTCTTCAAGACTTTGCTAAATTTTCTCACAAACATAGCAAACTCTTGATCAATCTCATCAAGATTAACTTCCTCATCATCTTCTTCTTGAGCCTTGGACTTGCCCTTAGCCTTGGATGAGGTGGTGGCGGCCTTGAATGCCACAACCTTCTAGCTCTTGTCATCTTCCTTCTCTTCTCCATCTTCTATCCCATCAACTTGCTCATCGGTTAGCACCTCATCAAGCAAGTCACTAGGTGTCATAGTGTCCAATGCACCTCTAAAGAGAATCTTTCTCAACATTGCAAATCTTTTGGGCAAGCACATCAAGAATTTGTGCCCAAAGTCACGGTCCAATGTCTTCACACCCAATGCCTTGAGGTCATTCACAATGACTTGGAGCCTATGGAATGTGTCCGGTATACTCTCATCTTTCTTCATCTTGAAGTTCTCAAACTCACTCTTGAGCACATACAATTTGGCACTTTTCACCACCTTTGTGCCCTCACAAGTCTCACAAAGCTTCTCACACACTTCACTTGTCTTCTCAAGATCCTTGATACCTTCAAACACTTTGACATCCATTCCCTTATAGAGAGTGCTCAATGCCATTGTGTTGCATTGTTTGTGGATCTTGTCGGTGGGAGTGAGGTTGGTAGGATCTAGGATGACATAATCCTTCTCGGTCACTTTCCATACTTGGTCATTGATTGATCCTAAGTACATTCTCATGCATCTCTTCCAATAGTCAAAATTCTTGACTCCATCAAAGAAAGGAGGCTTTCACCCAACATTGTTGAACACAATATTAGCCATATCTTGCACCGAAGGATGTTAAGCCTTGAATAAACGGTGACCGAGGCTCTGATACCACTTGTAAGGTCCTAGATAGCTAGAGAGGGGTGAATAGCCTAATAAAAATTCTTCAAAGACACTAGAGCAAAGATATTAGTAAAACAAATGGCGAAATGCGGTTTGCTCTAGCTCTAAATGTTAGGCAAGCCACCTATTGCAATTCTAGTGATTATTATCTCTAAGGCACACAATTGCTATGTCACTACACTATCTAGTGAACAATCCTAGATAAGGCCTTATGCTAGCAAGAATACCTACACAAGCAAAAGCTAGCTCTCTACACAAAGTAAACTAGGAAAGAATACAAGAGAGGAAAGCTTGTTATACCGTCGTGTAGAGGCAATGACCCAATCACCAAAGAGGAATAAGAATAACAATAATATGTATATATCAATCAATCCAATTTCACCGGGAGACAAGAGATGACACAATTGATTTATCCCCGAGGTTCACTTGCTTGCCGGCAAGCTAGTCCCCGTTGTGTCGACCAACACTTGGATGGTTCTTGGACTAGGCGGTGCACTCGCTAGTTGGCCCCTCGGGCTCTCCAAAACACCACTCACAAGAGAGGTAACTCAATGACACGAGCAATCCACTAAAGTAGCAATTTGGTGTCCCACCGGGGAAGCTTAAGAACCCCTCACAATATCACCTTGATTGGGGCGGATACAATCACCAAATCCCTCACCAATCAATCCAACTCCAACCGTCTAGGTGACGGCAATCACCAAGAGTAAAGAGATGACCACAATTGCAATAACCACCTAGTGCCACGAAATGAATCACAAATGCAATGCACACTAGGGTTACCCTCAAATCCTCTCAAGAACTCAAATCCACCAACGAAGTGGAGAGGAGAGGGAAAGCAATCTTCTTGGAGCCCTCAAATCGATCTCAAGCACAAGCTCTCTCACTTGATTTTAGCCCAAATCAGTAGATCGAGAGAGAGGAGGAGAGGAGGTCTTTTTTTTCTGTTCTAGGGTTGGAGAGAGGGGAAGAACAGCTCACCGTAAGATTTCGAAATTTACAAGAGGGAGCTGAGAGAGGAGCAGCTCACTTTTTATACTCTCAGAACAGCAGCTCTCCAACGGCTCCTTCCTTCCCTTCTTCAACGGTCGGCACAGGGCAGCGGCTTCGCTCTCTCTCTGGCCGAAGCAACGAGCGGCGGCGCCTTCCTTTCTGTACGCACGAACAGAGAGCCAGGATTTCTACGACTAAAACTTGACCAGCTGCTCTCTTCAAAACGGACGAGTGGGCCGGCTCACCAAAACAAACGCTACGGCAGCACCTGGCCCAGCAGCGTGGCCCATTCGGCAACCTGCAGCGCGTCCAATTCGGCAACAGCGAGTTCCATTCGGCAACAGCGTGTCCATTCGGCAACCACCAGCGGCAGCAGCTTTTCTAATTAAATTAGCTAGTGCACGAGACCAGCAGCCAGCACTTCACGTCGTCGATCCAGACCTTGAAAACCACAAAAAGCCACCAACGCTCGTGTATGTGTACAGCAATCAGCAAGCAAAGCTAGCAAGCTATAGTGTACGTGGGCATGTCCATCCATATATTTATACATATACATGGTCATGTACATATATATATATATTTGCTATTTCTTTTTACTTCTCCAAATATTCAATCAAACCTTGATCCAAATATTTTTGCTATCTCATCCAAATATGTCAAACCTTTTGATCATAAATAGTAGCACTTTCTCAAACCGTTTTCAAGGAGTTTCTCATCGAATTACCACGTCATCGACCCAAATGCACATGCAATTTGAAATTCGGATTTAGTGGCACTAGGTGAGTAAAGCGATTATGATTTTCTCCTCTTTATAGTACGGTTATCAAACCTAAAACACTCACATCCGCTATGATGTCTTGAGTGTAAAATAAAATGGCCCTATCAAATATACCTTTGCCTTGAGCCCATTTTATTTTTTCTTTTTCCAAGTCCAAGCACTTGATCAACTTTTGGATCATCACCGTGCATCCACCATGACCACCATGCTTCGCAACTTGGCTAGAACCATCTCAAGCTAGATACACACTTAAGCATAGAGATTAGTTCTAGGTTATCATTAATTACCCAAAACCAATCTAGAGATCTTCAGAACCGCCACCACCGTCTGTCATTGTCTTCTTCCTCGAGCGCCGGTGGATTTCATCATCTCCCTCTTCTTGGTGGAGAGATCATCTTCATCTTCTCCGACATGACGGAGGAAGCTGGATAAATTTGGGGTCCTCGAGAGTGCATAGGAGGGCATGATCGGTTCATCTCCTCTCTTTTTTTCATTTTGCAGTTCTTAGATGTTTCGCTAGTTCATCCTATTGTTTCGTATGCTGCTATGAGTCTGTTTCATCAGTTTTGTCATATCGTATCACGAGATGTCTGATGCCCGTTCCTACTAGTAATATGTCATGCTTGTTTGTTTCAGTTTTACAGTCGTGCTATTTCATATGTTGTTGCCTTTATGTTTTAGTAGTCCTGTTACATCGTTTTATATGTTTCAGTTGTTCTGATATATTACATGTATTATGCATATATGCTTATGATATTTATAAGCTTCACATGCTTCTTGCTCACATGTACCATATTGTTATAGATACATTTGATATCAGGATTCTAATGGTTAATTATTTTTTATATGTCATCATCATAATGTTAATTTCTGGAATTAAAATGACATGAAAATTGCCTAATTATCTAAAGGGGCTAGGGTCACCAATTAGCAATTACAAGGAGGAGACAGTCTAGTGTGTCATATTTCCTTGGCATGCACGTGGGCAATCAAAGCAAACATACCCAAGACTAGCCACCAAGTTAATTCTGTTTTCTTGCCATCCAGCCTTAGCAGTTCATGCTTCACGGTAGACCTCCAAAAAATATTTCCTTGGTGGTTTTCGGTCTGCAAGGAAATTCAGTTTTATGGTAATGTATAGAGACAGCTACCCTATGCCTCCGCTTTTCCGCCTTGAGGTCAGCGGGTGCCTGCGTTGCAACCTTTAGAAATCATAAGCCCCCACAGGCGGCTGGAAACAATAGGGGCCTCTAGAAATCGATTTTTAGAGGTAACTCGTTTTGGAGGCTATTATAAAGACGGCTGTTTGTTAACCCGCCTCTATATGGAAATACGGGCAACGCCCGCTTTCGGGGGGGGGGGAACGCCTCTATAGTAAAAAAAATTATTCCGTCTCTCAAAACGTTTTTGTAGTATTATGTGGTAGGTATTAAACATGAACCAGAGATCCATCTTCTAACAGCAATTTCTTCTAGAATCCTCGCCCGTGCAGGAGCACGAGCGACTAGACTGTATATATGTGTTAGGATTATGTCAATAATAATAATCTAGCTCAAAGGCAGTGCTCAAAGGTGCTGTAAAAAATAAACATAAGTACGTACCAGCCATGCAGGGATGCGCCCTTCTACGGCCAAGTCTCCTTCCCACCGTTCTTGCCGGATGCTGGTCCAAGCTGAATGCTTTGTGCAATCTCCGGCGACGACCTCAATGCGACTGCCGCCGCGACGACATGAGCGGCGAGTGGCACTTAAGTATGGTTTCGGGGCAGTGCAAAGCGTGGGGAGATAGTAGGCGGCCATGCTTGCTCTATCTTCTCCTTCTTCGTCCCCTTCTCGCTAGGTATGTTGGACTTGTTATATATTAATCGAACAACTGAACAAGACCTTACTACTTTAATAAAAAATATATGGCAGCACGTGGATATCGTTGTTCAATCCCGGCAGATCTTTACGTGGATTAATTGTCTCCACTACTATATATATGCCAATAGTCTAGTCTCCTTCATTGTATATACATTTTGATTGCATATTATTGCCACATGACATGCACTAGCGGTTGATTCTCCTCCTGTAGCACTGTACATAAGTGATGCGCTGTCACATGAATGTGACCAAGTTCTTAATTAATTTGTGAAGGAGGAGGTGTACCAAACGTACAAGTTTAGTTAATTACGACTAGTTCTTTTTTGTCTCTTAATTTCTCTGCCAGATTTTACTTGCTTTTTTGTAATTAACTGTTTTATTCAATAAAATTTCCCTGTAGGGGCCTTGGCCCTCCAGTTAGTTAAAAAAGGCATCGTATGCTATCGTGTCACAGCCGCCTTCGAGGGGGCGGAGGCGACAAGCTAGGGGCCGCCGGGCGCCTCGGCGGGTGGCGCGCAGCGGCAGGGGCTGCGCCGGGCGCACGAGGGGAGGCAGTGGCAAGAGCAGAAGGGAATATTTGCTTGTCCCTAAAAGATTACATCCTCTTTATTTATATAGCCCTCCTATGAGACTTGTATCTCAAGCAATCTCTAAAGGTTTCCTTATATTTCTGCAATACCTTTTACAAGCAAACTCTTATTCTTTTCCTAATAGGGGATTTCCTCCCAAATTGAAATATCCCCTGCACACCAAAAGTCCTAATCCTAATCCGAGCGAAGACGACGTGGGAGAGGAAGGAGGTGGTGGCGGCGGCAGTGAAAGGTCCTAAATGGCTAGAGGGGGGTGAATAGCCTAATAAAATTTCTACAAAAACACTAGAGCAACTTGTTAGTAAATAACAAAGAGTAAATGCGTTTTTGCTCTAGTTTCTACTTGTCGGCAAGCCTCCTATTGACAATTCTAGTTGCTATAGTCTCTAATTCACACACAAGGGCTAAGTCACTACTTTACCACTAGGTGAACAAGCTAATTACTCTAGCAACTAAGCAAGTCTACTCAAGCTACACTAGCACAAGATATATGAAAGTAATGCAAGAGTGTAGAGGTGATATACCACAATGTCGAGGCTAGTCAATCCAATCACCAAGGATGAAACAATATGATTACCAAATTGAAGCCAATCACCGAGAGACAAATGGAGACACGAGATTTAACCCGAAGTTCACTTGAGCACCCTCAAGCTAATCTCCGTTGTGCCGACCTTCTCACGTGTGGGTCAAGGTGGAGCTCACTCCAAGCCAATTGCCTTTAGGCTTCTTGCACCCAATGCAAATGAGAGGTACCCAAGACACGAGCAATAGATTACTCACACTTTGTCTTCCCGACGAGGAGTGTGTGATCCTCTCACAAATCACCGGAGGTGGCCAAGAACATACACCTTCTCTTGCCAACGCCTCCACCCAAGAGCAACAAGAAAACCACCGGCTCACAACGATCCCCAAGTGCCACTAGATGCAAAGATCAAAGCAAAGTGCACTTGAATCACCTCAACTCACTAGAATGATGCAAACAAGCAAGAGGAGTGAGGAGGAGGATGTTTTCTCAGCTCAAAGGGTGTTAGGATGTGTAAGAATGACCAAGAGAGCTTCCCATGGCCGGTCAAACACATATTTATAAGCCCCCATTCGAAATAGAGCCGTTAGGTTCGAACCCGTAAAAACGCAGCGCCGGACGCCGCCGGGCGCTTTGCCAGACAGCGCCAGGCGCCGTGCAGCCGGCACGGCACCCGGCCGCGCGACAACAACATCGCCGGACGCGCCAGGCGCCGCGCGTCCGTCTGCGACCCCGGTGACATAAGCATCGATGGACTGAGCGTCGGCGCGCGCCAGCGCTGCATGTCACCGCCAGCGCCATGCACCCAGCCGCCGATCCAACAGCGCCGGACGCGGGGACTCGTCGAGCCAGCGTCGCCAGCGAGGAGGCGCCGGACGCGACAGGCGCGCGCCGGGCCGCCAACACCGCGCTGGCCTGACGCGGCGCCCGACGAGGCCCGGGCCACCGGGCGTAGCTTCATTCCCGCGCCGAGGGTTGCAAATTGCGTCGCCATGACTTTGTTCCAACCACGTCACTTGTCTTATGTTGCCAACACGTCGAAGAACACCCCAACACCATGTGTTAGCATTTCAAAACATTTTTTCATCAAGAACGGAGTTAGCTCTCTAGGTTAGAATGCATGCAAATGATTTTGAACCTAGAGGCACATGAGGATCGATATGTACGATAGTTTTCCCTCTTTATAGTACGGCTTATCGATCCTATAATCACTCACACCCTCTATGGTGTCTTGAGTGTAAAATCAAAATGGCCCTATGGATATACCTTTGCCTTGAGCCCATTTTGATCCTCGATCCACTCCAAGTCATGCACTTGATCATCATTTGAATCATCTCGATCCATCCACCATGACCATCATGCACAAACCTTTGGCTTGACCAATCTCCAACTAAAACAAACACTTAGCATAGAGAGATTAGTCCTAAGGATATCACTAATTAGCCAAAACCAATCTAGAGATCTTCAGTAAAACGGCTCGCGCTACAAGTGTTCGCCACCCATATTAACCATGGCGGTTTTTTTAAAATTTACCATGGCGGTTATAAAAACTATCATTGTAAATCGATTAACCATGGCGTTTTTAAAAAAAACCACCACGATTAATTAGGCCCGTAAGTCCAGTCGACTTCCAATGACAAACCCAATCAACCCAAAGAAACTAGATGGTGTATATAAGCGGAGGGACATGAAAACCTAACTCATTCTTCTTTCCCACCCCACAACCCGCCACCCTCTCCCTCCCTCCTCCCTTCCCGCGCCTCCACTCCTCCCCTTTCTTTCCTTTGCCGCCATCCCTCCCTGCCGTCGTGCCCCCTCCCTCCCTCCCGTCGTGCCCCCTCCCCTTCCTCCTATCGTGCCCCCTGATCCCCTTCCTTCCTCGGCCCTTGTCGGCGGTGAGCAACGTGATGGCGGCGGCCAAGAGCGCAGCGGATCCCCCCTCCCCATCCCGGGGCGGCTAAAGGCTTGTAGGGCGCAACCTGGCCGGGACAACCCACACGAGCACCTCCACGGCGACGGCGTGGCCCTCCCAACTAGTCCAGGTGGGTGGCGGCGGATGGATCTCGGCCCCAACGGCCTAATCCCGACCCCGGGTAGGATCCGAGCAGCGGGCGGCGCCTCTGAAACCCTTAGCTTTGGGCCGGGCCCATTTGGGTCTGGATGCGGATTTTTTGTATTTTTAATTTTTCTAGGATTAATGGTGGCGGTTTTTTGGCCTCTTAGAAAACCGCCCTTCTTGGCGGTTTTAAAACCGTCATAGGAAATCGAAAAATACCGCCACCTAAAAAATCAAATAGGTAGTAGTGGGAGTTGAGCCGACCCATCTTGTCGTTGAAGTCGTTAACGTAAGAGGCATCGTTGTCAAACGAGAAGTCAAAGTTCAAGTCGCCGAAGTAGATCTTTGAACTTGTGCACGAAAGGCCTAGCGACCCGTGTTGCCTTCATGATGGCACCACTCGGGACTCCGGTCATCTCTATCATCTCGCCGGGAGGCTAGCGGAGCATGGATGGAGTAGGCGTAGGGATGTGCACCGCACGTTGTATTCGGCTGCCTGCATCACGTGACGGATCGATGAAGCTAGTGTCAAGGTCGGCGTAGGGAGGCGTGAGAGGAGGTCACTTGACGTCGTCATGGTTGGCCCAAGCTGGGGGGCGGCGTCCGAGCGTCGATGGAGACGTTGTCAATGGATGAACTCTTGCCCGTTGTTGTCAAAGAGGAGCACCGTGACATCATTCAACTTGACGTTGGGCGCACCGCCATGAGCGGATGCTCGTCGGGGAAAGGTCGGGCTGGTCTGGCGGGGTCGTCGTGAAGGTGGAAGCCCCACACGAGGTCGTGTGGGGGGGACTCCCTTGCTCTAGAAGCAGGTCCCTGTAGTAAAGGTGGAAGCTCGCCGAACGTAGTAGCGGTGGAAGTACCGACGATGTCAATGTAGAGGGGTCCACTCCAGAGTTGTTGCTCGATGGTGCCCGCTATGGTCGCGAGCTCCTAGTTCATCATGGATCCCAAGTGTAGCTCGGTGACGAGGTCTAGTGCGGTCTGGGTCGTCAATGGCCGCCATGGCCGGGGCCGCGGCCGCCTAGGCGGCCGGCCTCCGGCTTTGTCGATGTCGGTGTCGGCGATGTTGGCGACGTTGCCATTGTCGTTGCCAATGTCGATGTTGCTAGCCACGCTACGGTGTGGCGCACGGGGGCTTGGGTCTCATACTGACGTGCGAGGTTGATCGTCTCGTGCATCATACGTGTCACGCCCCACTTTTAATGGGTCGTTAACCTCACGTATTTGCACTAGGATCACGCACAAATACGGTCATTAGTGTTAGATAATGGTATGTAGATATAATAGGAATCTGAGCTTTAATAATATAGGATTAGAAAGTCTTACAGTGGCGAATATTTTATCAGAGTTAGCCAACCGAAAGCGGTGGATTAACTATGACTATTGCCTCATACTCCATAGGCAACTTGAGCACGGATGGAAACCCTTGGCAACTACGTCTTCCTCCTAAACCAATGCCTCGCGAACTCCTACGAACGTTGATCTCCTATCTTGACAACGATCTTACCTTCGGATGTGCCGATATCTGTAAAAAAGAAGGGTGAGTACAAACGCTCAGCAAGTCCAAAACCAGGGGGGTGGTTTGGTAAATTAAGGGTTTGGGCCCTAGCAGAGTCTCTAAAACTGCTCTCGCTAGTTCCCGGGGTTGTCTCATATCATCACCTTCACATTATCACAAAAGGTTAGTAAAACTAATCATAGATGTTCAGGCCTAGCATTCGCCCATTCCAAGGATGTGGCTATTCGAATAGATTTATATAACTCTGCAGAGGTTGTACAATTTCCCCACACGATAGGCACAGTCTTCCCCATCCAGTTTGGTTCCAACAGGCCTAACGAGATCCGTACCCGCTTGGGTGCTACCCTAGGTATATTGGTATAATCTTCACCACGACTTCTCAGGGGTTGGAAAGGATGACGCGCAATCCTAGACAATATGGTGATACCACATCACCCACGGCTTTACGGGTAATACCTCATTACCCAACCAATATTGTCAAACCTCATACTCAAAATCATCAATCATAAATATGTGCACCTAGCACTGCGCCACTGCGCCCAAACATCTTACGTGGAGGATCACTTAGCAACCATGCCAACCGTACCATGGGGCCACTCTCCCCATGTTTGCTCCTAATAGGTCGTTCGCCTACTCCGGCCACCTTGGTTCTAAATTATACCTCAACCCAACGGGGTGTGAATCAAGCCGCCCCATCCCGACATGTGGCTGTACGAAATATCACACTAGGTAGAAGGTCTATGAACCGGTCCTTAGGGAGGCGAGTATCTCTCCGCAGGAATCCCACACCACGATACCCGTAGTAATCCATCTCACTATGAATTACTATCACCCACCTCTTTTGTTGGTTAGGGTTCATTAGGCGATCTCATGTTATTCTTAATTATAGACGTATGAGCGTAGATAACGTGGATGAGTACGTCATCCAGCTTAGCTCCGTAGCTACGTTATCAGGCTCATACCACACTATACTAGTCAGGTTATCACAAGTGAGCATCATGTGTCTATTATCGTATGCTTTTCATATCTCAATAAACTGGGCACCTCGCCCCTTAATAATATCGAGCACTCAACTCACTAAGCACATAGCATTGCGGAAGATCACACAGCATCCGCTTAACATCATCTCATATCTCATCGCATACGATAATAGCCCATGATCTCGAGATCTCATTATCATCATCATCATCATATTAATTAAGGTCATGATTAGGGGGGGTAAGGACTTGCCTAGGAGATTCTTACAGATTGGCACGGCGTCGAACGTCTCTATCGTACTCCGGGAGAAACATCTAATCCGAAGCGTTGAATCTACCTCACGTCGGGCTTACAAAACCTAGCTTGAACTATGGCACACAAAACAAGCATAGAACATTATGGTGGTAATAGGTTAGTTGCATAGATCTAGATTTTAGATAAATTATGGAAGTCGTTTCACTTTAAACGGAGGTAAAATACATGAGTTATGGAATTTATAATATTAATCCCTAATTTATTAATTAGGGTAACATTATAATATAATTTTATCATGTAATAAATCTATAACTAATTACATGATAAAATTCCATAAATCGAATAATGAATTTACAAATTTTTGGGAATTTTTCGGACATGGGAATTAGGTTTTCTATCTCTGTGTACAGTAACCGGGTGTACCTAGCAATTTAGTTAGTGTACCTGAGACCATTCCCTTTCTCTCAGGCGAGATGACACGTGGGTCCCGGTCCCTTCCGTGGCTGCCACGTAGGTCGTCTCATCCAGCGTGGCTCATGGGCCACGGCTTATGTGGACAGGGGGCGTAACGGCATGGCCGTTCCGTGCTATTGGGGCCCGCATAGAGAGAAGGAAAGGGACGGGCGTGGTGCCGGCATTAGCGGCGACGGCGGATGGAAGTTGGCGTTTCCGTGGATCGAATCGCCACGGCGGGTGGCCTCGGCCCGGACCTCGTCGGAGTTACACGGCCAGGGGATTTGCTCGCCGTGAGGGTGCCCTTGGGGTCGCCGCCCCCGGGTGGCGTTGCTGCTGGCACTGTGATAGCGGTGGAGCCTAGACCACGCCGGGCGGCCGCTCGGGGGCGCGGCGTTAGGGTTGGGGTCGCGGGTGTAAGAGGGAGTCTAACCACACGAATCGAAAGGGGAGTCTTTCAATTAGCTAACCTGCTCTAGAGTTGGCCAACGACGCGGCAAGGAGGGAGAAGGACGGAGCAGCTCCAATGGCGGCGGCGGACACCCGATTTGGGGGTAACTCGGATTCCGCGAGCTAGGAGAGGGGAGGAAGTGAGTCGAGGGAGAGCACCGTGTGTTCCAGAGCATGGCAGAGCTTGTGGAGGGTGGGGCGAGTTCGATTGTGAGCCGGAGGTGGCTATTTATAGGTGGCCGAGGAAGGAGGTCGCCCGGTGAGATCTTTTTCGCCCGTGAGATCTTTTTCCGACCATGGCCGGTGTTTCAGGTGGACCGTCCACGGGTGCCGGCTATTCCGCGCGCGTGTGCGCGCGTGTTCTCGTGCTCCGGCTGGGGCGGTCGTCCGAGGTGTCACATCGCCGGTGCGTCGGTGTTCGAGCTCGGAGCGCTGTTCACGTTGAACTCGTCTCTGTGAGCGTGGAGTTTTCTCCCGTGTGCTCGGTGCTAGGAGGTGGTCGCCGTCGGTTTGCACCGCGTGGCTGTCTCGTCTTGTCCGGATCGCCGGCGCCAGGCCGGCAAGCAGCGGTGCCGGCCACGATGGCGGCAAGGTCCGAGGAGCGGCCGCTATTGGGCGGTGATGCCGGGCGCGGTGTGGCGGTGACGACGCGACGGCGGTGTGGCGAGGTCACCGTGTCGCGCAATGCCTCTTTCGTTCAGCGGCGACGGCCGGCCACCACGGTGGCGGCGGCGGCGTTATTTGCGTGGTCTTTGTTGGTGTGCCAGACTCCGTCGTTGTGCGTGTGGTGGACGGGAGCGGGTGTCAGGTGCAAGCTCATCGGGATGGTAAGGCGACTGTGCGCGCATCTCCCTGCAGCTGGAGGCCCGATGCGGGCGGGAAGTAAGAGGGGCCCGGTGTGTCCGCTGCGGCGCTCGGGGAGGAAGACGACTCTGTCATCTATGCTCGACAATGTACGAGCGAGGGGAAACGGGGCCTCTTGATGACTGGGCTCATCGAGCTGGGCTCGACCTGCTGGGCGGCCCACTCGGTGCGCTGAAGAATAGGAAGGGGAGGGAAGGTAGCTGGGCCAGAAAAGGGAATCGAGCCCATCTGCTCTTTCCTTTAATCTTCTTCTCTATGTCCTCTTTCCTATTCCTTTTTCCCTCTATTTTATATCTCATGTATACTTGTATCCTCCCCATTGTATTTATGCAAATGTATATATGTTTTTAGGACCCTTTATTGATCACTAAAAATACATATACTTATTCGGAAGGAATACATATTTGTATACATATTTTTATATTTCCCCTTATTATTCTCCCTTGAATTTCCTAGGGCTTATACATGGGTCAAGAGCCTATATATTCCAGGAACTTATTTAGAGGTGCTTGGAACATATATGTCTCCCTACTCATGTAGTCTAGGGTTTATGGATTTATTCCCAGAAAAATGTAAACCATGCTCATGCATAAATATACTTCCATAATTTAAAGTCTAGATCGAAAGTATACATACCTTGACCACCATAAGCTCAACAAGCAAACGAACAAAAGGAGTCTAATTTTCTATATGGTGGATTTTGAATGCGGGGTTTCGGAAAACAGAGGGGGTTTGGTTTTTGGAAAGTAGACCAAGTTTTAGTTTAATTCGAAAAGTTCAAATTTTTAGTGAATTTTAAAATGATGCAAAAACACGGGTGTTACAATACGTGGCTCCTCCCACGTTAGATCTTCGCAAAGAGAAGTGTGGAGCCCGCCGATTTAAGAGGTGAACGCGTGTAGCGGGCTTGGGAGGTCCATGCGCGTGGCATAGGCCCGGAAGGCGTTGATGTAGTCGCCCGTGACGCCCTCTTGCTTTGGTGGTGCCAGTCTCCTATGGTGTTGTTGTCGATGGGTAGCCTGGAAGTCGCGCCTCGGGTAGTGCGTGAAGACATCCCACTCGACCAACGGTCTCTTCCTCGATAGGTTGTTGGACTAGAGCTCCGCAATGCGTGTCAGATGGAAAGCAGCGTACCATGCATGAAACCCTAGGTCGATCTCTTTCTGAAGCTGAAAGAGCATCTCCATCTTGCTGATCCATAGGTCTCGATCATCGCTGCCGTCGTACGTTGGTACCACCAGGAGAACTGCGATATGTGGAGGATGCGGGTCACTAGCGGCGTGGGCGCCGCCAATGGAGCCACGTGCACCACCTTTGGCGCTTACGGGCTGTAGGTGACGGTGTCGAGATGTTGTCTATGGTGATGTCGATGTTACGACCGTAAAAATTGCCCCGATCGACATCGCCGGCCTCTTCCACCTGGAGGAGGATGGCGCAGGTCGGTGTCGTTGCCGATGGCAACGTTGGTACGGGTGGCGCTCGGGGCCGCCAGCCGGGGCGGCGCTATGGCCTCGGCCGCCCCCGGGCGCCGACGTGGCGTGTAGTAGAGGAAGACGAATCTTGGGGTTGGCGTGGGCATTCTCCATCCGGCGAAGACGTGTTTCGATTTCATCAAAGCAAATGTATCAATCTTGTCGGGTTGTCGCCGAGGAGGCGCTTTGAGAGCCATGAAGAACTCGCGGCATCCCGGAAGCCATCGCTGGTGGGAATCGCCCCGGGTCTCCGGATACAAATTGCCACCGCCGTCTTCGAGGGGCGATGGCGAGAAGGGCCGAGACGCCTCGGGCGGGTGGCGCGGGGCGGTGGTGGCAGGGCGCGGGCGGGCGAGGGGAGGGGGGGGGCACACATGTGGGCTAGGCGGGAGGAGGCGGTGGCAAGAGCGTAAGCGCAGGAATATTTTATTTGGTTGTCACTAAAAGATTACATCCTACTTGTTTATATAGTCCTCCTATGGGACTTGTATCTCAAGTAATCTCTAAAGATTTTTCTTATATTTTTGAATACCTTTTTACAAGCAAACTCTTATACTTTTTCTAATAGGAGATTTCCTTATAGATTGGAATATCCCCCCGCACACCAAAAAGTCTTAATCCTAATCCGAAGCAAAGATGACGGGAGAGAGGGAGGAGGTGGCGGCGGTGGCGGATCTTCCGGCGGCGCGCGCCCGCCTCTTGATGGGCCGGCTCAGCCGGGTTACGCCCGCCCCCTATGGGTGGGCCGGGTCCTGTCTTGTGACATATCGCCTATATGGTTTCACCGAAATTTATTATCGGATATTGTTTGCATTCCTACTGATTTTCCATGGGTGTGGGGTCTAGCATTTTTTTTCAGATTACACAGTACAACGCAGTCTAGCATGTTTAGGGGAAACTGTGTTATTGCCCACTCCTATTGTGGATTTTGCCCACTCCTATTGTCGATTTTGCCCACCCCTATTTCCACATGACGACTTTTCATCAAAACGGCAGAGCTGCTGCTCCTGTCACCAAGCACGGCTGCTACTGCCCGCCCGGTCGTTGTTGTCACCACTGTAGCCAAATGAAGGAAACCCAGCTGAAACAAACAAAACGTCTCTTGGTTTTTAGGAATGAAAACCTTTCTAATTTCTGCAGGATGTAATGATTCATGTTTTGTGTTTGGTCTACTATCTCCATCCCCAAAAAAAATGTAACCCTCATCACTGACGTGTGCTGTCACCACGCCCTCACCAAATATATGGATGTCTATGATGCCGAGTTTTTTTTTTTTACTAGTAGCCGGACGGCCCATATGTAAAAGAGAGGACGGCCGAGCGCCCAACCAGTTAGTCCTAGAATGATCCAAAGCTACATCCATTCTTTCATGTGATGAAATAAGATGAAGCAATTTTGCTGGCGACTAATTTAATAGTATTCTGTGTTGTGAGAGAGAATAAACTGAAACAAGATGAAACAAGAACGAGCGAACATCTTGACAATCATGGCTACAAAAAAATCAGACACTGCTGCATGCAGCAATCAAAGGGAGGTTCAAAAAATTTTGGCACCGACGGAAAGCACAACAAATAAGTGCAAATCAAAAGTGCTTGTTGCTAAGAACAAAATTGGATCGATTTGATACAGACAGAAAAAGACAAATAGTTGCACACGGCATTGGCGAAGCGGACCTCTTCGGCTGTCTCAGCTCACTGTTGAAGCGTTGCTGTCTCTTTCTGTAAGCATTTCTGTAAGCATTGGATGGACCTCTTGGAGGAATGCCGCCACCCTCGCTCTCACCATGCCACAACTTGGAAAGCGATCTGCGCGATTTGGCTCACCAGGACCTCTTCCTAGATCTTGCAGCTGCGTTGTTGTTACCACTGTTGACGATCCGACAACAGGGTCTTCAAGGCCCATTGGTGAGCGCAGGCCCAACAAGCTGGTTGCTGGCCCGCAGTGGCAATCTTAGTTATTCCAGGAGTACTTAAAGAGAGGGGGAGCCGAGAGAGACAGTCATGAATTATTGTACTGAATTTGAATTCTGCTTTAATCATTCATCGTCAAATACAATAGATAGTTGTTACTCTACTACTCTTTCTCCAACAAGTTGCTAACAATTCGGCGATCCTCACCCACCTTCACCACCGCCATTATCGAGCATCCCTATTACGTCATGGATCCCAATCTAATCGTGATCGACAAGCTCGACGGCCTCACCAAACGGTTCGACGATCGTGAGGTCCACTTGGAGGGTCGCTTCACCGGATTGGAGTGCCACCTCTCCAGCTGTGACCCGTAAGCCATTGTTCGGCTCTTCTTCTCTTAATGATATAGCCGTGAAGTCACGGTCACGGAAAAAGTAGTTGAACCTCATAATTATTTTTTTCCTACGTCCTCGTAATAATCATCACTCTATAAAACGCTGTTTCTGATGAAACTGAGTACATGTGTTCAATGGGCCGTGTTTCAGGCTTTCAGCCAGCCCACAGAGGAAATGTAATGCTCGATGTTTCTTCTGGTTCAGATTCCTTTATTCAAACCACTGTTGCATGCTTTCCTTCGATACCTTTTATTTTATTCTTTTGCTAGATTTTCGCATTTGATCCTCACAAATTAAATAGGACAATATTTAACATTGTAGCTATCGTTGTAGGTTGAATCGGGAGTGATACGTTTTAGCTGGCAGCAATATGTTTCGTCACTGATCGGTGAATATTTTTTAAATAAAGGAATAAGGT